>OZ007556.1:82050245-82650245 GCA_963931855.1 Philhelius festivus | reverse complement strand
AGTCTCTTAAACATAAGACCAAATTCGTGTGATCCTGTGGTGCATTTTATAAAATTCTGACAAATTCTGAGAAATTGAAAAAAAAAAAAAATATTTTGTAACAAAAGTAGATTCAGGAAAAGTCGCTCACTAAGAAATGTTGCGGTTCTCCATTTTTTACGATCCTAGGCTTAAATTCGCTCAAAAGTTGAGTAAATCTCTCTCCGTTTTAATTACAGAAACTTTTGTTTCTCTAGAATACCATCGTAACATCTCTTGTATTTTAATATGGCATTGCTTTTCCTATTAAAATAGCCAATTTTATTGGTCCATTGAGATATCACACGGATCTAGGAAAGTTTTTCCCTACTTGATGAGGCATTTTGAGGTCTTCATAAAGTGATAATGTGTGGCTTGGAAGACAGCGTATTTCAATATCTGCCAGATTAGGTACTTGGATCGTTGTAGGTAGTTAAAGTCTCCCAAATGGAGCCTGATTTTTTGGGATAGAACGACCCATTCTTAATAGGAATTTTTATGTCAGAGCTAACAGGCAGAATTATTGGATCATTTTTGCTCGATTTGTCTAGTTTCATTTTTCATTAATCTCGATTTCATTTTCCTTTATGCACATGCAAAAACGTTCTAGTACGTACTCATCCCTAATTAAGTATATGGAAGCCCTTTTTTTATTAAAAGTATGAGCTATTTGATATTAACACTTTCGATAAAATTCAAAGTTCCTCGTTGTCATCATCAACAATGCTACCCCTTTTATAGAAAGGGGTCCCGGTTATTTACCCAAGCCGCTTAAAGTCTGTTGTACCATTATAAATTGAAAGTGATGAAGCTTCGAAAATGACATTCATGATTCATGCATAATATGCCATAAGCTTCTCTGAATCCACCACCAACTGACAACATGAAAAGGGATTACTTTAGTATTATAACCAAAATGACTTAATAAAAAAAAAACACAAACAAATATAACCCCCAAAACAAATATAACATTCGTATAATATTCTAATACTCATCATAGCTATCCATTCTGATATACATTTACATATGTATTTATTTTTTCTATCATGATTGTAAATTGCTTTTATTTGGCATGATTAGCTATAGCATTATGGCTCAAAGAAGTATGTTGGCACTCTCTTTCATAATTAATGTGCCAAGCATATGGCAATGTTCAAACGGGAAATAAGAGAAGATATATGACAGAAGTAAGAATGTTTGGGTTTTTATCTTACTTCCTGTGGCTGTCATTTTGTATGCAAATAGATAATTATATGCTTTTAATCGCTTCCTTATGAACTTGCCAAAAAATAAGAAAAAACAGGTTATGACTTCTTTATTGAGGAAAAAAGCTTTTGCAAGCTGAATTAAATGTCGAATTAGTAATGAATGAGTAATTTTTAAACTAGTAAAAATAAAATGCACGACTGGATCGCAAGAACTTTCTCTTATATTTATAAAAATGAGAAAAGTGTTCAGAAGAGTATAAAATTCAATTCTTAAATGTAATAGTTATAGCAATGTTTTTTAATTTCTTGATCATTCTTTTTATGCTGAAGGTTCTTAAAAATTTTAATAGTGTTGTGTATTTAAATTTTCAAAAATTTTTTTTGGATTTAAACAAAAATTAAAATTGCTCGATTTTTTTTAAACTTTACAACTAAAAGTCGCTTAATACATTTAACAAGATGAGAGAAAAAAATTTGTATTTTACCTAAAAATAACGGTACCCACCATACAAATGTTAAAAAATTGTTTTTAAAAATCTTTTTTTTTCTTGAAAACGGTGCCTAGAATTTTGATATTTTTTTTTCTTTCGATTAATTTTTACGATCTATAATTTAATAAAACAAAATTTAAAATTGAGATATTACTAACTGTACATACAATAGAACCATTTTTTTAAATTTTGAATTCTCATTATCGGCATAACAGATTTCAATGAAATTTTATATAAAAAGTTTAAAAAACATTGCATTTCATAATATATATAAAAAAAACATTTTTTTAATTAAAAAAAAAAAAAACAATTTTTTTGGGAAAATTCGATATCTCAAAAACGGCTTATTATTTTTTTTGAAATTTAATTTTTATTCGTAAAATAATAAAAACAAAACTTTAAGTTGACGTAACAAAATTTGTTCTTAAAAATGATTTAAGAATTTGTATATAAAAGCTTATTTTTTTAAGAAACCACTATAACGACTTGTAATTTTCGTTCAGACATAAACTAATAGGTATTTGCTTGAATCACATGGCATCCTGTTTTTAGCTCCAACTTCTAAAGGAGTTGTTTGTTTTAGGCAATTAGAAAATGAATTTTATGGATATAAACAGTTTTTCTCTTATAACATTCATTTTTAAAATTCCCAGTATTTTACATAAGAGCAAATTCGTGCGACCCAGCCGTGCATTTTATATCATACATTTCCGTATTTGTTCACTTGAAACATCCGTTGAAATTTTTTAAAGAAATTCAACTCGATAGCTTTTTGACCAATTTGGCAACTCTCATAATGGGAAGATGTTGGTTCTTTTTTAATAAATTAAGGTGACGATGTTTTGGGGTGTTCATGCATTGCTTGAATCATTTTGAACAGCATCGACTACCGGTTCGTCGAATTTTTCGCGAAGCTTTTGAAAATTTAAATCAGCGAATATGCGTTCTATCTAAATTTCATCACCTTGGGAACGGGTTTCCCTCTGCATATTATTATCACTAATAATATCTGTTTTTTGAAGGCAAAATTATAATATTTCCTTGAACTACTGAAGTTATTGTCTAATTATTTCTTAGAATAAAGTTGCGTGGACGGAAAATAGTTTTTCCAATTTACCGCTCCTGTATGAATTGTTTACTTTTCTCAGAATGACAACATGAATCCTTTTAATTGGCAGGATGTAAGCAAAACTCAAGTGTTTTTCAAAAATTACTACGTTAAAAACACAAACTCACAATATTCCGAGAAAAAAGCCTTAAATCTTATTTGAAAACATTAGGCGAACGCTCCGAAACCGTTAAAAAATGCTTTCATCCTAAATATTCAGCAGGCAACTCATATTAATTGATTCTTTATCTTAGAATATAATTTGAACCGGTACTTGCAGTTAACATTGTTTTTAAAAAATTATAACTTTGGTGATAGTGGTTTTTCAACAAAAGCGGGTAGATGTTAAAATGGAATAAAATAAGCTGTTTTGGAGGTACGAGTATTAACGAAATTTTTTATATCTGAGAGGCCCCTGTATGCCGTTATTTACGGAATTTGACATCGTTGAAATGACATGTTTTGATTTCTTACGATGGCACGGATCCAAGGGGTCCAGTTTTCAATTATTGTTTCGTATAGATCCGGCTGAATTTGAGCGATGGCCTCTGTTATGATCAACTTAGGGGCGTGGTCGATTGTGGATTATTCGTATACAATTGTGACTATAGAAAATTTCAGAAGAAAAAGTCTAGCGGAGTCAAATCGCACTACCTTGTTGGTCAATTCACGTCACATCTCCGAGATATAAACTTATCGTCAAATCATTCTTGCAGAATGTCAGTCGTGGTATCCGCTGTGTGGCAGGTAGTGCCATCCATCTGAAAGTTGTCATGTCCATACGGTTTCATTTGAGCCATAAGAGATATTGTTCGAAAAAGTACCGACCACTAAACCCGTCCTCCCCGATCCTCTACACCAGACGGTAACGTTTTGATGATGCACTGTCACCTGGTGAACTTAGTGTACGTTGGTGTTTTATCGGCCGAAATTGTGGTTCTCTTCCAAACGCTCTGAAGCCTAGTCATCGAATAAACGGCCGGCGGTGTCTAAGGTCATGAACTCTGAGCTTCTGGGTTGGTTGGATCTTATCGCTCTTGTAATGTGACCCCGAATCAGATTTACAAAAATTATTTTGTACTCCTACTCTGGTGTTCTGTGTAATGCAAGGAAACATTTAAGACGCTGCATCTGAAACATCCGAATCTTTTCCGTTGGAGGCAACGTTGAACCATACTGGGTACCCATAGGCAATAATCGGCCGAATAAGGGCCATGTAGAAAATCACCTTCAATCTGCTATCAAGCTGTAAAACAACCGTTTCGTCAAGAAAGAGGCTCCCCTAACCCTGGCTAGAGCGGAATTTATATGACTGTCTGAATAAAAATACTTTTACTCGCCAGTGGCTGTCCATGTGGATCACGATCACGAGGTTCCTTTAGTTCTTTCTCGTATCCCTTGGGATTGCATGCAACGGAGCCTTAAAGAGAATTGCGGCTGCTTGAAGTTTTTGGTGGACATTAAATGTCAATAAATTCAGATTTCTCTTGGAGATATTTAAAAGACAAAGGGTATGTCGGCTTTGTTATAGCGGTTGTTATAACCACATTGTATAATTACTTCGAGATCGGAATCTAATGAGCTCATCACATGCTGCCGTTTCAGTTGCGCAACTGAAGAACCAGTCTTGGAAAGAAAATTATATGATGAAAGTGAACTCGTCCGCGTAACAATGAAACAAACATTCAATATGAAACCAATGTTGATGAAAGGATGGACGCAATGGCTTAAAATAAATGAATGTAATACAAAATTGTAATCAATTTAATGTCTAGTGTGTTCTCTTCGATTCACATTTACTTACAAAAAAAATTATATTTTTTTTTTATATTTTTTTAAAGAAGCTGAAAAATACAAATTTTTAACTCCTTCATATTTTTAAGGACATTTATCCAACGATAGATTCGAGGAAAAAAAATAAAATATTATGTAAGTCTGTCACGTGTGTACTACCAACCGTCTTAAGCACTCAACTTTTACAGACACTTAAGTGGAAGATTAAATGGTTTTCGTCTGTTAAGAATAAAAAAAAAACTCAAGGGCTAGGACATCTTAAATTTAATGCTCAAGTTTGTCTGAACATAACAAAATATAAATTTACTTTTGCTATTCAAAGCACGTAATCAAAACGATGAGAGAAATATTACCTGTATTAAAAAAAAACACCTAAGTTATTCGAAGGAAGTATGCGTATGCGCGTGATAGAGAAATGAAGCTTTTATAATATTATAAATAAAATATTTTTTTTTTGACTTCTTAATTTGATTATTAAATTCTATATTGACAATGGTTTCCGTTCTTTCTGTTTTTTTCGTTTTCATTATCTATCATAAATGTTAGAAAATACCGACACATGGTTGCACAAAGCTGAGGAACCTAAGCAAACCACTTTACTGACACCTAGCTTTAGGGCTTAATATGCCTTAAATCCAAGTGTTTTTCATTTAGATTTATTGATTTGACATTGACCTATACGCAAATCGATTTTATTAATCAAATAAAAGGTGATTATATGTATGCCTTTGTCTCAGTAAATATAATGACCATTTACTTACTTTTATTAATACTATTGTATGTGTTGCCTGAAATTAGGGCAGCACTAATGAAAATAGGTAATTTTTTGGGTGGTAACCGCCCGCCCGCCGCCGTGTTGAAAACACATTGACTGAACTATGGAAAGGGACACGTCTTTTAATACAAAAAAAAAAAACAATTTTCCAAAAAATCTAAAAAAAATTTGTGTTTAGTGAATCTGGTTATTCAAAGGGTCCCCATTCAAAAAACCCAGTCCACAAATTGATTTAAAATTGATATTGGGATTTTCCTTGCCGTAACGAATGCGGACTTTCCACTTCCCAACTGTGGATGAATGTTGACATATCTATCCTTTTTGCCTGACATGACGGCTCGTCTGTCCATAATATTCTATTGAAAAAGCCTGGATCTTCTTGGTTTTTGCGAAGCATCGACCTTTGTCTATATAGTCTCTTGGAAGTAAGGTTTTGACACTCTGCAAATGAAAAGGATGTAAATTGTTCCTTTTGAGCATCCTTTGAACCGTTGATTTTGGAACTCCTATTGACCGTTCGATGGCTCGAACAGACTCGACCCATTTTCGATAACACGCAAAACTTCCTCATCGTGATGGCGTTGATTTCCTTATAATTCAATTCTGTCTGGTATTCTGCCTTTCGTATAAGCCAAATGAACCGTTATAAAAAGTATGGGAAGAAAAGTCAGTATAGGAAGCATTTGTGTACCTCTCACCATAGAATCTCGCTGCTAACCTAGTGTATCCTCCACATTCTCAGTAAATGCAATGCATTGAAGCATATTCCCCTGACATGTTTAGACATTTTCAATTAATTTTTCCAATCAAAAAAGTTTTTTTTTTAAGAACAAAACAAAAAAAAAACAGATATCAAACTATGATAGTTTAACAGCGCCATTACTTTTGAAAGTCTAAAAATTGAAATCAGCCATACCATTTTTGGTTAAAAATATATAAATCATCAATAATTCGAGGATGAGATTATTCATCCAAACAAAAAAAAAACTAGAAAAACCAAAAACATAATAGAAGCAAAAACAAGAAATAACAAAAATTAATTTATTATTATTTTTTTTAGAACTATGTCTGGTTGAGTTCAAATAGTTATAACTTCTTGCTTCGGGCCAGCGTTGGTAAAATTTGTACTTTTTTGGGGAAGTGTTAGACCAATGAAAAGTCAGTACCCATAAAATTGACATCAGCGAATTTTTTCAGGATGCTCTTTTAAAGACTGAAGTAAAAAAATAATTTTTATCAAACAATGAATTTATTTAATAATTTTACGAAAAACAGCGTTCAAAATAAAAACTATTATTCATGTAAAAAAATCAATGTTTAAATATCAAAAAAAAGTGGTAAGAAAGTCTTAATTTATTGTATTTTATTTTACGGGAAAATTTCACACATATGTATAAAAGTAAATTATGCCTTACATATACATATAAAAACATTATTTTCTTGTATTCGAAAATTCTGTAAGAGAGCAAGACACACACAAATCGACTTTAAGAGCAGTTGGTTTTTTAAATCTTGTTAGATGGATTTTTTTAATTATTAAAGAGAGGTTTTTGTTTTGTACACAAATAATGGTATCTGTTATAATTTTTACTTGCGATATAGGTACTATAGGGCAAGTTCTGCATTTGGAAAAAAATCGAACTCGAGATTTTGATCAAAGTTGACATTACGATGATAGCGACGGCAATTCCGTCTGTCTGTCTGTATGTCTGTCTGTCTGTCTGCCTGTATGTCTGTACCTCGAACTACAGCCTAAACTACTGGAGGATTTTTTTTTAAACTCGGTAGTTACGGGTCTTCGGTGATTCCTTAGAGGGGAAATTGAATTTTTTTTTTTTAGCTCCAAAACTTACGGTACCCCCCATACACCCGTAATGCAAAATCTTATTTATCTCAAAAACGGCTCTAACGATTTTGATAAAAAAATATTAGGTGTGATATTTTGGACATGGATTATATTTTGGTCAAAACAAATTTGGGGGGAAATGTTATTAGGGGTAACTGTCATAGAACGGTTTTTTTTATTTTCGAATATCTCATCAACGGCTCTAACGATTTTAACCAAAAAATTTCAGCAGGAGTCCCCCTAAGTTTAAAATAATATTGTATATAAAAATATTCGAAAAAATATTTGTTGGTTTTTTTTTGAATAGTTTTTTTTTGGAAAATCAATATCTTCAAAACCTATGAACGATTATTTTTTGAAATTATTTCCTAAAATCAATATTATTAAATACTTAAAATTCGCATCCCACATTTTTTTCTTGAAAAATTTTAAAGAAATTTCTTATATAAAAAAATTATTTAATAATAAAATGATTTTTTAAAGTTTGTTTGCATAAATTCATACTTTTCTCGAAATCAGACGGCAATTTTATGCATTTGAAGATTATTATCTCATTAAATTCATGTTTTATATTCATAAAATGTATCCTCAATTCCAAAGTACTTTTACATAAGAGCAAGTTCGTGCGATCCAGTCGTGCATTTTATTTTTTCTAAATTTAAGAAAATATTTATTTTCTCAAAAATTTTTTTTAAAGACTTTTTAAAAAATACAAATTATTCTGGTTGGAAAAATACAAAAAATATTGTTCTCAATGGTTCTCCTCATTTTTCTCCAAAATCGTCCACAAAATTTTAGTCGACAGTCTAGCTTGTAGTTTTAAAAGATTGAAATTAATTTGCGTTTCAGGTTTTCGTCAAAAAATTCACATAACAGAAATAAGTTTTTAATTTTTGTTTATTACATTTTTGGTTTAGTAAATAAATTTTTAAATTTGCCCTTATCATACAACTTGAATCTTTAGCCACATTAAAGCTTCGAACCACAAAAGCAAGTTCGTTAGCCATGCATTTTGTTTACCTTTCATTCCAGTTTGACATTAAATTCAAAAAAAAAATCAGATGTAAATGTTGATTTTCATCAAATCGTCTAACAAAGTAATACATTTTTTCTTAATTAATTAAATGGAATCTCAGCTTTCAGCATTGCAAACAATTTTGTCAGTTGCAGTTTGTTGCACACAAACAAGAATTTTCCTAAAAAATCTAGAGAATGAAGTTCATTGAATGCTTTTTGATGTTGTTAATTAAGAAAGAATCTCTATATGTATGCCTGTATGCTGTGTGTATGTATATCAACAATTAAGAACCTACACAGCCATAAATACATATGTACATACGTTCGGTTCAATTTACTTAAAGACCTTTTTTTTACTATGTATACATTATGTGCATTTCAAATGAAATTGTCTAAAATCAAATGCCCGAACTTACTCTTATGTTTTAAAAAATTAATGTTATTAGAGAAAAAATGTTTAAAAGCGTAAAATTCATTTTTTAAAGGCTAAAACAACACTTTTTTTTTAATTTTCAATAAGCAATCATCATATAATAAAACGGCGAACATGTTTTTTGTGGTACACTTTTCTTGGCCCACAAAAATCGAAGGGGCATAAATTACATATTAAACGAAAGCATTTTTTGCATAGATTTGCAGAATGCCAAAATTATTTAAATATACTACATAGAAATTGTTTAAAACAATAAATAAAAATTGCAAAAAAATGTCGGAAAACAAAAACAATTAGAAATGTCAAATCAACTGACACAAAATTATAAATGTCAAATCGACTGACACATAAAATGTCAAATCCAGAATATGAGAAATGAAAGTATTCAGTGAAAACCCAAAGCAGACGCCAACACGACAGAAGTTGATGAACATGTTGTTGTTGTTGAATGTGAACCTCCCTAAATGAAGAAATATTATCAATATAAATATTAGGCAGTATTTGTTTAGTATTTGAGCTCTTATAATAAAATTTTGTAACATTAAGCCTTAACTACAATCGCCACTTTTTGCAAAAAGTGAAAAAGAATACCCACATACACTAGCCACATCTGTTGCTGAAAAGAGCGTATAATTTACACTATACAGTTTCAGTTCGGACATCTATCGGTGATTTTTTGAAAAAATGTATTCCATGTAATAGTGTTTTTAAAAAGTGAAAAAGTAAAAAGGTAGAACCATTTAAACCATCAAGCGTTAACTACAATTGGCAATTCTTGCAAAAAGTACAATAAGTGAAAAATGTAAAAGAATACACACATACACTAGCGACATCTGTTGCTTTCAGTTTGGCGACATCTATCGGTCATTTTCTGAAGTAATTTATTCAATGTATTAGTGTTTTCAAAAAGTGAAACATTTGCTTTTTGGTTTTTTGAGATGGGAGATAAAATTTTAAAATGAGTTGGAAAAGGAGAGCGGATTTTTTTTAACATTTTAACTTTTCAAGTTCATTGCAGTTGTGGCTTTACAATAATAGGGGTATTCATGCAAAAGTGTAAGCTCTGCGTATTTGGGTTCAGTATTCAGGGTTGCGAATTTTTGAATTAAAAAAACCATAAGTCATAAGTCTGTACATGATTTGTGAATTAAAAAATTTAATTCATAAGTGAGTAAGTGACTTATGATTTAAAAAAAATTTATTCATAAGCTACTTAGTGACTTATGAATTAAAAAAAAATTATTTAACTACCTATAAGTGACTTATGAATTGAAAAAAAACTTAATTCATAAGCTAGTTGGTAAATTGGAAATGTTTAAGCTTGTTTTGACTAATAAAATTATCATGCTAGCTTATAAATTTTCCAATTAATAATTTTTACTTGCGGCTTATAGGTACTATGCATTCGTAAAAAAAATCGAACTCGAGATTTTGATCAAAGTTGACATAACGATGATAGCGAAGACTAAAAAAGTGGGCCTCGCAATTCCGTCTGTCTGTCTGTCTGTCTGTTCGACTACAGCCTAAACGGCTCAGCCGATTTTCGTCAAACTTGGTAGATATCATTTTTAATTTCCCCCCCACACGTTTTTTCTTTTTTTTTTAAGACCAAAAATAACGGTGCCTGCCATACGAATTTTTTTCGAAATTTTGTAAATATTTTTTTTTCTCAAAAACTGCTCGACAGATTTGAAAAAAAAAGATACAAAAAAATTTTATTTAGTTAAAGCTAGGTACTGAATGAAAAAATTTTTCCAAAAAATGGTTATTGAGGGTACCCCCAAAGAACTTTTTTTTTAGTTTTTGATTTTCTCAAAAACGGTACAACGGATTTTGATCATTTTTTTTGCTAAAGCTCCCCGAAAACTTGAATAGAATTGTGTATTCAAATTTTCAAAAAAAAAAAAAAAAAAAAAATTTGGATTTAAAAAAAAATCAATTTTTTTTTTAAACTCAAAATTTCGAAACCCCATTCTAGATTTTTTTAAACTTGATAA
The DNA here is from genome assembly GCA_963931855.1 of Philhelius festivus. Lineage (NCBI taxonomy): Eukaryota > Metazoa > Arthropoda > Insecta > Diptera > Syrphidae > Philhelius > Philhelius festivus. Next base: position 82,639,558 of record OZ007556.1, on the reverse strand, counting down.
ATGAAAGTTTCGTAATAACATCTACAAGATGTGAGAAAAAAACTAAAGGTACCCACCATACAAATGTTAAAAAATGTTTTTCGAAAATCGTATTTTGCTCGAAAACGGCGCCTAGAATTTTGGTAAATTTTGTTCCTTTCAATTAATTTTTACGATCTTTAATTTAATAAAAAAAATTGGAATTAAGATATTACAGCTTGTACCTACAATAGAACATTTGTTTTTAAATTTTGAATTACTCATTATCGACATAACGGATTTAAATGAAATTTTTTATAGAGATGCTTCTAAAAAGGTTAAAAAACATTGCATTTCAAAACTTAAAAAAAAAATATTTTTTGTATTTTTGAAAAAAAAAAACTTTTTTTTTTTAGAAAATTCGTACAATAATAAAAACTTAAAGTTGGCGTACCAAATTTTTTTCTTAAAAAGCTCTTAAAAATTTTGTATATAAAATCTATTTTTTAGGAAACCACTACAACAACTTATAATTTTTGTTCTAGCATAAATTCATATTTGAATAGCATTCTGTTTTTATCTCTTACTACTAAATGAATTTAAAAAATTAATTTTATCCTTATGAACAGTTTTCTCTAATAACATTCGCTTTTAAAATTCCTAGTCTATTACTAAGGAGCAAGTTCGTGCGACCCAGTCGTGCATTTTATTTTGTATTTTTCATTAAAATGCACAATAACCCGTTTAGGTCCTTACAGAATTCTAAAACAAATTCCGGAATTATGAATTTATAGAATTTTGAAATATAGAATCTTGGAATGCAAAATTATAAAATTACAGAATAAGTAATGGAATACAGAGTTTCGAGTTGAAAAATATAGTACCTAATTACGAGTATAATTGTTCATCATCAAAATTGAATTTATCTCATGCATATCGCCAATATTTTTACAACATAAGAACAACACATCCTTCTTCAATATTACATACATTTGGTTTTTCTCAGATTAGAGAAGGATTAAAAAAATATATCATAAAATTAAATAAAATAATACTATGATGTCCCCAAGGTACTAAAAATGTTAGGTCATTTGTAAGAAATTTACGAAACACTATTTCGTCTTGGGTTCCAACGCTAGTCTTCAATGCCACTGAAGAAAATTTGCTTGCAGCAAAGTTATTTCGACGCTGCCAGATAGTGTTAAGATTCCTCCTGTAAGCGATTTTATGGGAACAATTTTCTTTCTCACAGTTGCAAGAAGCAAGAGTACTGAATGATCTTGATATACACAAATCCGCTGGCCCATTTAGTATCCCTTGCTGACAAAACCATTGTGACCTCTCAGTTTACCCTTGAGCCGCACTGCAAGAATGTGTAATGCTTAACCCCTTCAATATTTCCCTCCCATTACAATATTCAGAAACTCAAAAGCAAAGAGGTATCTACTTTTAAATCCTCTCCAACTTTCCGAAACGCTCGCAAAATCCCTTTAGGGCGAGCAAAATATATATTTAAAAAAAAACTAAGTGTTCGTAATCAAGTGAATTGGAGTGTATGCAGTACATAAACGTTTATAAAAGCGATAATATTACACACATAGATAGGTAATCTGTGGTAAATAGGGCTTAAGTGTAAAAGACTTAAGTTTTATTCAACACTAAATTAATATGACATACGAAAATACCCATGCAGTTATTTTTCATTTTAAAACTTTGACGTGGATCTGATAAGCCCTCTTAAGAAAGTTTGAGTACTTTAACATTAAAACCACAAGTTATAATAAGATGGATGATGAAGGGTGCCCAAATGGCAAATATACCTATGGTGTAAGAGCGTAACAAAGTGATTTCAGGAATAAACAAAGTTTCTTATCTTTTGGTTGCGTTGTCTATAGGAGATATCTTTACAAAGTGTTAAAAGTCTGTATTTTTGATGAATTAGATTGTTTTTTTTTTTAGATTTGTATTTTATTACTTTTGGGTCGATTGTGTACTAATTGACTCGATATATTTCTTGTGTTGTTTTGAAACGATACAACACAATAAAATTTCAATATTGTATTGTGAAATTTCGATTTTAGGTGATGTTTTTGCGGAAGAAATCCTGATTTCTGAATACATGAACCATACTAAGCTTCCAACCCTGATACGCAGATATATCTGGGGCATGTATAGTAAAGCGCACGTAGAATCACGTCTCTTAGAGAAAATCGTGCTTTTAATCTCACAACATTTCTGTCATTATTTTCAAATGTCAAATTTCTATCGCTTATAAAGGGTGTTTTTTGTGGAGGTGAATAACTTTAAATTGGCAATACTGTTTTCTGTTACAGTTTATTAATTTTACGAAATGGGCCTGTTAACTACGTTCAATTAAACAAATAAAGTATTTTTAATCATTATTCCTGAAATGTAGAATGATTTACTGGGGTTTGTGTGCGCGTATTTCCAGATTACTCCATGTACTACATGGTTAGGGAGAAAGTGAGATTATTGCATTAGATATTTCAAAGACATTTAATAGTCTGGCATCTTGCTCTCTTATCGAAAATGCGTACTTTCGGTGTCGACGAATCCCTTCTTCGTTGGATTAGAAATTTTCTTTCGAACCGTTCAATACAAGTTGTATTGGACGGATTCAAGTCTGAAACCCACAATATAAATGCTCCGACCCTTTTCCTCATTTTTATTAATGATCTCCTAATAGTACTCTTAGCTTCTTATATTCGTTTTCAGACTCACATCTTGCCTCTTCGGATATGAAACTGCAACTACAAAATATGATAAGCTAATTAAATTACGCCCTAAAGAGCATTGTACCATGGGGAATAAGAAACCGCGTCGAATTTAATGCTTCGAAAACCCAATGCTGATATTTGGTTTTTCTGAGGAATGCACATCAGTTTACTCTTGACCCCAACTACGGTCGTACTGTGAAGTACAGAGATTCATTCTTTAGCAGTACTACGCGAATGTGGAATACTTTACCATGCTCTGTCTTTCCCTGTCATTGCAAGGTTCAAGACTTCAAACCCAATTTACAGCGACACCTGCTTTCTAACCCCTCCCTTTTTCTTTATGCTCACACTTTGTCTCTGGCATATTATAAGGTTTAAAAAAAAACCTTTGAGTGTGCGCTAATTATAAAAAAAAAGATGTACGCTGTAGTCAAAATCATATTCAACAATTGACGACATAGATTTATCTATGCAATAAACCCAATATATACGAAAAACCAACTTCTTCATACCGAATACAAACACAACCCGCTCACTGTCACACTTGTAATCTGTGATCTTCATAAATTTAAAGTCTTGTAGAAGAAGTCGTTTTCCACAGGAACACAGCCCAACAAATACGAGTACAAGAACAAGTCCGTATCGTGGCATTAATATGGAAACAGAATAGTTTTAAGTACATAAATTTAAAAAAAGCCTCGTTGGTCAATGGCGAGATAGAATCTAGAGAACTGCCGAAACAGAATACCAACCAATATGGCAATTTTTAGCAATAAGTTTTTAAGACTTTGTCCACAAAGCAACCTGGCGCTCTTTGATAACACTAGCTTAAAAATTTTTGGTTCATTGTAGGCACATAAAAAAAATATATACATATTTTCTAAAATAATTTTGGGTCGATGAAAACGAAAATTACATTCAATTTTATTTTTCAAAGAAGCGTTTTCGAGATATGCGCAAAAAAACAAGTTTTTGGTTCTGTTTTTCACATAATCGCATAAATCATAATAACGGTTTATCCAATTAACATAAATATTTTAGTTTTTGAAAGATATAAATCTCCTTTTTCCAACAACATACTGTTTATGTTAGTCGAATTAAAATTTATTAATCTGCATGCAATGAAACATTTAAAAAATCGATTTTTTAAAAATTACTGCTTTTAAGTTGCTCCATATGAGGATAGAAAATAAATCATTAAAATCGTTTTGAAGATTTCAGTTGAAAGGTAGTTTACTAACCAACAAATTAAGTACAAGTATATTAAAATCGTACAATAAATGTAGGAGCAATAAAATAATAAGTGAAGGAAGTGCATAGGGTAAACTGCCCAATTGTTGGCAAAAAAGGTTGGCACTTATAACATTTAAAAGTTTTTTAATAAAATCTTTTTAAAAATATTAGCCTTAACCTATTTTTTGATAATTTGGCATCATTTCTTTTGGCCTCTGAAGTTAGTAGCAATTTAAAAAACGCTGTTAAAAATTCAGTATTAAGTTCGCGCCAAATTTGATAACAAAGAGATAAGTTCTTTTTATTTTAATATTTTATTAAAAATATAGTACTTATAAGGGGTGTCAACTATAGGAATGTAAATCCATCAATCACTGGCTTGATTGGCACTGTGCCAATCATTGGTAAATGAAATAGACTTATACTGTTTGTTTATTTTGTTTTTATTGGTTTTAATAAATTGTAAAAGTTAAAAAATAAAATGCACGACTGGGTCGCACGAACTTGCTCCTATGTAATCGACTAGGAATTTTAAAAACGAATGTTATTAGAGAAAACTGTTCATAAGGATAAAATTAATTTTTAAATTCTTTTAGAAATAAGAGAAAAAGAACAAAAATTATAAGTCGTTGTAGTAGTTTCTTAAAAAAAACTTTTATATACAAACTTTTTAGAAGCTTTTTAAGAAAAAATTTAGATACGCCAATTTAAAGTTTTTATTATTGTTCGAATAAAAATTAAATTTACGAAAAGAAATATTGACCCGTTTCGGAGATATCGAATTTTCAAAAAAAAGAAAAAAATAGATTTTGTTTTTTCAAAAATTCAAAAAATATTTATTTTAAAGTTTTGAAATGCAATGTGTTTTAGACTTTTTAGAAGCTTCTCTATAAAAATTTTCATTAAGATCCGTTATGTGGATAATGAGAAATTCAAATTTCGAAAAAAATGGTTCTATGGTAGGTACAAGCTGTAATATCTTAATTTCAAAATTTTTTTTATTAAATTAAAGATCGTAAAAATTAATTGAAAGAAAAAAAATTTTATCAAAATTCTAGGTGCCGTTTTCGAGAAAAATACGATTTTTGAAAACCATTTTTTTTAATTTTTTAGCATTTGTATGGTAGGTACCTTTATTTTTAGGTAAAATAAAAAATTTTTTATCACATTTTGTAGATTATATTTAGAAACTTTTATTTATCAAGTTTAAAAAAAATCTAGCATGGTGTTTTCGAAATATTGAGTTTTGAAAAAAAAATTTTGAAGTTTTTTTTAAAAATCCAAAATTTTTTTTTTTGAAAATTTGAGTACACAATTCTATTTATAATTTCGGGGAGCTTTAGCAAAACAAAAATGATCAAAATCGGTTAAACCGTTTTTGAGAAAATCAAAAACAAAAAAATGGTTCCATGGGGGGTACCCTCAATAACCATTTTTCGGAAAAATTTTTTCAACCAATACCTAGATTTAATTAAATGAAATTTTTCTGTATTTTTATTTTTAAAATCTGTCGAACAGTTTTTGAGAAAAAAAATGTTTATAAAATTTCGAAAAAAATTCGTATGGGGGGTACCGTTATTTTTGGTCTTAAAAAAAAAAAAGAAAAAAACGTGTGGGGGGGGGAAATTAAAAATTATATCTACCAAGTTTAAAGAAAATCGGCCCAGCCGTATAGCCTGTAGTCGAACAGACAGACAGACAGACATACAGACAGACAGAATTGCGAGACCCACTTTTTTAGTCTTCGCTATCATCGTAATGTCAACTTTGATCAAAATCTCGAGTTCGATTTTTTTTACGAATGCATAACTTGCCTTATAGTACCTATAAGTCGCAAGTAAAAATCAATGTGCCGATCATTGGTTCGTTCAGTGCCAATGATTGGAAAATGGTGCCATTTTCCTATGGCCACTCCTATACCACTCTTCTATGAGTGGTTTCTGTCCGCTCTGAGCTGGCCTTGGGACACCTCCGTTATTATTTGAGAGATGTACCGCCCCAGTCAAACTCCCAACCTGGAAATGTCCTTGAATTGAATTATATCTGAGTATAATTGTCATACCAAGTTATAATTAGAATAATAAAATATTGCTAAATTATCACTTCATTAAACTTGTTTATAATTATATAACAAACTCTTGATATTTTGTTCTAGAAGCTTGCATTTTAATCTAATACCATAAGACTTATAAATAAATCCGTTTTAATGGCTAGAAAAAAAAAACATGTTCAATTTAATCAAGTAAGTAAGGACATTATTTTACTTTTTATTAATTATTTATTAATTTTAATAAAAATAGGATATTTAATGTTTTTCACTAAACAAAAATATAATTAAAAATAAAAAAAAACTATAGTTTCTTAATTATATAGGCCAAATAAGTGTTGAGTAACCTTAAAGTGCCAATGATTGGTTGGTTTACCCTATACAACTAAAACTTATTTGCTCGGTTTTCACAATTTTGGTCAAGACACACATTACGGAAAATGTACAATTTCACAGTATTTGCATTTGCAAGAGGTTTTTTTTCCAACGAGTTACTTTTCCTTAAAAGACAAGAGCACAATAGTCTTCTCCCAAAAAATTTTCTCTTTATTACTAGCTGTGCAAGCACTTACCGAATAAGTTTTGTTTTGCTTGCGGCTTGTACATATTCAAAAAAGCAGCTCAAAAAACCTACTGAAACAATTCTTATTGCTTATAAATATTATTTTGGATTATTTTGGATTCAAACTTCAAAGCCACATTTGAGGATAAACAAAAAGGACACCAAACTCAATATATTCTACGTGTTTTGTAACATTGAACAAATTTTTCAAAGGCAAAAAGATGTATTGGTCATTAGGAAAACCAGTTGAATATATGAATCCTATTGAACATGTGACTCATGGCAACTTATGACTGACATGAAATACAAGCCGTAACATTTCGTAAAGGTTTTTATCCCGACATAAAATCCTTTACAGAAGCTTAACAACATTCTTCTCAGTACAAAAAACGAGGACATTCATAACTGGTAACAGCAGAAGTAGAAGTTTTAGATTTTGATTCTAGTCCCATCAGTAAACGTGAGATAAAATTTCAGAAACTGAAACTTATGAATCAAATCGCACTAAATGATCTATGTCGTGATTTAAGCTTATCAAAAGAAAAATTGCTGAATTGCTCGCTTCACGATTAACAGAACTTGGATACATATTTGGAACCCGACACAAGAGTCACTTTTTACAGAAATCAAGGTAAGAAATTCGAAAAATAATATTCAAAAAACGGAAGACTTTTGATACTGTGATAATGTAAACGAGCAGTTTGCTGAATTGGTCTAAAAACCTGACCTAAATGATTGGCGATAGCAAATGTAATGAAAAGCAGTTTTGCTTCATAAATGCAACAAAAAACCATCAGTTCCCGTTGGTCACTGCACAAATCTAAAAGAAAGTTATGAGACAATGGAAGAACTTCTTCATCTGCTGAGCTACAATTCCTACAAATGACGATGAGATTTCAAAGTTCTTCAAAAAAAAAAGCATATAAAAAGTCTTGGAATACTTTCTTTCAGGAGCGCTGAAAATGCACTTCTTGCAGTCATGAGACTCTTTTCTCCCAAACTTGGGAGCTGAGAGCGATCAACAGGAAGACAGGTTTCACAAGGACCTCGCAACAATGGAAAGTCGCTATGAGGGATTTTGGGATGAAGGCATGATGGCTGCCTGCTGCTAGATGAGGATCCTCGAAGATTTAACTCAACATAAACGGAAGAGTTAAAGCAATAAGACATATTTTTAATACAAAAAGAAAATAAGGAAAAAACATAAATTGTCTTTCTTCAATTATTATTTTATAGTTTCTACATTTATTATATGATTTTAATATACTTGCACTTAATTTGTTGGCTAGGAAACTATCTTTCAGCTGAAATCTTTAAAACAATTTTAATGATTTATTTTCTATCCTCCTAGAGCAACTTAAAAGCAGTAATTTTAAAAAAATCGATTTTTTAAATGTTTCATTGCATGTAGCTTAATAAATTTAAATCCGACTAACATAAACAGTATGTTATTGAAAAGAGGAGATTCATATCTTTCAAAAAATACCACACATATGTTAATTGGATAAACCGGTTAGTATGATTTATGCGATTATGTGAAATAAAGGACTGACAACTTGTTTTTTGCGCATATCTCGAAAACGCTTCTTTGAAAAATAAAAATGAGTGTAATTTTCGTTTTCAGCGACCCAAAATTATTTTAGAAAATATATATTTTTTTAGGTACCTGCAATTAACCAATAATTTGTAAACTTGTGTAATCATATCACTTGCCGTATTGATGTGGATTGACTTGGATGAATTATCATACCTGGAGTTGCCAGGACCAATGGAGATTTTCTAAGCGAGAGACTCTCCGATGTGCATTCCTCTATCGCAAATACCAACAATAAGTGGTTTCAGTAAAGCTATATCAGACCAAAAACATAAATGTTAAAAAAAGAGCCAAGTTCTTCTATACAAAAACCTTTGTGTAACAAGTCAGCCGTGAAAAGTAGTGAGATCTAAAAGTACGCCAAGATCTTACTTCAGGAAGGTTTAATATGGAATATTTAAAGTAGAATAATATTGAAACAGCAATAATTGTTGAGGATGCGATAATGTTTTTGTTGCAATTTTAACTCCTTTTTTTTAAATGAAGGTAGCCCACCAACGAATAGCCTAATTAGTGGTATGATTATAGTTAACATCACAGTTAAGATTTTTTTATGTAAGCTCATAATTTTTTCAGATATGCAAATGTTTTCTTTTTTCATTCATGTTCTAAGAAATTTCATGAATTTTCAAAATGCATGTATAGTTTCAAAATGACAATAAGAAGACACTTCGAGTGAAAAATTCTATTCTATTTTTCGCTTTGAATGTACATTAAGCTTTACCACTCTACGAAATTTTATCATTCTACGACAATCGGAAGTGCTCCATATAAATTAAACATTTCTCAGAAAGTGGGCGGATACCACGCCCCTTGAATGGAAATCCTTAATTTTAATTTTTGGTCCTCTATATGCAATTCAAGCCCTACGGTTCACCAAATTTCATCGTTTTACAGCAGTCGGAAGTGCTCCATTCAACCAACACCGATTTAGAGAAAGTGGGCGGATACCACGCCCCTGAATGGAAAACTACAAATTTTCGATTTTTTCCTCTGCTGGTATCACAAGACCTACCGTTGTGCAAAATTACAAGATTCTACTATGTCGGGAAGTGCTCCATAATTTTGATGATCTGTCAGTCAGTCAGTCAGTTACGGTTTTTGTGATTTTTGAGGCCTTATATCTTAAGAACCGCTTATGAAAGAAAATTGAAATTTGGTGAGAGGCCTGTGCCTGACTAGCTTAGCATATATTCGGTATTTTAAGTTTCTGACGTGAGATATGCCATCAGATTACAAGTAGACCTATTCCTCATTCATTAAGAAGCTTTCGTTTTTCAAGATATTTCTTTAGTTGATAATTTATAAGAGTTTCCATGAATTTGGAAAGAAGAAACGTAAGTGCAATTGGACGATAGTTAGAAAAGAAGAAGATTCGCCTTTTTTAAGGACAGGTTGGACAAATGTTGTTTTTCATCCGCTCGGAAGGAGATCAGTAGAGCGGGACAGATGGAAAAACTTACGTAATGTCTTTTCCAGCGTTGAAGGAGAACAATAAAGGAGATACTATCCGGGCCAGCGGATTTGCATGTATCCAGATTTTCAGTCACTACTCTTACAAATGGACGACTATGGAAGAAGGGTTGTCCCATATCATTGTTTTCCACGTCACTATTGAGGAAGAATAGTGACCAGTTAAAGTTCCTGAAGAAATCATTAGACGATTCCAGTTGGCTTTTTCGTATTGCCAAACGTTTCACTTGGAGTTTTCTCTTTAAATAAGGTTTGTTTGCCTAAGAGAGCTCGGCATATCGCGGTCCAAAACTTGGTGAATTTTGAGTCATGACTTGCGTCTACCCCACTACAAAATTCAACAGACCTAGGAGCTTAGAGCTAATGACCTTACACAACGAAGACTTGTTTTCCCTAACTGGGGTCGCGAGCAGTTGAAAGTTGACTCCGATTTCGATCGATAAATCTTATTCAGCTACGAGGCTCATATTTGGATCAATATGTTTGTCAACAAACAAAATTGTCTAATTACAATTCAACCAAGATCCACCGAATTGCAATACAATTAAAGAAAGTCACTGTTTGGTGTGAATTTGGTGCTGGTTGCATCATCGGTTTATACTTCCTTGGGAACGACGGACGTGTGCCAGGCCATCAACGTCAATGTCGAGCACCATCGATCGATGCTTACGAATTTCTTTTGGTCCGAACTGCATGATATAGACACCGATAGTAAAGGGTGGGCCAAATACAAGCTTCTTTTTAAAAATGCAATAAAATAAAAATACTGTCATTTGTCATTAGTACTGCCAACTCCATCTTAGGCAGCAGTCGTAAAAATCGAAACGACTGGTTTGATGATGAATGCAAGCTAGCGACTGAACGTATGAATGTTGCGTACCGAGCAATGCAACAATCTCATAGAACGCGGGCACGCGAAGAGGAATATAAAGAGCTCAAAAGAACAGAAAAACGGCTTCACAGACAAAAAAAAATCAGCCTGGGAGAAGAACCTAATCTGTGAAATAGAAAACAGTCGAGAGCGAGGTCCGCACCAGGCGCGGAAGTTCTACCAATCCGTCCGAAACATGACGCAGTACACACCACGCTGCACATACTGCAAGGACGGAGAGGGAAATCTGATCACCGATCCTGAAAGCATACTGGAGCAATGGGAAGTGTACTTTAATGAATTGCTAAATGGTCAGCTTACTGCAGAAGTGGAGGCTCCACTACTTCAAGCAGAATACCCTAAGTTGCCGCCACCAAGCATAGAAGAGGTTGACAAGGCTATAGGCCGGCTTAGACAGAACAAAGCCCCGGTAGCCGATGGTATACCAGCCGAATTATTTCATTAGGGCGGGCCAGCCTTAGGTCAAGCAATTCATGATATTATAGTGCATGTATGGGAGCAGGAAGAAATGTCAGAAGACTGGCGAAAAGGTATAATATGCCCCATACATACGAAGGGAGATGTCACAACGTGCAGCAATTATATAGGTATCACGTTGTTGAGTACCGCCTATAAGATACTCTCCTCTATCCTATAAGACCGGATAACCCCATACGCTAAAACCATCATCGGACAATATCAATGTGGCTTCATTCCAGGCAAATCAACAACTGATCAGATCTTTACCCTTAGGCAGGCGATGGAAAAATGTCTAGAATTTAACATCCCAACATACCATCTGTTTATAGACTTTAAGGCCGCCTATGATAGCATAGCCAGGGTAGAACTTTACAAAGCCATGAGAGAATTCGGCATCCCAAATAAACTGACACGACTATGTAGGTTGACCATGACCAACGTAACAAGCCAAGTAAAAATAAACGGATTGCTATCCAGACCAATCAACATCTTTAATGGACTCCGACAAGGGCACGGTCTGGCCTGCCTCCTCTTCAACCTGGCGTTGGAGAAAGCAATCCGTGACTCTGGCACGGCAACAAGAGGGACCATCGTCAACAGGTCCAGCCAGTTACTAGCTTACGCAGACGACATTGACATCATCGGAAGAACCGAACAAGCTGTACACGATTCCTTCATCCAGATCGAGCAGGCGGCACAAAATCTGGGGCTGCACATTAGTGAAGGTAAAACAAAGTACATGGTGGCGTCGAATGCGAGAGAAACAGTTGGTCAAACAATCAAGGTTGCGGAGCACGAATTTGAAGTGGTGCAATCCTTAAAATACCTTGGGTCAATAGTAGCAGCCGATAACAATATAGAAGAAGAAATACGCGGGCAGCTTCTCAAACCCAACAGAGCCTACTATAGTCTGTCAAAGCTCTTCAAATCCAGAAATCTCACCATAACTTCAAAACTGCTGCTGTACAGGACCATGGTCCTGCCAGTACTCACATATGGATGCGAGACTTGGGTGCTTAGCAAAAGGCACTCCGACCTCTTAGCTGCGGTCGAGAGAAAAGTCTTAAGGATAATTGTTGGACCCATATGTGAGGAAGGACGATTCCGGAGACGGTACAATCATGAATTGTACGCAATCTACCTTGAAGCAGATATCGTGACAAAAATTAAGCTCAGTAGACTCCGGTGGGCAGGGCACCCAGCTCGCATGAGCGAAGAGGAACCTGCTCGGAGAGTTCTTTGTGGTACATTCTATGGTAGACGACAGCGTGGTAGACCATGCTTGCGCTGGAGAGATGGCGTAGACCAGGACGCCCGAAGCCTTGGGGTGCGCAACTGGATGGCGTCGGCTAGAGACCGGGATAGGTGGAGAGACTTGTTGAAAGAGGCCAGGACCGGAACCCGGTTGTCGAGCCAATGATGATGATTTAACAACGCTGTAAAGATCGAAGTTTAATGAGCTTATCGCAAGGATATGGGACGGGTGCGAATGCACTTCCGAAGGAGATGGACGTGAATTTGAGAACGAGTTTGATAATCTGTGCGTAGAGTCTTCGGTGAATCGGATCGATGATATGTGGTATCAACAGGATGGCGCTATGTGCCACAATCGGCATTTTTATTTCACACCAGAAGTGATGCGCCTTGGCCACTGAGATTGTGGCAATCTGACCCCGTAAGACTTCTTCCTGTGAAGTTTCCTGAAGTCACAAACAACCACTGCCTTGAAAGCCAACACAACTAATGCCATTGGTGAAATTCAGCCATATTTATGTGCCACAGTTATGGAAAATTGAATGTTTCGAATACGCACCACACAACATTCCGTTGCAAATATTTGAATTTCTTTATAAGTGTAATAGCATATACGAGACTTTCTGAATATTTCCAAAATTGTATTGATCTCTCACAGTTTTTTTTTAAATTCAAATTTAAAGATAAGAAAATTTTAATGGAAAAACCTTTATTATTTTTTTCTTAAATTATCTCGGATTCTTCCTGAAAATATCTATTCAAATAATCTTAACGAAAAATCTTAAACAAAAATAAAGTTTTTATCTTGTCTTATATGTACATACATACATAGATACTACATATTATCTTCTACTAAAAATCTCATTAGCCTTGAAGAAAAGTTTAATAATAATAAGCAAAAGAAAATGTCAAAATGTCCTTCCAACATACAAAGCTAACTAGTAGTCTATAATAATATGGACTGTCACGTCATACAAAAAAAAAAAAAAAAAAAAAAATAAGTAGTGTGCTTTTTTCTTTTGCATCAAAATTAATTTATAACAGGTATATCTTTTACATGAACTTTAAGATAGCACGACTAAACATAAAAAAAAAATAAGAAATATTGATGTACCTCAGCCTTAGATACAAAACAATTTAATTATCCTGCATCGATTTATCCATCAAAGGAGCGAATTTAAATATTTTACCTGAATACATGGACTTTGGTAGAATCCTATTTTGTAATCGTTGTTATCTACAGCAGCAACAGCAACATAGTTCCGAGCAGGCAGATCCTTTTGGAGTGCAAATCCGAGTATTGCCTGGCCCAGCTTATTTACTTTGCGTATACGGTTTGGAATTTTATTGATTTTGTGTTCCTTTTTTTTTATTGTATGTGAGTAGGTAGTGATTTAAAATTTCTTTTCTGGATTTGATGTATAGGTAGTAGCGGATTGAACAATTATTATAACTTTATCACACTCAGGACCGGCTGATAAAACGCGAATAGGTTTAACGTATACCTATACCAGAGTAGAGTAGGTACCTTTAGGGTATTGTCAAAATACCAAAAACTCTCCGCTTTCCTTCTATTGCGTGTGATGATGATGACTATCCTACACAGATAGAGCTTTTTTGAAGTCCACGTTTGTGTTTTTTTTTTGTTTTTTTTTTTTTTTTTATTGCTGCTTTTAGATTTTCTCCTTGTTGTCCTCGTAGTAGTTGTTGGTCTTCAAGTACTTATGATATAAAATCAATATTCAACCTTCTTAACGACTTGTCACAAATAAGTATATATTTTCATGCAATGTATATGTTGGTATATGAAATTAATGTATATATGAATTCTACATACATATAATAGCCTCTTCAATAACTCAGACACATTCGGCTAACAAACGAAATGTGTGCTGCCAGCTTAGTTGATTAAATATTGTTATGTGCGTCCTTAATGCATGCACACGAACGACACTGTCCTTCTCAGCCTTCGAGCGAGGATACAAATATATAGATATACCTATGTACTTGTTCATATACTATATACACATGAGTGGAAGCAATTCCTAGGCTTACATAAATTATTACTTTCAAATGGATCTGGTCTAGTCCCTTAGTCTGCCTCACATCAAATAATGTTGAAAGGACGAAAACAACGACAACAACGACGACGACGACGTCAAAGACACAACCGAATTCAAACCCAAAAACCCCACCAAGTCGTCCTTTTTAAGTGCCACCACCTTAACCGGATGTGAAATAGAAAACTTAACAAAGTAACCACCAACAAACTATCTATCGCGAACAACACAAAAACTTTTTTCTTTTTTTTTATTTCTTATGGTATATATAAACACATGTATGAACACACCCACATTTGCTTTCTGCCTTAGTTTTCTAATGAAAAAAAAAATCAACTTTTGTTATTTTTCTTCCTTTTGAGGCGTTTTTTTTTTGTTTTTTTTTTTGTGAAAATTGAAGTTATGAATTTCTTGTTTATCTACACAATGAATTTGCAAAAATTAAATTGTAAATAGTACGATGAAGGGAGATGAAAAAGACGGGCCAACAAGGAAGGTATAGAGTAAGCACAAAGTTAAAGATTATGAGGAGGCGAAGGACGAAGACACAGAATTTATAAATTGGTAAAATGTGTATTATGCGAAGCAGGGGATTCAGATACTTTTTCACACATAAATAGGGTTCACCAGGAGTTTTTTTTTTTTTTTTTTTTAATGTTCTGTTCTTTTTCGATTCACTTACATTCCGGGAATGCTATAAGTTTGATAATTTTACAAATCTACTACAGCTACAGAGAGGGATAAACACTCTTTGAAGGTTTACACATAATTCTTTTCTTGTCTGTTTTTTTTTCTATTTAATTTAAACGACTTTGATGATGTAAGAGAAAATATCGATATTTAATCAAAAGATACAAATGATTTTGTATTTATATTTTTTTTTAAATTTTAATTGCACATACGAAAAGGTGGGCAAAAGAGCAACAACAAAAAAATGGAACAAACAATTTTTAAAGAAAGTTAGTTTTCTATTGCCTGCTGCTCTCTGAAGGAAAAAGAATAAACTATTTGAGGATTTAGTTTCAAATTTTTATATTGTGCGGGACCAGCACGCGGAACAGATAGGGGTGTAAACACAGGATATACTACTCGAACTTATCACTGGGCAGGGTGAAGATAGTTTACTTTGCTTTGAAGAGTCGGAGTCAAAACGAAAAAGCTTCTTCCTATAAAAATCTGTATTATTATATTATCGGAGATTGGAGCTTCCAAAAAAAACCACATTAGACTTGGACTACTCTCTGTTTCTCATAAACTCTCTCTTTTTCTCTCTCTCTATTCTCTCTCTCTCTTACTTCAATTCTCTGTGATACTCCGAGAAGAGTGTATATTTTGTTAATGTGTAAACAGCCCACAAGAAAACACAACAACAACAACAAAAACAGCAAAGCAATTATTGTATTCATTCATTCACAGAGGAGCATGAAGCAGGACATTGCGCTTTTTTGTTTGAGGGTGGGGGTGGGGGTGCAAAATTGTGTTGTGTGTGGAGGGTGGTAGGCGAGGATTTAGGATTCTGTTGCAGCTGATAAGAGACTAAAATAAACTAGCATTGAATATTTATGAGGACTGTGCTGGGCATATGGTTGCGTAGGAAGGAGTGAGTGTGTGAACTGAACGTGCGACGAAATTCTCAGGCTAAACGTTTGAGACTGTAAATTTGCAAATTCATCACAGTTCTGTCTGTAAAATGTAATTATGGATTTTTTGAGAAGGAAGCTCGTTAGGTCCCTTGGAAAAAGCGGGAAGGAAATCGTTATGGAATCTAGTTAAAATTAATATGATATGGTGTAATATAATTTATAACCAAAGTGCACACGAGAAAGTGAAGACATTTTAACTTAACTTAACGACTTGCTTGGTGGCTTTGTGAGTCAAATGAAATTGAGACATTTAAAATTGTGTGCTGATACCTACCTACCTGCATTCAAAGTAATGGTATATATTTAAGATACAGCTTATTACAAGGAAAAAAATATTAAGTGAATATCAAGCAGGTTTCTGAAATGACTATTCAACTGCTGACAACATTTTCACACTCCCAACTGAAGCACAATACTTTTTTAGGCAAAATAGGAAATTGTACGTGTCGTTCGTAGATTTCAGGGCAGTTTTTGATTCAATGAAGCAGAACGCACTTTTCTATAAACTGGCAAAGAAAGAGTTGTCAACGAAAATAATGAGAGTCTTAAAATGGGATGAAAGAAATATGTCGGAATAGTTCGAAACTAAGACTAGATTTAAACAGGGATGTCTCCAAAGTGCAGTCCTGTATGCTCTGGTCAGAGATATAAAATATACAGTTTTTGTAAAACATGAAACTTGAAGGTAAACCTAGAAAAATCTAAAACCATGATCGTAAACAGGAGACAAGCAGAACTGGGAGTGAATGAAAAGTGGGTTTTCAACGGTGAAGCAATAGAAGTAGTCACTCAATATAATCACCTCGGCATAATTTTGGAGACTAGCATGAAACTCACACATGAATAAAAGATGTTATCATCTAAAAGCATCATAAAACTCGTCATGGCATCTATAATGACAGCCCGATAACTAGCTCTTTAGATAAGGCAAATGTCCTTGCAGCTCATGTTGCTGCTATCTGTACGTTGCCCCTCCTGTACTTAGGAACGTAAATCATTTAATGGTACAGGTATATACTGCACTAGTACAGTTGCAAGAGCCCTTCGAGATGATGGTATCAACAAATACGCTGGTCCTGATGGTATACTCTCCATTCTCCTGAAAGGGGTATTCTCCATGGCTGGCAAAACCATTGCGTAAGCTTTTTCTTCGCTCCTACTGTTCTAGAATATTACCTAAAAGATGGAAAACAGCATTTTTCCAGCCTGTTCCTAAAAAAAGCAAGCATAATCCCTCCCCCTATCGACCAATTGAACTTAGGTACCTTCTTTCCAAGATCATGGGGAATTGCTGATAAGTCATCAGCTCCACAAATATCCCGGAGATCGAAAGCTTTTTTTATGACCGGCAATATGGCTTTCGCGAAATTCTTCTCCGACTCTCTTCCTCATTTTTATAAATGATCTCTTGTCTGAAACTTCTAATTACTTTATTGTTTTATCGGCGACTCTACTCCCAGCTTCTCATACTCGTTCTTAAATTCATCCATCTCATTCGGATATGCGATTGAAACGGTATTATATGATAAGCTCATTAAATTCCGATCATTACAGCATTGTTAAATAGGGTATAGGAAATGGTGTGGAGTTTAATGCTTCGAATACTCAATGCTGTCTATTGTCGTTAAAGCAAAATGTACCCCCTATGACATTGTCTTTGAATGGCACTTGCATCGAAGAAACCGAAAAGCTCTCACTACTCGGTATGTGTGTCAATGACGATCTTCGTTGGAATGATCACATTCTCGAGACCTCCAAAAATGCTGCCAAATGCTTAGGATTTCTATTACGATGTAAGACATTTGTTACCCCTTCTTCAACTGTTTATAAAGCGTTAATACGTCCAAAAATCGAGTATAATTCACATCTTTAGGCACGTGCAGCAAAAATTCTCTCCACTTATTGGATAGAAATCAGAAAAGTGCGTTAAAACTGATAGGAAACGGAGCTATCATGGATTCATTCCCTGCTCATGAACACCGTCGGAATTTTTCATGCATTTCCTTGTTTAATCGCTTTTTTCACAAGTAATGCCCACTCGAAATATACAATTGCATTCCTCCTCAATTACTTCATCCCTCATACCCGTTTCGCTCATAGTAATGCTCATAGTTCACCCTTGAGTCTAATTTTGGTCGTACCTACAAATACATGTGATTCATTTTTTAGTCGCACAGTACGATTATGGAATAATTTGTCCGACACAGTTTTCCCGTTCCATTTCAATTTGCAAACATCCCAGCCCAATGCTCATCAAAATCTCCTTTCTTCGTGCTTTGATTAACATCAGACCAAAAACATAGATCTGTGGCAACAAGGAAAAACAGTATAAGTCGACTTATGTCGAAAATGAGTTTTTGATACAATCCGATGCGCAATAAGCCATTCCGTCTGTCATATTTATTTCGTATTTTTATCTTAAACGGTTAAGTAATTACAGACAAAAGAAAAACAAGTATTGTACCTGATTTGTATTGCAAATGCAAACTAAACATTTAAATCGCTCTCCAAAATCGCAAAAACTGACTTACGTCGTTTTTTCTTGTTGCCACAGAAATGTTAAAAAAGAGCCTAGTTCTTCTATACAAAAACCTTTGTGTAACAAGTGCTCCATTCAACCAGCACCAATGCGGAGAAAGTGGGCAGTTACCACGCCCTCTAAATGGAAAACCTCAAATTTTCCTCTACTTGCATGACAAGACCTACCGTTGTGCAAAATTACAAGATTCTACGATGTCGGGAAGTGCTCCATAATTTTGATGATCTGTCAGTCAGTCAGTGAGTGAGTCAGTCAGTCATGGTTTTTGTGATTTTTGAGGCCTTATATCTCAGAAACCGCTTATGCTAGAAAATTGAAATTTGGTGAGGCGTCTGTGCCTGACTAGTTTAGCAAATATGTATTCGGAATTTTTAAATTCTGACTTGGTAAAAAACCGTCTGAGTTTGTTCCTGTAAAACGGGTGTAGTGCCAGAACTTGGCTTTGATTATAAAGGTCTCTTAATAAACCCTTGAGCGTGTGTGAATCATAAAAAATTAAAAAAAAAAAAGATCAGTTCGAATGAAATTCCAATCTCAACGAAGTGCCGTGTTTTTGAAGCAGTTATGTGTTACAGTTATCAGACTTTGATATTCAAGCAATATGAGGAATTGGAAAAACTTCTTCGCTTTTTCCTAAAAAAAAAAACAAATATTCCGCTTTCCTACAAATACTTCTTACTACGTTCTAGCTCTGGCGACAAGTCTTCCAAGCTTTTTCAATTTCTCAGCTCAGGAAAAATCCGCTATTAATAAGCTGATTCACTCTGAATTTAACTACAATATGGAAAGTACAAATTATTTTAAAAATTTCAAGCAACCTAAAGTCAAAAGAAGATACATTTTACTTCTTAGCTGTATAGAGATATAAGACTTATTTATTTCGGACAGCGCTAATTAACAATGGAAAAAACATAGTACATTCTTAATGGATTTAATTGGGAGGCCCTTTGTAAATATATTGAATCCACTTTTTACCTGCGACTTATATGTAGGTACTATAAGGCAATTTATGCATTCGTAAGAAAAATCAAACTCGAGATTTTGATCAAAGTTGACATTACGATGATAGAGAAAACGAAAAATGTGGGTCTCGCAAGTCCGTCTAAACGGCTTAGCCGATTTTCGTTAAACTTGGTACATATTATTTTTAAAGTTTTATCCCACACCTTTTTTTTCTTTTTTTTAAGGCCAAAAATAACGGTACCTGCAATACGACTTTTTTTTTGAAATTTGAAATATATTTTTTTTTATCAAAAAATGTTCAAACAGATTTAAAAAAAAAATCACAAAATTTCATTTAGTTAAACCTAGGTAATGGTTGAAAAAAAAATTCTTAAAAATGATTATTAATGGTAGCCCATTTGGAACCTTTTTTTTATTTTATTGCGTATTAAAATTTCTTGGGTATTTAAATAAAATTTTAAATTTTGAAAATTTGGAAAACATTGCATTTCAAAACTTATAAAAAAAAAGTATAAAAAAAAATTGTAAAATTCGATAATTCAAAAACGGCTCAACATTTTTTTTTTGAAATATAGTTTTTATTCGTCCAATAATAATAATTTTGAGGTGGGAAACAACAAATTTTTTAAAAAAAATTTTTAAGAATTTTGTATATAAATGCTTATTTTTTTAAGAAACCACTACAATGACTTATAATTTTTGATCTTGCCTAACCTAATATTTGATTAAATCGCAGGGCATCCTGTTTTAAGCTCCAACTACTAAAGAAGTTGTTTTAAATATTTAAGAAATGAATTTAATGCTTATGAACAGTTTTTTTTTCTAATAACATTCATTTTTTAAATCCTTAGTCTTTTACATAAGAGCAAGTTCGTGCGACCCAGTCATACATTTTATTTTTTATCAAAATCATTCGAGTTGTTTTCGAGATTAATATGATTTCTTAAAATAGCTATATGGCAGTTATCGTTAGATAAGGAGCTAAAAAAAATTCAATTTCACCTACCAGGAATCACGAAGGCCCTTAAGTAGCAAGTTCGAAGGAAATAGTTTCCATGGTCAAGGCTGTAGGGTTGAGGTACAGACAGACGGAATTGTCAAATTTGATTTTTTTCCAAATGCAAAACTTGCCCTATAGTAGTACATAATATCGCAAGTATAAATAATCTCAACGCCAGACGTCCAAAAAAAATTCCACTTTTTCCAAAAAAAAAAAACACCTTTCCATCTTATACACGGATGAAAACAAAAATCATGCTGTATCGCAAATCTGGTTCCGGTGAATATATGCGACACTTACGAAATGCTAAATACGTGCCTTGGTTTACGCGAAAAACTGTCAAACATGTTGGCTCCTACATAATGGCATGGGCTTGCTTTAATTACCATAGGAGCCATATACGGAATAAATGCTGCTGTGGATCAGCATATTAACCTTGAAATTCTCCACGCAAACATGCTGTTTTACCCAGAAATACTAATCAGATGAGGATTTCAACAAAACAATTATCCGAAGCACACCACCATAAAAGCTATAATGAGTCGTTTCAATTCTATGATATATCTGTTTTGGACTGGCCTTCCTAGTAACCTGACCTCAACCCAAATGAAAACCTTAACCTTTGGGCAGATATTTACAAAGTGGTTTCAGCTTCAAAACCCAAAAATAATAATCAGCTTTGGGTTACAGTAGAGACCGAATCAAAGACCGAATTGTAGAGAAATCATAATAAATAAGATTATAAAAAAAAATCTTATAATTCTATTTATATTTTGAACTTCAACAACCAAAGGAGTTATTTTAGCCATTTAGCTATTTAATTCTCTGATAACATTGGCGCCAAATTTTAGTCGAATTATTATGATGTTAAAATAGTTTTATAACGAAACAACGATTTTGCAAATTGTAATCCAGTTTATCATCAGTACTTTCTCAAGCATTTCATTAAAGTGAAAATCATAGAATTGCTCTTTGACATTTATAATCGTCAAAAAACGTCGGTTTACTTTGATTTTTGTACAAATTGACATTGTTTATGGTGTGATCAGAAGCAATTTATTAAGAAAAAACGATACTAGTTAGAAAATCATTAAAATTAAGAATGAGTTAGTAAACTTATCTAAAGTTGGAAATTAATAAATGGTATCATACCTAACAATCGACTGTTTAAAATTTTGCGCAATTAATTTTAAATATTCTAAGTCTATAAAACATTAAAGCAAGTTCGTGCGACACATTAATTTTATTGTTTATCAATTTTGCATTGTACTGAGTTAAATTTTAACCAGCCCAGCCCACACAAGTACGTAATTGATTCGGTTCCCTTGCTCTTCGCCGTACGTTTACAAGTCGCTTAATGGTGCAAAAAGCTTTATAGCCAACACTTTGCGTGTGTTATCATTCACTTAATACCCGTTATCATTTAAAAAATAATGTATTGGGAGATCCCACAGGAAGATTACCACCCCCATCTTAATAAACCATTTTACATACGAGTATCATAAACAAACATATACTATGTAGGGTTTAGAAGGTTGTGAACCCTAATGTAAAACTGAGCTAGGGTGTGTAGCAGGTTGGGTTGGTACAAAAATAATAACAAATTAAAAAATCATAGATGTTGCCAATCCCACTAATTCTCTGAGACAGGAATAACCATTTTCTATAGAAATTATATACTAAAAAAATAATTAATTTAAAACAATGGCTGGTATTATTATAATAATTACACTGACTACTTATATACTGTGGAATTTTCAGGGCAATTTGCTGTTCATGCTAAAGTTGACATTAAAATAAAATGGATGACAAGTTTGCAGGAAGTTCTTTTGACTGACTTTCTTACATATGAATTGGCTTAGCATTGAATGTGTTAGTAAGAAATCAAACTTACTGGTTTGTCAATAAAATGTAATAGTTTAGAAGAAATTCTAAAAACTATTACTCACCAAAACTGATTTTTTTTCTTATGAAAACTTTGATATGTTATTCTCACGAGCGATTTTTAAAAGCTATCGCTATAGACATGAGCCTTTACATAGCCCCACAAAAAATAGTCTAGAGGCATTGAATCGCACGATCTAGGCGGCCAATTGACCTGCTCCAAATGTAAAATAAACTGTTCACCGAACTCGCCTCTCAATTGGTCCATTGCTACGCGTACTGTGTGGCACGTGGCACCGTCTTGTTGAAATGAAACCACATGTCATACAAGTCAAGCTCCTCCATGTAGCGCTCACCATTCACAGTATCATCTTTGAAGAAATACGGCCCAATGATTCCGCCAGCCCATAATCCGCACCAAACAGTGATTTTTTCTGGATGCATTTGTAGCCTTTGCAATGCTTTTGGATGCTCTTCACTCAAAATATGGCAGTTTTGCTTGTTCACGTATCCATTCAACCAGAAATTAGCTTCGTTGCTGAACACAATTTTTCTAGAAAAAAGTGGATCTTCGGCCAACTTTTCAAGAGCCGAAGCCCATTCACCAAAAATTCGGTGTTGTGGTAGGTTGTTCGGCTTCAATTCTTGCACCAGCTGTATTTTGAAAGGCTTCACACCTAAATCCTTCCGCGAAATTTCCCACGTAGTGGAGTAACGGAGGCACAATTGCTGCGAACGGCGGCGAATCGATAAAATTCACGGTCATCACTAACACTGGCCGATACAGCTGCGATATTTTCCTCAGTTCGGACTCTACGTAAGCGTGTTGGTGGTTTAATGTCCAAGAATGTAAATTTGGTGCGAAATTTAGTCACAATAGCCCGAATAGCCGCCTCAGTAGGTCGATTAAACTGACCCTAAAATGGAAGAAGCGCGCAGTGAGCTTTCTTAACAGAGCACGCAATTTTATCACAAAATTCAATAATTTGCAAGCGTTGTTCGCTTGTAAGACGATTCATGGTTAAATAATAAACCAAACTGAAAATGTTTGACAGTGACACACATCACGAAACGTGCGTGAGCTGTCAAAACCAGTGTTTCCAAAAAGAAAATAGCAACAAAATCAGCCTATACTTTTAAAAAAATCGGTTTTATTTTGGTGACATTCCATCAAATCTGTTGATTATTATTCAATTACTGATGCCAAATCACCGTCGCAAGTTAGACAATTGAGCAACACGTGCAAATGATATAATTTTTTTTTTATCAAAATGAGTGTTCGTTCTATGTGAACTTGAATTGGTAACATAAAATTCTTCACATGAATAAACTGAATCCAAGATGTGAACAAAATTAGGAAAATCAAGATTTTTTAATTTGAATAGATATCGTATGAAACTTTGTCAAACTCCTTAGTAAAATCTGTTGCAATGGCATCAACTTCTTTAACTTTTTATAAGGCATCTAATGAGTATGGCTTTGGAAACGATTTCATCCAGGTTAGGGGTTCTGGATCGTCCTTTCGAGAACCCGTATTGATTAAGGGAAAACATTGATTTGCGATGAAATAACAACTGCTCATAAGCTGTGCTTTTAAAAAGTTTATTTAAGAGAGTTTTGGTAATGGTTCTGTAGTTTGAAATATCAAAGGGCACGGTAGTGCCCAGCCAAGTTCTGGCACTACACCCTTTTTACAGGAACAAACTCAGGCGATTTTTGACCCCTCCCTATCTACAGTAGCAATGAAGTCAAAAACTTAAAACTCCGAATATTTGCTAAGGTAGTCAGGCACAGGCGCCTCACCAAATTTCAATTTTCTTTCATAAGCGGTTCTTGAGATATAAGGCCTCAAAAATCACAAAAACCGTAACTGACTGACTGACAGATCATCAAAATTATGGAGCACTTCCCGACATAGTAGAATCTTGTTATTTTGCACAACGGTAGGTCTTGTCATGCCAGCAGAGGAAAAAATCGAAAATTTGTACTTTTCCATTCAGGGGCGTGGTATCCGCCCACTTTCGCCGAATTGGTGTTGGTTGAATGGAGCACTTTCGACTGCTGTAAAACGATGAAATTTGGTAAAGTAGCAGGGCTTAAATTGTATACAAAGAAAAAAATATAGAATTTGAGATTTTCCATTCAGGGACGTGGTATCCGCCCACTTCCTCAGAACTGATGTAAATTATATGGTACACTTCCGATTGCAGTAGAACAATGAAATTTAATAGAACGATCGGACTCAAATTGCATATAAAGGACCAACAATAAAAATTGAGATTTCCTATTCAGGGGGCGTGGTATTCGCCCACTTTACGAGAAAAAGTTTGATTTATATGGAGCACTTCCGACTGTCGTAGAATGATGAAGTTTGGTGGAAGGGTATAGCTTAATGTACATTCAAAGCGAAAAATAGAAAATCTAAGATTTTTCATTCGAAGTGTCTTTTTATTGTCATTTTGAAACTATACATGCATTTTGAAATTTCATAACTTTTCTTAGAACTAGAGTGCTCGATTTGGTACTCTACGTTATGTTAACATGAATGAAAAAAGAAAACATTTGCATACCTGAAAATATTATGAGTTTACATAAAAAAAAACTCTTAACTGTGATGTGAACTATAATAAAACCACTAATTAGGCTGTTAATTGGTGGTCTACCTGCATTTAAAAAAAGGAGTTAAAATTGCAACAAAAATATCATCGCATCCTCAACAATTATTGCTTTTTTATGGTTTTGAGCGGATATAGGTACTAGTATTTATAATTAAGGTAGGTATGTTAGTGTTAGGTATCTTGCCAGGACAAGAAGAAACAACTGAAGCGCAAATCAAAACAACCAATAACAAAAAGAAAATATACAAAAAAAAAAAAAAATAGGAAGCTATAAACTAAGTTGATTTTATAAGGTAGAGTCCACCCTTCTATTTTTCCACATCTTTCGAGATTTTTACATGGCAAAACATTAAAATCTTTGCAAAAAGGAGTGAGATCAGACCAAAAACATAAATGTTAAAAAAAGCCAAGTTCTTCTATACAAAAACCTTTGTGTAATAAGTCAGCCGTGAAAAGTACTGAGATCTGAGAGACATTTTAAACAGAAGAAAAATAAGATCGATCGGCATATTGTAGTAATAATGAAAATAAGAGAATCACATAAGACCGAGAAATAATTGGAGTATGAGAGGTACATAATTCCAGAAGTCAAAGTAAGATTTACATTTAAGGAACTTTTGCAAAAGTTTATTAAATAGGTTGCGAAGTGGACGAAGTTCTTTGTTGTACCATAGCTTAGTTACATAAGCAATAAATAGCCCTGAAGAATTCAAGTAGTAAAAATTGACTTCTCTGAATAAATGATTATCGATAACATATAAGTAATATTATTTTGGCATCACCGTTTTTATCGGGCCTTAGATTAAGTCTCGAAAATTATCTGGTCTTTGCTACTAACTCTACATAGATTTAAGTAGTTGTTGTATTTGCATGTAAAGTGCTTTGTCTCGATGTCGTTTTTTCCTACAATTCCTTATTGTTGTAAATATGTAATTCACTACTTAAGCTTTTAACTGAAACTTAGTTTTTTGTATAAACATGCTTTTAAGTTTTATATGTTTATAAAATATTTTTCATTCCTCAATAAAAATTGTTACATTCAAGATTAAATAAAAAATTCTCTGTAACTCTTATTACAAAAAGTTATGGGCCCAGAGAAACGCTAAGAAGGATAATTATACCGAAGAATTACTCCGAAGATTTGTTGTGTACAAATAAGTAATATCTTTTCATTTATTATAATATTCTTTGTTTTTGCTTAATCTTGAATAAGACCAAAAGACATATAAATATAATTATGTCGAGCAATTTTTTGGCCACGATTGAAAAGCTTAAGGGGCGTGATAATTATGCTAGTTGGAAGTTCGTAATAAAAACTTATTTAGAACATGAAGGACTTTGGAAATCTGTTGAAGGTACCGAAGAGAATGCTTCGAAAATTTCAAAATGCAGAACGACTCTGATTTTGGCCATTGATCCGACTAATTTTATTCACGTTCAAGAAGCTGAAACGGCAAAAGAAGTTTGGGACAAACTACAAACTGTTTTTGAGGACAAAGGTAGGGTTCGTCGGATAGGTTTAATTCGTCAATTGTCTCAGACGAAACTAGACGAATGTGAATCAATGCAAGTTTATGTTAACACAATCGTAACAGCTGCACAACGTTTGAATGCTATTGGCTTCAAAGTCGATGACGAGTGGCTGGCGTGTTTTTTATTAGGAGGCTTATCTGAAAAGTATGGACCAATGGTAATGGCATTAGATAATGTCGAAATTCAGCTTTCAAGTGACGCTGTCAAGACAAAATTATTACAAGAAATTCCATCGGATAGCAAAAATAGTGCATTCTTTAATAATGCGAAACAGAAACAAAGGAAAGGTGGCATTCGTTGTTATACATGTAATAAGAAAGGTCATAAATCACCTGATTGCCCAGACAAGAATAAATTAAAAAAGGATTCCAAAAGGAATCCTGATTCAGCTTATAATGTGAAGCCTGAGTATAGTTCAGTGTTTTTGACTGGACAGTTCAATAAATATGATTGGTATATTGATTCTTGTGCAACACAGCATCTCACAATGAACAGTGATTGGATTTTCAATGAAAAGAAATCTACCATTTCCGAAATATTAGCTGCCAACGATACAAAAATGAAGGTCGAATCATGTGGCACTGTTAAGTTATATGCTGATGTTAATGGAACACCAAATCCGATTGAAGTACGTGATGTTTTATGCATTCCAAGTTTAACTGCCAATCTTTTATCAGTAAGTCAATTACCGAAAAATAATAACTATGTTGATTTTAACGCAAATGGTTGCAATATAAAAAACAAATTTGGTAAGTTGATGGCAACTGCAAATTTAGTTGATGGTTTATATCGCTTGAATGGTGCAAGATGCAGGAGTTATGTTGCTGTATCTAAAAGTGAAAAAATTGAGACATGGCATCGTAGATTAGGCCATATTAACATCAATGATTTGTTAAGAATGAAGAAAGGGGCAGTGAACGGTGTTTCCTTTAATGAAGAAAAATTAACCGATGTATGTGTTACCTGTTTACAGGGTAAACAAGCGAGATTTCCCTTTAAGAATGCTGCAACAA
Source organism: Philhelius festivus (assembly GCA_963931855.1). NCBI lineage: Eukaryota > Metazoa > Arthropoda > Insecta > Diptera > Syrphidae > Philhelius > Philhelius festivus. The sequence goes on along the minus strand of OZ007556.1, from coordinate 82,612,095 downwards.
AAGCAAATGAGATTTTGGAACTTGTTCACGCTGACTTGGCAGGACCAACTCCAACTAAATCAATTGGTGGAAGTCGTTACTACTTTGTTTTAGTAGATGATCACTCAAGAATGACTTTCACATATTTTTTAAAAACCAAAGATGAAGCTTTCGAAAAATTCTGCGAGTTTAAGGCATATGTCGAGAACCAAACCGGCAAGAAATTGAAAAAGTTTCGTTCAGATAATGGAACTGAATTTTGCAACAGAAGGTTTGACAATTTGTTTAATGTTTGTGGTATCGAAAGACAAACGTCGATACCATATACTCCACAACAAAATGGACTTGCTGAAAGAACAGTTCGAACATTGACGGAAAGAGCTTTATGTATGTTCACAGATGCAAATTTAGGTAAAAAATTTTGGGCAGAGGCCGTTGCTACTGCAACATACATAAAGAATCATTCATCTTCACGGGTTTTGGAGGACAAGTCGCCTATTGAAGTTTGGTCTGGATTTAAACCAGATTTATCTCACTTCAGAATTTTTGGATCACCGGCTATGATTCATGTTCCTGATGAGAACCGAAAAAAGTTTGAAGTTAAATCGGTTGAACATATATTCGTATGATATTGTAATGGCAACAAAGGATATAGGTTGATAAATCCTACAACAAACAAGGTGGTTGAAAGCAGTGATGTTATTTTTTTAGAATCTGAGAAAATCAGTTATCCAGTTATGCCATTTAAAAAATCAAATGAAAGTTCAGATAACGGTTGTATAGTTGTTGAATTGGGTGGTAGTGATTCATCTGATGAATACTGTGATGCTGTGGAAGTACCACCATTTCAAGAAGATCAAATCAGTGAAGAGATAATTCCACCAAATGAAATGGTAACATCAGATCCAGTACAGATCAACAATTCAAATGAAACTACAACTTTTAGAAGATCAACTCGAATAAAAAATGCAATCAACAGAAAAGACGTTCAATATTTTGTACAAAATAATGTTAATGAACCATCATCTTTTAGTGAAGCGATTTCAAGTTTAAATAGTAAAGATTGGAAGAGTGCAATGAATGAAGAATTTCAATCACTCTTAGGAGACAAAACTTGGCAATTGGTAGATTTACCAACAGACAGAAGAGCAATAAATTCAAAATGGGTATTCAAAATCAAGACCGATACAAATGGAAAAATCCTTCGATACAAGGCGAGACTAGTTGCGAAAGGATGCAGTCAACGTGCTGGTATCGATTATGAAGAAACGTTTTCACCAGTTGTTCGATATTCTTCAATACGTTTAATGATGGCATTAGCAGCTAGATACGACTTAGATATCGAACAGATGGATGCAATAACAGCATTTTTACAAGGCGATGTCAATGAAACTATTTACATGAATCAACCTGAAGGTTTTGATGACGGAAGTGGTCGAGTTTGCCAGCTGAAAAAGGCTATTTACGGCTTAAAACAAGCAAGTCGACAATGGAATATCAAATTGAATGATGTGATGATCAAGAGTGGATACAAATGTTCGCAAATTGATTCGTGCATTTATTTTCGTCGTCAAGGGAGAAGTATGATTTTTGTTGCGGTCTATGTGGACGATTTTTTAATTTTTTCGAACAATAAAGGATGGACAAACCAACTCAAAGCTAATTTGACCAAGAATTTTAGCATGAAAGATTTGGGAGAAGCAAGTAATTGCATCGGGATGAGAATCACTCGGGACAAGAAACAAGGAACAATTACACTTGACCAAAAAAAAATACACGGAACAAATAATTGACAAATTTAAGATGAATGATTGTTATCCTGTGAAGAACCCAGTAGATTTAAATCAAAAATTAACCAAGGACATGACAGCTAATACATCGGATGAGACCAAGGAAATGCAAAATATACCTTATCAAGAAGCAGTAGGAAGTCTACTTTATTTATCTGTTTGTACTCGTCCAGATATTTCGTTTGCGGTTGGAAATGTGAGTCGTTTCAACAATGAATTTGGAAAAGGTCACTGGAATGCAGTAAAAAGAATTTTCAAATATCTCAAAGTACAACAGATTATAAACTTCAATTTTCGCGTGATGGAAACCAATGTATGATTGGATTCTCGGATGCAGATTGGGCATCGGACATTGAAAGTCGAAAATCATGTACTGGCTATTTATTCAAGATTCAAGGTGGAGCAATTTCATGGACTAGTAAACGTCAACCTACAGTTGCTTTATCAAGTGCAGAAGCAGAATACATGGCCTTGTCATCGGCTACACAAGAAGCTATTTGGTTGAAACAGCTACTGCAAGAAATTGGTGAGAATATCGATTCGGTTGAAATTCATTGCGACAACAAGAGTGCCATAAATATTGCACACAATCAACTTTACAGTCCAAGAAGTAAACACATTGATATTCGGCATCATTTTATAAAAGAGAAAACAACAGATGGCTTAGTTAAGATAAAATATCTCAACACTGAAAATATGGTTGCTGATAGTTTAACAAAAGGTGTTACTAATGATAAGCATAATTTTTGTTTGGAAAATATGGGCTTAACTCTTTAATATTTTGTTTGTTTTTAGTAATATTTTAATTGAATTATTTTAACCATTAATGTTAGTGTTAATTTTTTGATATTTGATTGTGAATTAAGGTGGAGTGTTGTAAATATGTAATTCACTACTTAAGCTTTTAACTGAAACTTAGTTTTTTGTATAAACATACTTTTAAGTTTTATATGTTTATAAAATATTTTTCATTCCTCAATAAAAATTGTTACATTCAAGATTAAATAAAAAATTCTCTGTAACTCTTATTACAAAACTTATGGACTTGCAAGAAAAACATGCCTAATAAACCACATTAGCACAGTCAATTAAAGGCAATAGTAATGCTTTTTATTAGTCTTAGTCTGGCATTAACTGCAATGGCAGAGTCTATGTAGTCTAGAGAAAATTTTACCCACAGTGAAATTAACGTGATTTTTGCCTGCAAGGGACTTATTGATTTTAAGACCAAGACTTTTAACACATTCAACAAGCTAGAGTTGGGAGAGAAAAACTGGGAACAGAGTGAAGTGTCAATGTGTTGTTTATATATGTATAGCAATAAGTTGAGACTTAACCGAATTTAATGTTAGACCATTGCCAACGGACCACTTAGTAATTGCCATAAGATCTTCATTTATCCTTCATATTAGATCTTCCTGTAGACCAATCGGCTGGGACAAGTAAATTTGTACATCCTCTACATAAAGATGCAGTGATACGTTTGAATGGACATTAGGGAGATCATTTATAAATAAGAACAATAAAGGCTCCAAAATTGAACCTTGTGGTACACTTATATATACATTTAAAGGCTGTGATTCTTCTTGACTAATCTTGACCTTCTGATAGCGATTGTCTAGATAACTCTTGACCAGATGCACAGCTCTATCATGAAAGCCAAAATAGTACTTTAATACTCAACAAAATAAGCAGCATCAAGTCGATCGGTAAATCGAATTTCTAACTTCAAAGTGGAGTTTGGTGCAATCAAATAAACTTTAGGCTCCATCCAAACTGTGTACTGACCAGTGTATTGAGTAAAAAATCGTTGAAGCCTGAAAACGTTAAAAAAAAACGGTTTGGTGTTTTTTTTTTTATTAAAAGAAATTTTAAGGGACTATGAAAAATTACCTACAAGCTCTACTTCATCACTTAAAAGGTAATATTCCGCTTTAACTGTGTTATTTTAAGCTTTGAAAATTCAATCTTCTTGAGTCTAAATAGTCTTAGTCTTAGAAAAACTACGTTCGGTTATTTTTACTTTACTTTAATTAAGCTCATTTTCTTGATGCTCTATGGCAGGCATTGACTATTTTCTATGGTTAATTTATTGAAAACATGTTTGAACTAAGAATAATATTTGTCCAATGTACGTACTCAAAATAAAATGCACGACTGGGCCGCATGAACTTGGTCTTATGTAAACGACTACGAATTTCAAAAATGAATCTTATTAGAGAAAAACTGTCCATAAGCATAAAATTAAATTTTTAATAGACTAAAACAACTCCTCTAGTAGTTGGAGCTAAAAACAGGATGCCATGTAATTCAAGCAAATATTAACTTATGCAAGAACAAAAATTATAAGTCTGTACTGGTTTCTTAAAAAATAAGCTTTTATATACAAAATTTTAAAAATATTCTTAAGAAAAATATTTGGTACGCCAACTTAAAGTTTTTATTATTTTTCCAATAAAAATTAAATTTACAAAAAAAATATTGAGCCGTTTCTGAGATATCGAATTTTCGAAAAAAAAATTGATTTTTTTCTAAAAAATTCAATTTTTTTTTAATGTTTCTTAAACTTTTTAGACGCGTCTCTATAAAAATTGTCCGTTGTACCGGTATTGAGAAATTGTAAATTTAAAAAAAATGGTTCTATGGTCAGTAAAATCTTAATTTCAAATTTTTATTATTAAATTAAAGATACTCGTAGTAAAAATTAATCAAAAAAAAAAAATTTCAAAATTCTCGGAACCATTTTTGAGAAAATACGATTTTCGAAAACCAGTTTTTAAGATTTGTATGGAAGGTACCGTTATTTTTAAGTAAAATAATTTTTTTTCCTCACATCTTGTAATTCATATTAAGAAACTTTTATTTATCAAGTTTCAAAAAAATCGAACATGGCGTTTTTGAAATATTGAGTTTTGAAAAAAAAAATTGAAAATTTTTTTAAAAATCAAAAAAAAAAATTTTGGAAAATTTGAAAGCACAATAATATTCAAACTGCTGGGTTATACCGTTTTTGAGAAAATCAAAACCCAAAAAAATGGTTCCAAGGGTTCAACCATTTCTTAGCTTTAACTAAACTTAATGAAACACTGGGCAGTTTTTGAGAAAAAAAAATATTTATAAAATTTTGTAAAAAAAATCGTATGGTAGGTACCGTTATTTTCGGTCTTAAAAAAAAAGAAAAAAACGTGTGTGTGGGGGGCGGGGGGGGGGGATTAAAAATACTATAAGTAGCAAGTAAAAGGGGAATATTCTCCCTTTTAATCTTATTCTATATCCAACAAGTCACCAAATATTTTACTTTTGGTAAGTAGCAAATATTTAAAAATAACCGTCCGTCACTTCTTCTACACTTATACCACAGAACATTAGGTCATCGTTAATAATATTGCTTAAATCTGAAAGTCATAACCAGCTCAATTTTGAAAGTCATCAATATAACTCACATTCACTAGGAGCACGTGACGTTACAGAAATATGTAAATAAATTCCAATTTAAATTCATCGGCCTTACAGTTCACATTCAGTTTTGACGCAAATATGGCATGAAAAACCACCCCCGCAACTAATACAAATTTTTTTTTCCAGGTACTTCTTTGTGCAATTAAGAAACTGCTCATCAACTCTGAAGAACGTCAAAGCCGGAGTCGCAGAAATTCAAAGGTTGGCCTGTTCCTCTACAGTTTGATGAAATCAGACCAACCCATCTCAACCGATTATGAAAAACCTGCTGTATGCTGATGAATCGCTTACATATGCAACCTCAATGTCACCACTAGTCACTGTGTGGAAAGTAGAGACTCATATCAGACTGTTCGATTTTTCCAAAAATGAGGCATCAAAATAAATACAGACAAATCAGAGCTTGTCTGCTTCGGGAGACCTCGGTCAGCAACTATCTGCAGAAACTTAGTTCTGAAAGTTCAAACCGCACTCAAGAAGTATAATCAGAAATTGGACATTCCACCGCCTACACTCTTTATTGAGGAGAAGATCAGGACAAAGATCAGCCAACAGACGAAGGTACTCATTTACAAACAACTCCTCAGGCCAGTTATCAGCTATTGTTTCCCAGTCTGGTTCACGATCTCAAAGACAACAATGAATGAACTTCAAATCTTTAAGAGAAAGATGCTAAGAAACTGCACCGGACTCCACTTCCACGGCAGCGAGCAAAACATTACAAGAACGAGGATCTGTGCAGAGAAGCAAAGATAATACCACTCGATAAATACCTTCTAAATTCGGAAAAGGAACTGGTGCAGAACACCGTCAATCACCCTAATCAACTTATGAGAAGGACGGCCACCGAGCAACGTCATCCCGAACCGAGGTACCTCAGTGTGATAGAAACCCCAGACGACACTTTTTTCATGGACAACGACAATGCAGCTGTTTCCTTCTACGCTGACACAGGGTGAGCCCACCGCCGCCGTGGCTAAATGCCAACACTTTTCAAAACCTTCACTGGAAAACCGGGAGGAAACACCCCGAGAACATCAAAGTCACCCGACTTTTAATTTTAATTTGTTATACAAAATATTTATTTACATATATTCTTTCAAAATTGATCCATTGTTAGGTCCTAATGTGCCATAAGATTTATATTTTTCCAATGTATTTTTTTTAGTTGTAAGTTAACACGAAATGAATATAAATGTTCCAAAAAACCGTTAAATCGACGAAAAACCACCAGTATCTTTCGGCAACGATTCTGTCTCGGTCATTGTTATTCAATTTCCACCAGAGGCTTTATACCTGCTGATCTACCAGAGCGTCCAGCTTGCCGTTTGCAACGAGGGGCTTTGTACCTGTGGACCTACCGGAGCGTTCAGACTGCTGTTTCAGTGCCACCAGGGACGTAGTACCTGCTGATGTACCAAAGCGTTTAGCCTGCTGTTCTGAAGTACCCTCAGGGGCGTAGTACTTGTCCACCATTGCCAGAGTTATCCGAAGCCAGTTTTCCCAATATCAGAACATCAGGAGTGAACTCCAGTAAAATAAACCCAACATCCTACAAGTACAAGAACACCCCTAAGCCGAAACCTCACTTTCCAGAAGAGATTCATCTTTGAAGTATTTGATTTAAAGAGAGTATTATTTATTATAAAGAAAGACCTTTCATCTGAAGTTAGTGTTTCTTAAGAAAGACCCTGGTGTGAGCTGGAAACCAACAAGCACATCACATGCTTATTCAGGCTTATATAGATATAGGCGAACATATTTCTCTCAACTATACTAAATAGTCATGAATGTATGAATGAATGTTGTTAACATACAGGTTCTGAATAACTTGCACCTTGTAGCTATCTAGCTTTATGAGGGCTTTTGTTTATTTACCTTAATCATCGCTTTCTAAGGAAACCTGTCCTAGGGCAACAAAATCTTCATTCAAATTAAAAACGATGTGACAGTACGACTTTTAATCAAAAGCTTAATCAAAATGTTTCAGGAACACATCAGTAGACAGTGTGGAAGGGAAATGCACCTCCTCTGGCACTTTTTGCTCCATCGCAATCGACCTTATTATATGTGGTCTAAGTGTGCTCTTTTATCACTACTGCCTGCTGCTGCTACTCCTACTGCCTGCTGCTGTGTCGTTGTGACATGACACCACTATAAAACCAACAGACAGGCAGCCAAAAGGCACTCTATTTGTTTATTCCTTACAAAGGAAGGTATATGCGTCAACTAGCTTGGATGGATGTTGGATGTGCTGACAAGACAAAATGAAAGTCTTCTACAAACAAGCAGGATGTGCTAAACATGGTAAAGTATCATAAAAGTACCTGGGAAATATTTTTTATGTTTTGAATAAAATATAAAATATTATGTGTGAGCCCATGGAAATTTGTTGGTTTTTCATTAAAAAACATTTTTTTTGTTGTTTATTTTTGGCGTTTAATATGCATTTATGAGGCTTTTGAAGTGGGGATTAGAATTTTATCTTGAATAAACTCATATTGGTTTTGAACATGTTTTGAATGCCATATTTTCGGCAGTCTTCAATATCACTTTTGTGCCTGAAACCATAGAGTAAAATTAATTATTTAAACACACTTCTATAAATATTAAAAATGAACTACTAACTACTAATATATGGTCGTCCTCTACCTCGGTCGGTACTGAGGCTCTATAAATAAAACTTTTTTAGACCGCTAAACGGTGAAGATGACCAAAATTCCGCTAAAAGACAGAATAATCCAATCAACTTAGACGATGATGGTTAAAATTTCCGTTCACCCGACCAAAAAAAGTGCAGTTAGCGATAGCCATAAGCTTAAAGTGTACAAGGCTGGTGGTGCTCTCAGCCGAACTATTTAAAGCAGAGGGAGATGAATACTTGGTAGTCAACTTATCTCTAAAATTTCGTCGGATGAAAGTATGCTCGATGAATGGAACTTCTGTATAGTGTGTCCCATCCACAAGAAAGGAGATGCTCTGGCCCAGGAGTTTCTATTCGATACACACCACCTCTTTGTCGATTTGAAAGTCAGCATATGATATTGTAGACAGAGACGAATTTTTCAGAGCCATGTTGCATCTTGGCATCCCTGCCAAACTCGTCCACTTGTGCAGGATGACGATGGAGAAATCTCGCTGCTCCCTCAAAGTCGGTAAAAACACCAGTGAACCTTTGGAGTCGAGAAAGGTTTTAAGCAAGGTGAGGCGTTATCAAACTTTTTAACATCTTTTTTGAAGCAATAGTACGCAACTCGCATGTCTAAAACAAAGGTACAATTTTTCAAAAATCCATTAAACTACTTGCGTAGGCAGATGATATTAACATCATTAGAAGAACCAAGAGATCTTTTACTGGCGCTTTTTCAAGATTAAGCTGTTAGTGAGGACAAGACGAAGTATATCCTATCATCGAGAAAGAAATCTCAACAACGTCAACTCTGAAAAAACGTCACAATAGATAGGTGCAACTTTGAAATCGTCAAGGACGTCATCTAACTGTGATCCACTATTTACATCAGTGCAGACATTAAACAATAAGGCTAGCCGCGCACTAGCAATTTTTAGTTGCGAAACTGTTTGCTTACTTATAGAAAACAGATGAACTGTTTGGTTGAATGTCCGTGAATTTGCAGATAATTATATGTTCAATAAAATGGCGAACTTATTTTAGGCAATCGTTTAGTTTGTGTCAAAACACAAACTTTTTAGTTGCTCGAACCAAGCAGTTTCGCAACTAAAAATTGCTAGTGCGCGGCTAGCCTAAATCAATCTCGCCAACCGATGGCTGTTTGATCGGGCTAAGAAGGCATTTGAGTAGTAAAGCTCTCTATCCAACAATCACGGAAATTTGATATAAGACCCTAATCATCCCGGTCCTTCTGTATGGGCAAGAAGCATGGACTTTGTCAAAAGCGGATAAGAATCTGTCCAGTATGTAACAATGGTCGGGCTTTAGAGCGACATCGACCTGGTCAAAGAGCGAAGAATACGGGGGCTGAGATGGCTGGGACTTGTGGAGTGTATGGACACTGACACACCAGCCCAACAAGCCTTGGAAGCTGCCCCTGATGGTCAGTGCAACAGAGGAAGACCCCAGATAAGGTAATGTACTCAAGTGGCGAACAACCTCAACTACCTTGGAGTGCGTAACTAGAGTCAGCTAGCTAGAGACCGAGCTGGATGGAGAGGCTGGTCGATTCGCTTACAACTTGGTTTTCCTACTGCGAAGTTTTTGTAAATTTCTTTGAACCAAAATTAAGGAACATTTTATTTTTCTTAAAAATACTTCTTCGGGCAGTATTACATCATCATATTTATATGGAAAACTTTCCATATAAATACGGTCCAAATGTTTTAGATAAATACACAATTTATATAGCTCCACATACATATCTATACTACTATAAATAGTATGGAAACTATTTGAGGAATTCCGTTTTCTATTTTTGAGTGTTTTGACCTTTCTCTAATATTCTTCTAATTTACGGCCATCTTAACGATAACAGCGCCTATGTTCATATTTGCCATCCACTTCAGGGGCGGTAACACATGTCTTTATAAGATTGTGACTTTTCATTACGACATCCATGACGGTGTTTTTGTCGATGGGATCCGTGAGGAGCTCTGTACTGGGGTAACCCAGAGTTAGTACATATGCAAAATAAATTGAATTAAATTCAAATGCTATAAAAAAAATTTTTAAAACATTTTTAAGAAAAAAATTTATAATGCTAACTAGAAACTAAATAAAATTTTATTATTGTATGAATAAAAATTAAATAAAATAAAAATATTGTCCTCTTTTTGAGGTATCGAATTTTCAAAAAAATTATTTTTTGTTAAATTTAAAAAATATTTTTTTCTAAGTTTTGCAATTTTTTTCAAACCTTTTAGAAGCTTCTTTATAAAAAATGTCATTAAAATCTGTCCTCCAATGAATGAATGAATAAATTGGGGTATAAAAACACTGCGACCTAAAGATCTATTGTGTCCCCCATCTAGAACTGGATGAGGTTGGCTCATTATTACAGTTCTTCCTCCAAATCTGCTCCTCTGAGGAATCGAAGTATTTGGAGTATTTTAAGGGATGATAATTCACTCTCCGTTATGTGGTGCTTGCCCAGATACCTGTGCCTTTGATGCACGAGTGCATCACATTTCCCCAGTATGTGGTCAGGTATCTCTTCGTGAGTGTTGCAGAATCTGCAAGTCGCGTTGCTCACCAAGCCAAGGATGTTGAGGTGTCTTCTCAACCTACAGTGGCCTGTGAGAAGCCCCGTGATTTTCCTGAGGTTGTTTCTACTTAAACTAATGCAGGTTAGAAAACGCTCTCGGTTGTAGTCCGAGTAGGAGTTTTGCCTGTCTTAGCTTAGGGAGTTCTTTCCACATCTTTGATCTTTTTGTCTCCTTTTCTGTTTTGATTTTGTTTTTGATCACGTTTTCTCCTATTCCGCAGTAGGGCTCTGGCCCTGTAAGGGGTGTCGATGCACCTATTTTTGCTAAGGAGTCTGCCACTTCGTTTCCCTGGACCCCAACGTGGCCTGGTACCCAATGAAGCGTGACAGTGTTATTCTTGCCCAGTTTATTAAGCTTAATCACGCATTCCCAAACAAGTTTGGAGCTGATGGCGTAGGAGCTTAGTGCTTTTAGTGCAGCCTGACTGTCTGACATGATGGCAATGGTTTGGTTTTTATATTTCCTATCGAGGTTTCTTCCAGCACATATGCCTATGGCATTTACTTCTGCCTGGAATATGCTAGTGGACTGTCACATCGGTAAGGAGAGTTTAGTTCTAGGCCCAAAAATTACAGCACCAATCCCTTCAGCCGTCCTCGAACCATCAGTGTACCATTTGATGGTATTTTGTTTAAGACTATAGTTTATTGTTTCGCCTAGCCAGTCTTTTTTGCAACTTAACTCCGTTTTGAAATGTTTTTCGAAGTTATATCTTTTGATCATACCATCTCTTCGGATGTCAATGAGGTTTGTTACAGAGGACCGGATTATCGAATCTTTTTCCCTGTTTCCAATAATTTTACCCGTCCCAGTACCCTCCTTGGCAAATCTCATTATGGCTCCCTTAGCAGCATTTTCAATGACCACGTGTAGTGGCTGTCCTCCAATAAAGAGAAATTCAAAATTCGAAAATCTGTCTTTCCAATTTTTTTTAATAGAATTATAGGTCGTGAAAAATATTTAAAGGACAACAAATTCTTATCAAAATTCTATGTAGCGTTTTCGAGAAAAGTACGATTATCAAAAACCATTTTTTAACATTTATTTGGTGTTCTCACAATTAAATAAAAATCATTTTCTTAAATCTTGTAGATTATATAAAAAACCTTAAACTGCTAAGTTTAAAAAAAAAATCAAGCATGGGGTTTTCAAAATATGTATTGAGTTTTGAAAAAAAAAATTTAATTTTTATTTAAATCCAAAAAAATGATTTGGAAATTTGAATACAAACTTTTGTGGAGCTTTAGTATAAAAAAAATTATCAAAATCGGTTATACCGTTTGTGAGAAAATCAAAAACAAGAAAGCATAAAATTAATTTTTATACAAGAAATTTCTTTAAAATTTTTCAAGAAAAAAATTTGGCATGTCAATTTTAATTATTTCGAAATATAGATTTTAGGAAATAATTTCAAAAAATTAATCGTTGACACGTTCTGAAGACATTAATTAAAAAAAAAATATTATTTTAAATTTAAAGGAGCTTCTGTCAAAAAAAAATTGGTTAAGATCGTATGAGCCGCTTATGAGAAAGTCGAAAATCATAAGACGGTTCTATGACAGGTACCGTTAATATTTTCAACATTTTTCCCAATTTTTTTAACAAAAATGTCAGTTTTGAGATAAATAAGATAAGATAGGGAATCACCGAAGACCCTTAAGTACCGAGTTTGAAGAAAATACCTCCAGTAGTTTAGGCTGTAGAGCAAGGTACATACATACATACAGCCAGACAGACAGACAGAATAACCAGACCCACTTTTTTCGTGTTCTCTATCATCGTAATGCCAACTTTGATCAAAATCTCGAGTTCGATTTTTTTCCAAATGAAAAACTTGTCCTATAGTACCTATGTATATTGCAAGTAAAAATGTTATTTAAAGAACTTGTCATAAAACCGTGTTTTTTTTATTTTCAACTTTCTTATCAACGGCTCTAACGATTTTGACCAATATTTTTGTACAGGAGCTCCTTTAAATTTGAACAAAACATTGTATCTTTGTATTTTGAACTTATAGTATTATCATATAGAACTTGATTTTATGGTTCAATTTCTGTTTTGTTTTAACTTTACGACGGCGAAGTGAATTAATGATCGAATCAACTATTTAAAGGGAAAACACTGCATACAATGATTATAAATTGAAATATTTGGTATTTTAATATTTTTTTACGCGACCAACAACGTATCTTCCATTGATTGATTCCATCATTAATTCACTTCGTCGTCGTAAAGTTAAAACAAAACAAAAATTGATATTAGCTGTGAAAATAGCTTAAAAAGATTAATTCGCATTCGCAGTTCGCATGTGTTTAGCACTTAAGAAAGAGAACATTTTATTAGAAAAATTTAGCAGAGACAAAACAAGTACTATTGCTATGCTTAAGATGCCGCCCCAATCAATCGTCTTCATCAGAATACTGTAAGTTTTAAGTACAAAGATTGTATGTAAACATTTTCGGAAAAATAGTTTTTGGATTTTTCAAAAAAAAAAAAAAATTAAAAAAAATTCATATTTTGAAAACTTACCAATTTTAAGTTAAAAAATTTTAAGGAAATTTCTTATAAAAAAAAGTCATTTAATAATAAAACGATTTTTTATACTTTGTATTCAAAAATTCATACAGTTGATATAGCTTGGTAGGGCTAGAGACCTTCATGCGGTACTGGTATGCAAGCTTGGGGACATCATAATATTTGTGACACGATTGAAAATAATAAAACAAACTATGATGTCTAAAAGTCCAATTTGGCTTTTGACATGTTTTCGATATCCGATTCGCTCTGAGTTACATACATATATATTTTTTTTTAGCATTATAATACTATCAATCTGACTTAATCTAGGAATTAACCAATAAAATTTCATTTAAGCATGTTTTAGTTAACTCTTTCAATAATGAAAAGAATAGCTGTTGTGTGTGTTTTTTTTTATGTTTTGTTATGATATTTGATGTATATATATTATACATACACATAAGTACACATTGTTCCAGTACATATATAAATCAAAGTACAGAGAGCATCAAAGCTCTTAGTTAAGTTAGTTAATTTAAGTTAGTTGTAAGTTGACCATGAATAAAAACAGTCATCCTAAATAACGAGTGTTTAATATACAAATATATATATATATCAGTTGGCGACGAGGAAAATTAATAGACCGCGCGCAATATTTTAAAATTAAATCGAAAAATTTTGGCTAAGCGTGATCGTTTATGGCTAGTGTTGAAAATAAAGTGAACGAAAGAAAAATTAAACTTGAAATTCAAGATACAAAAGACAGTGAAATAATTAAAATTATGACATTTATTGGCTCAATTGAATTTTTTACACCAGGCGAAGACTTTGAGGATTACAAAGAACGCCTGCAACATTTATTATCAATAAATGGAGTGATAGACGATAAAAAAAAGGTGTCCTATTTTATAACATTAGTTGGGCCTGAATCGTACAAAATTCTGAAGTCACTTACTGACCCTGAAAAGCCAGATTCAAAGACATTTGATGAATTGATAGCCATATTTGAAAAGTATTTTAAGCCAAAAGTAAATGTAATAGCGGAACGGTTTAAATTTTATAAGAGAAACCAAAAAGTTCACGAAACGGTTTGTGACTATGTACTTGAACTAAAAACTTTGGCACAATCATGCGATTTCAAAACGTTCTTGGATGATGCATTGAGAGACAAACTTGTGTGTGGTATATACCATGAAGCTATACAACAAAAGCTTTTGAACGAAACGGGATTAACGTTTGATAAGGCTTGTGAACTGGCAAAGAGCATGGAGATGACAAAATTGCAGTTACGTCAAATGAGACCAGAGAGTTTTAACAACATTTCTTCGCAAAACTATAAGCATTATACAAATCAGCAGCAACGTAGAAGAGACCAGTCGGGAGTGAGAGCAGCTAGTAGAAACAACACATTTAATACAAAATCAATGCATGCAAAGAATGACAAAAAACTAAATGACAAAAAAAATATTAAGAATTGTGTTTGCTTTCATTGCGGCAAAAGTGGACATTTCAAAAGAGATTGTAGATATTTAAATAATAATAGCATGCATAAAAATTATTATAGTGTTAATAAAATAGAAAATGATAATTCTAATGATATATCAATAGGTTATATAAATTCTGTTTCAAATACTTCAAATTTAGCGCATGTTATTAAATTAAACATAAATAATAAAAATCTTGAGATGGAAGTCGACAGTGGCGCGTGTTCAACTGTTGTAAATTACGATTTTTACCGTCATCATTTTAATAACGTTAATATTTTACTAGTAAAAAAACAATTAAATGTTGTAACAGGCCAAGAAGTAGAAATCATGGGCAAAATTATGGTAAGTGTACAAGACTTGCAAGATATGTCTAGTTTTCATGATTTGGAAATGCTGATTATTAACACAGAACGTACATTTATGCCTCTTTTGGGTCGCGATTGGTTGGATACTCTATTACCAAAATGGAGGTCAAATTTTACAGTAAATAGAGTGGATGATATGATGTCAGATAAAATAAAAACGTTGTCTTTAAAATTTCCAAGAGTTTTTTCAAAAGACATGAGGGATCCAATCATAGGTTACAATGTTCAGCTTAGATTAAAAGAAAACATCGTTCCTAGTTTTTCAAAGCCTTATACAGTTCCGTTTGGAATTCGTGATAGAGTAGGTGAGGAAATTGACAAATTAGTGTCACAGAATATTTTAGTACCTGTGAAATTTAGTGATTGGGCGTCTCCGATGGTAATAGTGCCTAAAAAGAATGGTGACTTAAGACTTTGTTTAAACTGTAAGGTGGCAGTAAATAAATCAATAGAAAGTCAAGTATACCCACTTCCTAGAATGGATGACTTATTTGCAAGATTTAGTAACTGTTCTATATTTTGTGTATTGGATTTATCGGGGGCGTACTTACAACTCGCGGTGCATGAGCAATCACAGCACATATTAACAGTAAACACTCAAAAGGGTTTATTCAAATTTACAAGACTACCTTTTGGAGTTTCGGTGGCTCCAGCTGAGTTTCAGAAGGTCATGGACGAAATTTTGAAATCAACGGATAAAGTTGGTTGTTATTTGGACGATGTGTTGATTGGGGGGTCAAATTTGGTGGAATGTGAGCAAAAACTTGTGGAGGTGTTAGAGAAGTTAGAAAATCATAATATTAGAGTTAACATGGATAAGTGTAAATGGTTTAGGAAGGAAGTAGAATACCTCGGCCATATTATAACAGGTGATGGTATTAAGCCTAACAAGGAAAAAGTAAGAGCCATTTTGGAAGCACCTAGTCCCAAAAATATAACACAACTTAAAAGTTTTTTTGGATTAATAAACTTTTATAACCGGTTTATTCCGAATTTAGCCTCTGAACTAAGAATTTTGTATGACCTTTTAAAGAAAAATAATAGATTTGAGTGGAATTCCAAGCATCAAGCTAAATTTGAAGAAGCTAAAAAGCTTATAGTTAGCCACAATGTATTAGAGCATTTCGATCCTGAAAAACCTATAGTTGTAACGTGCGACGCAAGCCCTTATGGTGTGGGGGCAGTTTTATCTCACCTAGTAAACGGTGAAGAGAGGCCGGTAATTTTTGCATCATCTTCTCTTAGTGATGCAGAAAAAAATTATTCTCAGACGCATAGAGAGGCACTTGCGATTGTTTATGCTGTGAATAAATTTCACAAATATCTTTATGGACAAAGATTTACTATAGTTACTGATCATCAGGCACTAAGAGAGATATTTAGTGAAAAGAAAGGGCATTTGGCAGTGGCGGCGGCAAGGTTGCAACGGTGGGCGATTCAATTAGCCATGTATGATTTTGACGTTAAATATAAAAGAGGAACAGAAGTAGGTAATGCTGATGCCTTATCAAGGTTGCCGGTCAATAGTTCAACAGAAATTTCCGAGGAGTTTCTTAATTTTTTGTCTTTTGCTCCTGAAAGCATAAAACTTTTAAAATTAGAAGATATAAAACGCGAAACGAAGAAAGATAACCTTTTACTAAAGGTATATAATGGGTTGATAAATAGGGAAAATCATTATATTGACAAGGAAATGAAATATTATTTTGATAAAGGCTTAAGTTTTTCTTGTAATAATGGGTGTATTTATTACGGTAACAGAGTTGTAATTCCGGAATCACTCAAACATGATGTACTTAAAATGTTACACGATACACATATAGGGATTACAAGGATGAAGATGCTAGCACGAAGCTACGTGTGGTGGAAGGGCTTGGAGATAGATATAGAGGAGTTTGTAAGATCTTGTAGCATTTGTTGCAAAACGCAGAATAATATCCAATCATTCAAGGGATCGCATTGGACTCCGTCATCATTTCCTTTTGAGAGAGTCCACATTGACTTTTTTGATATAGGAGGAAAAAAATTTTTATTGCTCGTGGATAGTTTCTCAAAATGGATCGAGATATCAGAAATGAACAGTACTCGCGCAGAAAAGGTAATTGAAAAACTTCGAAATTGGTTTGCAGTTTTTGGATTACCCTCTCAATTAGTTTCCGATAATGGGCCTCCCTTCCAGTCTTTTGAATTTATAGAGTTTTGCGAGAAAAATGGTATAAATGTGTTAAAGACGCCACCGTATCATCCACAATCAAATGGCCTTGCTGAAAGAGCAGTACAAACTGTAAAGAGTGCCATTAAGAAAATTTTAGTTGAAACGACGCAAGTTAAAAATTTTAGCTTAAAAATTGCAAATTTTTTACTAAAATACCGTAATACGCCCACAGTTTCTACGAATAAGTCTCCTGCAAATATGATCTTCAATTTCAAACCAATAACTTGCTTAGATATTTTAACAAAAGCTAATCAAATAGAGACAAAAATAACAAATGAACATGCGCTACAATATAATATTAGGTTAAGTAAAAATAAGAGATTGAAACAATACAAACAAATCAAACAAAAATTTAAACAAAATGAAACAATTTATTACAAAAATCACTTAAAAACTCATGTTAAATGGATTCCAGGATTTATAGTTAAGCAAATTTCAAAATTTCTTTATTTAATTTGTATAAATGGCACTAAAAGGGTAGCTCATATTAATCAAATAAAAAAATATAATTATTCTGTTCGGTTTAGTCCTGCAAATACTTTTATTCAAAATAATAGTTCGAAAAATAAAATTGAAGAAAATCGAATTGATTCAAAAATACAATTAGAAGAGGAAGATGAAGAATATCAAAGTGCCGAAGAGGAATTAGAAACAGAGAGAGAATTAGAGGCAAATAGAGTAGCTTTAAAAAAACAATTTATGGAAGATCAAATGAGGTTTAGTAAGAAACTTAAAAAGAAAAATATGTAAAATGGAAATGTAAAAGTATTGATAATAAAATAGAAATTATAGCAGTTGAAGATAGTTAAGCTTAATTCAAAATTTTAAATTGTAACCTTTTATAGAAAAATTGTTAAAATTGAAGTATAATTGAAATATATTAATTTAAAAATGAATTGTTAAACTAAGTTGGGAAGGATTGATGTATATATATTATACATACACATAAGTACACATTGTTCCAGTACATATATAAATCAAAGTACAGAGAGCATCAAAGCTCTTAGTTAAGTTAGTTAATTTAAGTTAGTTGTAAGTTGACCATGAATAAAAACAGTCATCCTAAATAACGAGTGTTTAATATACAAATATATATATATATCAATATTTTCTTGTGATTTTGAAAATTTTATAAATTTTATCTTGAAATTTTAATAAAATTTAAACTTACTAAAAGAATTGTCCAGCTTTTAAAAATAAGACGTTTGTTAACTAGATCTCCCTTGAATAAATGTAGGTTTATACCATTTTTAAAACATTATCATACAATTGGTTCTCATTTATAAGATTTTGTTTTGTTTTATTTTTATCTCAAGTAAAAAGTACTCGTATATTTACTTTAAAAATTCACCAAGTTAAATGCACCATCAATGTTCATTTTTGTTAAATTTATCTTCAAACACTGTCGATAGAAATTCAATGCCAAGTTAAGTGCGTGCCGTATTCAATTTATCATTATGTCGCATCCAAGAAGCTCGTAATTAAGTCTCAAAATTATTTATTACCTTGCTAATAAATGTCTCATGAAATATGACTGCACGTTGGTGATGCTTGTTTGAATTAAATCTTTGGGTGCTAAAAGAATAATTTTAATGGTGTGACTAAGCACTGTCTTCATCAACAAAAAAAAATATCTTCGATAGAAGATAAATTGATTAACATACAAAGATTCGATATGAGCAATTCTATTATAACTGCTCGCAGAAAAAAACAATAAAATTGATCTCTTTTGGCGGAGAAATTGTTAGTTATAATTTGGTAAGCAATCTAATCTAAACAATAGGGACTATATTTGCCAAATGCACCATATGTCTTGAAGTCTAATCGTACTGAACCGTGTTGAACTGCTCGTTTGAAAATAATGGTTGTTTGTAGTGTTAATTTTGAACGTTTTGTGTGGATTTTCGACCGACTGGCGGGGTCATTGGTAAGTACTTTTTCGAAAACGACCTTGGTGATACAGTCACCATCAATGGTGAACGTTACAGAATGACGATAGCCAAATTCTTATAGCTCAAATCGAAACATATGGACATAGACAACATTTGGGGATGGCCGTGGCGCGATGGATGTGTGCTTACCTGTGAACCTCATGATCACAGGTTCGATCCCTGCCATCGTCTATGTCGTTTTAATTCCATTAAAAGCCTTCTAAAATTGTCATCAATGAGTTGCTGGTTTACTCATTTGCATGTTGTTCAGGCATAACACTAACAACATGTAATTGAGCTAAACTAGTATGCCCAACAAGGATGAACACGAATAAAATAATGTGAATTATAAGCGACATACATAGAAATAAGACACGGCATTCTCCGCTTTAGTTCAGCCACCATCCCTGGAGATAAAATATCTGAGACAACAACCTTCAGTCTCAGAACATCGTGCCACACATCTTTCCTATCCTTCTTTCTCTTCCGTAACTTCACGCCCGCGCTGTGTTGAAACATTTAAAGGGTAATCATAATCCCTTGAGCGCGGGTAGATTATAAAAAAAAAAAAAAAAAAATTTGGTCCCAGCAGGACTGCGCGTGCTACGTGCCACACATCAGAAGTCACCATTGACATTCTGCATCCGATTTGACCCCAGCTAGACTTTTTTTGTGGGCTTTCCTGAAGTCGCAGTTCTATGCGAATAAATCACAATCGACTGATGCCCTAAAATGAACATAACACAGGCCATCGCTAAAATT
The DNA here is from genome assembly GCA_963931855.1 of Philhelius festivus. NCBI lineage: Eukaryota > Metazoa > Arthropoda > Insecta > Diptera > Syrphidae > Philhelius > Philhelius festivus. Next base: position 82,592,352 of record OZ007556.1, on the reverse strand, counting down.
CATCCGGATCTATGCGGAAGAGTCATTTAAAATTGAACCACTTGGATCCGTAGGAATTATGTTAATACCTCAGACACAGCTTGTTTCATTCTATTTCAATATCTACCCGGCCTTGGCTAAAAACACTTTATATTTTTCATTGATTCAAAAGAATTAAATTAAAAGTCAAGTCTCCACTAAATTTAAATTCCATTTGAACAAAGTATGTAAGTCAGAAATATACTGTTAAATTGATTTTGAATTCATTACGACTTACAGTTGACTAAGGTCCACGGAGTAGTAAAGACGGTTATGTAACGCCGCAATAATAGGAAAGGCTACTTCATCCAACGTGATTCAAAGGCCGTTAAGAACAATTCTTGTGAAACAAGCGAATTTTATTATCAATTTGTGTACTGTAAAAGTCTAAACTTCGATGGAACTCTAAAGTTGAATAATAATTAATGTCAATTAAATTTATGAATTTATATATACCTTTATGAAGAAAACAATTGATTGTTGATTGTTATACAGCAGCTTGTTTTTCGAATTAAGTAAACAATTTTTTTCTTGAATCTAATGACTTTTGTTACAAGATAAACAAATTTGAGTTTTATTTTAGACACAAGTCTAATTCTGATCTCCGTTTACCTATTTTGTATTATTCTAAGATCTGGTATTTCAAATAAAGTATACAAATAGGTTATAATAGCTTTTTATAACTAGTTCAGAGTTGTTTTCTAGCAAACGATGGATGATGCGCCACCCTTAGTGTGAGGCCTACAATCTGAGGTACACAAAGTCAAATGTAAAGTGGATGACGTAAAGGAGATGGCCGCATAAAGCTATGGGATTGGTTTTCTTCGTGGAGATTTGGTACAATATTTCTTATAGATATAACAGAGTTGTATTTGGACATACTGCCTACTCTTATGCTGCCATCGGCCGATGGAAATATGCGCTTAAATAGCGTTTCCAGCAGGATAACGACCTCAAGCACCTATTTAATTGACCGCAGTCTTAACGGTTTGGCTGAATTTCTTTAAGCTTGATAGATAGTTTTCGAACCAAAGCGTTTTCTTTGACTGAGCAATAATAAATTGTACTTGGCATGGTGTCTCTCATGGGACAAAACGGTACAACTGATTTTGATCAAACTCCTCAAAAATTTTCAGATTAAAATTAAAAAAAAATTAATTTTTTTTGAAAGCTCAAAATTTTTAAAACCAATGGTTCAATTTTTTGAATTTTGCCAATTCACAGTTTCTTACTACTATCGGCAAGATGAAGACAAATATTTTGTATTTTAACTTTTTTTAAAAAATGATTTTCGAAAATCGTATTTTCCTCGAAAACGGCACTTTCTTGTGCTTAATTTTTACAATCTATAATCCAATAAAATAAAAATTGCAATTAAAGTATTACTAAAAGTACCTATCATAGAACCATTTTTTTCGATTTTTTACTTTCGCATTATAGGCATAACGAATATGAATGAAAGTTGTTATACATATATGTACATAAGATTTTGAAAAGTTTGGAAAGCATTGTACCCCAAACGTTTTAATAAAAATAGTTCTTTTTTGGATTTTTGAAATTCGATATCTCAAAAACTAATCAATTTTTTTTTGAAATTTAATTTAAATTTGCACAATAATAAAAATTTCTTAACACAAATTTTTTCAAATGCTAAAACAATTTTTTTTTGTAAAACCACTACAACGATTCATTATTTGTGTTCTAGCACAAATCATTTTTGCTTAAAAAATCAGATGGTATCCAGTTTTATTTAAGACTATAAAAGAAGTTGCTTAAGCCAATTAAATAAAATGCGCGACGAATAATTTTAAAATGAATTATATTAGAAAAAAATTTTCATAAGCATAAAATCCATTTTTAAATGGATAAAACCATTCATTAAGTAGTGGAGCTGAAACCAGGATGCCATGTGATTCAGGCAAATAAGTTTATGCAGGAACAAAAATTATAAAGCATCGTGGTGCTTTCTTAAAAAATAAGCTTTTGTATACCAAATTTTTAAAACATTTTTAAGAAAAAATTTTGGTACGCCAACTTAATATTTACATTACTGTACGAATAAAAATTGAATTTAAAAAAATATATTGAGCCGTTTCTGAGATATCGAATTTTCGAACAAAAATAGATTTTTTTTCTTTCAAAAATTCAAAAAATATTTTTTCTTATGTTTTTAAATGCAATGGTGCAAAATTTTAGTTGAGTTAGTACGATGTTAAAGTTGTTTTAGTATGAAACTAGGTTAAAACAATGATTTTGCTAATTTTAATTATATTTTTTTAGTATCGTGCTAGTTACAAACGCCACAAAAGGTCTGTTTACTTAGTTTATTGCTTGAACTGTCATTGTCTTAGGTGTGCTCAGAAGCAATTTATTAAGAAAATTGCTAAAGTACGATACTAGTTAGAAAATGTTTAAAATTAAATTGGACGCTACAAAAGTAGAGCGACAGGGACAGCAAACGACGCCATATTTCTTGCCGCTCTTTTGACATTTCTCTTCAGTAAGGTTTGATGGAAAGATATACGAGCCAACAACGAGTCGAAATTATTAAAATTTACTACCGAAATTCGGAGTCAGTGGCCTCAATGTTAAGAGCGCTACGTCCAATTTATGGTCGTCATAATCGTCCTAGCAGATCAACAATTGAGCGTCTAGTGGCACAGTACAAAATGTTCCCGTGCCAGTGAGACAAAGAAGTGCCCGTAGTGTCGAGAATATTGCTGCCGCTGAGGCTTCAGTTGCAGAAAGCCCAAATGTGTCTCTCACACGTCGTTCTCAAGCGTTGGGCATCTCTGTGACGTCGTTGTGGCGAATTTTGCGAAAAGATCTTGGCCTACATTCTTACAAGATTAAATTGACGCAAGAACTGAAGCCGATTGACCACCAGAAGCGTCGTATGTTCGTGAATTGGGCTGAGCAACAACTTGAAAATGATTCGGATTTTCATCGAAAAATCATCTTCAGCGATGAGGCTCATTTCTGGCTGAAACAGAATATGGGGTATTGGTTAGGCAGCAAACCACACGTACTCCATGAGTCATCATTGCATCCCGAAAAAATTACGGTTTGGTGTGGTTTATGGGCCGGTGGCGTCATTGGGCCGTACTTCTTGCGTGATGATCAAGACCGGCACGTTACCGTGAATGGGGATCGCTACCGTTCAATGATAACCGAATATTTTTGGTCCCAATTGGATGATATTGACTTGGAGGACATGTGGTTCCAACAGGACGGCCGGCGCGGCGTCACAAGCCGCACAGCGAATGTCACAATCAATTTATTGGAAACCAAGTTTGGAGAACGTGTTATTTCACGAAATGGTCCAGTCGCTTGGCCGCCTCGGTCATGCGATTTGACGCCGTTAGACTATTTCCTGTGGGGCTACGTCAAGTCTATGGTCTATGCCAACAAGCCAGCGACGATTGATGAACTTCGTACGAATATCGAACTTGAAATTGCAGCAGTATCGGCCGATTTATGCTTGAAAACCGTCGAAGGTTGGGTTCAGCGTCTGGACTTCTGCAAGCGTGCCCGTGGTGGCCATACAAAAGAAATCGAGTTCCATACATAATGGCATCAACTTTCACAAGAATAAAGAGTTTCATTGATACCGAAAACCGTTTTTGTTTTATTTAAGAAAACTTTTGTAGCGCTCTTAAGTAGTATCATTCTAATACCTTAATGATAGGCTGTTTAAGATTTTGCGCCAATGTTTTTCAAACTTTTTAGGAGCTTCTCTTTAAAAAAAAATTCATAAAAATCTTTTATGCTGATAATGAGAAATTCAAAACTTGTAAAAGAATGGTTATATGGTAGGCACAATCAGCAATATGTTAATTCAAAATTCTTTTATTAAATTATGAATTTTTTAAATATTCTAGGCACCGTTTTCGAGCAAAATATGATTTTTGAAAACCATTTTTTAACATTTATATGGTGGGTACTGTTATTTTTAAGTAAAATAAAGTTTGTAGATTATATTAAGAAACTTTTATTAATCAAGTTTAAAAAAATCTAACATGGGGTTTTCGAAATATTGAGTTTTGAAAAAAATTGTTTTTTCTTTTTAATTTTTTAAGAATCCAAATGATTTTTGTTTTTTTTTTGAAAAATTGAATACATAATAATATTTAAACTATTGTGGAGCTTTAGCATGAACAAATTATCAAAATCGGTTTTACCGTTTTTGAGAAAATCAAACACAAAAAAAAGATGGTTTCAACGAGGGTACCATTAATAAACATTATTCGGAAATTTTTGTTCAACCATTACCTAGCTTTAATTTTATGAAATTTTTCTAAAAAAAAAAACAGTTTTTGAGAAAAAAGTATTTATAAGATTTTAAAAAAAAATTCATATGACAGGTACCGTTATTTTCAGTCTTAAAAAAAACCAAAAAAAAATGCTATATACCAAGTTTAAAGAAAATCTACCGAACCGCTTAGGTGTCCGAAAGACAGACAGACAAAATTGCGAGACCCACATTTTTCGTGTTCTCTACCATCGTAAAGTCAAATTTGATCAAAATCTCGAGTTCGATTTTTTTCAACCAATGCATAACTTGCCTTACAGTACCTATAAGTCCTAAGTAAAAATACAATATTGTTGACTTAAATGTCTCGAAGTAAACAAAAATATGTTCTCATATATGGCGGAGTAAAAGAGTACAACTAAATTAGCGGTAAATTTAGGATCATACGATCTTACATTGCTTGCTCACAGGATGCACGCTCAATTTTGTGAGTAAAAATAAAGCAGTTATTTAGTATTTTTAATGCCACATTGTTCTGTTCAATCTTTTAATAGCTTTTTTTCACAAATATCAGTTCTTAAATATGTATGCCAATAAAAATAAAGTACAAAAAAATCATCGAAAGTTAATATCTGTTTCATTAAAAGAGGAAAAATAATATTTTCTTATTGGTGTTAGCTCAATTTTGGGTTTAACTGTATAAGTATCTCGGCCTTATTAGACAGACATTGTAAATTATTATTTAATTCACGGTTTTGGATTCACTTAAAGCTTTTTGAGTATAGCGGATGCTTCTAATTACAAAAATAGATAATTAAATTCAAAATTGTTTGAATTTCACTATTTCCAAGAAATCTATTATATTTATTTGGTTAACACCTTTACTTGTTAATTTAATAATTTAATTTGAATCAAGTCAAAATTTTAGTAATAAATATAAATTTAATATCCTTATGAACAAAAAAAAAAAAAAAAAAACATTCTCAGATCAAAGCAATAAATGAAAGCTCTTAACCAAAAATATATTTGCCAAAATGATCTTTAATTTGGATAAAACATCTGCGAATATTTGAAACTTCAAAGCATTTTTTTAAAATAACAAAAAAAAAATATTAAAAAAAAATTCTTCTTTTGAAAATAAATTTTGCAATTTTGAATATACGTAAATAAAGGTAATATACACTATCAACGGGAGCCTTATGAAGTATTTAAGAATTACTTCCAATGTTGTTTGTTTGTTTAAAGCTTATTTCTTCTTTATAAGGGTAAACAAAACCAATCGAATGTTTTGTATTATTGACTCGGAGATAATGTTTTAGATTTGTTATTACATTCAAAGGGCTTAAAATTATTGATTTAAATTTTACTATTTAAGTTTATGGTTAAGGAGATGAAGTTAATTTCGGTAGGCAATTTTTCTTGGAAATGTAAATTTTGTATTTATAAGTGAAATTACAGTTTTTATGAGACAGTGGAGTACAATTTACAGAGATTGAAAATTTTAGTCTTAGCAAAGAGGCATATTGAATATACTACACCTCCCTGTACAGAAACATCATCGAAACAATGCAAGCCATATGTTGTTAAACGCTACTTAAAGTTTGCGCTTACTATACTCTGTCCAACAAAAATTGTCAGTACAGGCCTTATGGGAGAGCTTTTTCTAAAGCAGTGGCGCCTGATGCACCCTCACTACAATGCGTTAGGAAAAATGCCACTAAAAAAAGAGCAAGCCGTGGGGGTGGCCGTGGCGCGATGGTTGTGTGCTCGCCTGTCAACCTCATGATCACAGGTTCGATCCCTGCCGTCGTCTATGTCGCTTTAATTCCATTAAAATCTTTCTTAAAATTGTCATCAATGGGCTTACTTGTTTACTCATCACATGTTGTTCAGGCATAACACTAACAACATGTAATTGAGTTAGACTAGTATGCCCATCAAAGATGAATACCAAATAAAATAATGTAAATTATAAGTGACATAGAAAAAAGACACGGCATTTCTCCGCTCTAGTTCAGCCGCCATCCCTGGAGATAAAAATATCTGAGACAACCACCTTCAGTCTCAGAACATCGTGCCACACATCTTTCCTATCCCTCTTTCTCTTCAATAACATCACGCCCGCGCTGTGTTGAAAACATTTAAAGGGTAATCATAATCCCTTGAGCGCGGGTAGATTATAAAAAAAAAAAAAAAAAAAAAAAAGCCACTGACTTTTCTTAAGGAATTGTTGTTGTAATTCTTTGCAAAAAGTTGTACACCCTAACATGACCGTCGTATCCCACATCCCACTGCTGATGAGATACTGTCAAGTCAAGAGTGTCAAGTATCACTCAATGCGATCGTGCGCTCTTTATCTACATCAAAACAGAGTTACCATTATCATTCTCAATTGCAAGCAAGGAGCTTTTTCAGTAGTATTTATTAAGGAGCTTTTGGGATTTGAAGTTTTTGAGAACACATTTTAAGAAGATGAGTATGTTGAGTGTTGTCGTATTACTTTTCAACTTAAAAAAAAACGCGCCTATTATCTTACCGCTTGGCGTTGTGGGAAAACGTAAATTGAATATTGTTTTCAGTCGTTTTGAATCGGCAGACGGTAGCCCTACGCGTTTTTTACTCTCATTTGCGGCGATTTATAATGTAAACTACGGAATCCCTGTGATCGCTTTAAAAGGCAACACACTTATGCATGGCAATGCAATCAGAATGAGAGACAAACGTCTTATCTTCCCTGTACTGACAATTTTTGTTGGACAGAGTATAACACTATCTACGCAGCAAAAATTCGAGTTGGGCTTGCAAATACAAAGGTTGGTAGTATAAGAGTTTCAGCAATTGTCATTTTCGTTGAAACTGGAAGTCAGTTCCCAGAAAGGTGCAGAACCTGCAAGGCAGCATAAATTCGAACAATAGCACATGCCAAGTGCTTGTCCCACGATAAGGTTTAGTTAAAAATGATTTCAAGATTTTGTACTGTTTCATCGTAGCTTACCTTTGTGATCGAAAGTTGGCAGATATGACATATCGAGATCAATGTTACCAATCACAATGGCCTGATGTTTACTTAAACTAAGTTTTAGATGAGTTTTTTGAAACCACTGGCTTTTGCATCTTTAACCATACCAATTCGATAGCTAAGATTTATTTGTACATAGTCTGCATATATATAAATTTTGCAATGTTTAAGTATGGATGGTTAGCCATTGTAGAACAACGTGAATAAAATTGGACCTAAAATTAACCCCTGAGGCACCCCAGCACGGGAAAAATTCTCTAAAACTATCTGAGTTGTATGTGTTATGTATTTACTGTTTAACAAATAACAGAGCTCAGTTTTTCAAAGAAGAAATAAATTCTTTAACTTTTTTGAACGTACGAGGGCGGTCCGATAAGTACTTAGCCTCACCAGTATCGCAAGAGAGATTTACTATCGTCTAGTACATTCTCTTAGACGGCTACTTTCAAAATTTCAGCCGAATCGGACTCGTAGTTTTGTTTTGACTACGTGTGGAAGCCAGCTTGTCCGCGAATTTTATTAAAATATGAAAAAAGATCAATATCGGTCGATGATTCGACTCTTGTTTTTGGAAGGGAAATTGCGCAGCGAAATCAAAGAGCGTTTAAATGCTGTGTACGGTGACTCTTCCCCTTCAATTACGACTGTCAAAAATTGGTAAAACGAGTTTCAACGTGGTCACACATCGGTTTTTGATGAGCTCCGCCCAGGTGCCTCGAAAATGGCTACCATGGAGAGTAACGTGTCAAAAATCTAAGATCTCGTATAGGTAAACCGCCGATTAAGATACTAAAACTGTAGGCATCTCAAAAAACTACGTGGGTCATATTCTCCATGAAATTTTGGGCATGAGAAAGCTGTCGGCGCGATGGGTGCCGCGTTTGCTCACTCCGAACAACAAGCGCAATCGTGAGACCACATTGCACTACGAGTTGCCACATTCACCGTGCTCTCCAGATTTTGCCCCTTGTGACTTTCTTTTTGCTTGCAAACTTGAAAAAAAAATCAATCACCGGGCAGAAATTTTGGTCGAATAAGGAAGTCATCGCCGCCACGGAAGTCTACTTTGCAGACCTCGAGAAAACCTATTTTTCGGATGGGTTAAAGAAATTGGAGCATCGCTGGATCAAGTGTATAGAGCTAAAAGGAGACTATGTTGAGAAATAAATCACCACTTCCAAAATGTTTGTTTTTCTTTTTGTATGCTAAGTACTTATCGCACTGCCCTCGTACTCCGTTTGAAACAGTGTTGAACACTTTGGAGAAGTCTCAGTAAAACCAATGTTGTTACATGATCGTTATCAATTTCATTTTATTTTAAGAAGCGCAGTTGTGCAGCTGTGTTATGCTCTAAAACCATACTAAACAGATATTGAAAGTGGGTATCTAAAAACTCCACCGTGATTTATCGACTTATAAGCTTTTTTTTTTTTTACACTATCAGAATTGGTCGAAGAAAGCTTATAGCAAGCTCCGTCTTTCGACCAATGGTTTGCCAACACAGAGAACTGTGTTATACCACCGGCTCATCATTTAGTGCAGTGTTAGTTGTTAGTAGGCAAACTCTATTACAATTAACACTGACACAAATAATATTACGTAAGAACAAACAATAACATAACAGGAAACAAAGAACATTTAGGAGCGTGGACCACTGGTTTTGAGAAGGTTTTTTAATTTACATTTATTTATATTAAAATCAAAAATATTTGAATTCCAATTTACAAGTCTACCCATACGTGTCAAGGGCTCATGAATGCCATAGTTGGTCCTGTGTGTTGGGACCTTAACCATATCGAGGCCTCGAAGATTATAACCTCCTCCCCGATAATTAAAATAAACCGAACATAAAAGATCTGGTGCATCTGTGACGCCTGTTATTAATTGGTGGAAAAATACCAAATCATTGTTTGTTCTTCTTTGTTCCAAAGTTTGCATCTGAAGAATAGATAATCGTTGGTCATAAGAGAGGACATACGAAGGATCATTCCATTGAAGTCCTTTCAAGGCAAAACGAGTAAAGTTTCTTTGCACAGATTCTAATCTCTCAATATGAATATCATAAAGAGGCGTCCAAACCTGCGATGCATACTCAAGATGGGGACGCACCAAGGAGTTGTATAAAGCCCGGGTGACATTGGGATCAACAAATTCCTTAGACCAGCGCTTAATAAACCCTAACATTGAATTAGCCTTATTCACGATTTTATTAATATGAGCAGAAAAATCTAAATTGGGTGTAAAAAGAACTCCAAGGTCCCTTACAGTCATAACACGAGTTAAAATGTGCCGTGAGATAACATATTCATGAGAGTAAGGAGAACGTTTTTTAGAAAAAGTCATAGTTTGACATTTTGTCGGGTTGAGGTTCAGACTGTTCTTTTCACACCACAAGGCAAAATGGTTAATATCATCTTGCAGTAAAGCCCGATCATTTGAAGATACTATATTTTTATAAATCTTCATATCATCTGCAAAGATTAGAATTTCGCTGTTGCGAACACACAGAGGAGCATCATTAATAGCCAATGTAAAGAGTAGTGGTCCCAGATGGCTTCCCTGCGGAACACCTGATTTGGCAATAAACTCTCTTGAGTATGAATTTCTGAATTTGACTTGATATAACCTATCTTCAAGATATGACGAAATCCACTTGATGAAAGGTGTTGGAAATCCGTATGAGACAAGTTTAAACTTGATAATCTCATGAGACAGTTGATCAAAAGCTTTCGAGAAGTCAGTGTATACACAATCAACTTCTTGACAACTTTCTAGAGAGTTTAAACATTTATTTAAAAAGACAACAAGATTAGTAACAGTAGAACGTTTTTGCATAAAACCATGTTGTTGGTTGCAGATAATAGTTTTACATATAAATGTCAAACTGTCACATACAACTTGTTCGAACAACTTCGGAATGCAAGAAAGTTTGGAAATTGGTCTATAGTTGGTAATATTGGCTTTATCTCCCTTTTTAAATACTGGCGTTAAAAATGCTTTCTTCCAAACTGCAGGGAATTTACCTAATTTCAAGGATAGAACAAAAATATTACGCAGAGGAAGAGCTAAAACAGACTTACATTTCTTCAATAAAGCGGGTGGTATTCCATCGGGTCCAATAGAATAGTCGTCTTTTAAATGTGACAGAAAGTCCAAAATTTTGTCGTGATCTATTGTAATATTATTAAATGATACCTGAGGACAATTTCGTAAGAATTGAAAATAGTTATCGTCAACAACAACAGGGGAATCAATGAAGGATTGGCTAAAATTATTTGCAAATCCCTCACAGATTTCTGTAGTAGTACTCAAGATTCATTGCTTTTGAAAGAAAAGGTTGAATGGAAATTGGTCGGTATTCTTTTTGTTGTGTAAGTTGACTTCTTTAGTATTGTAATTATTTTTGAAGCTTTTCATAGTTTTGAGTAACAAGAATTTGTCAGAATATGGTATTAAAAATATACATATGTAATAAAAGGAGATATAAAGGTAAGAATGATTTTGACAAAATTTTCGAGACCTATAGCTTTTGATTTAATATTTCTTACAGCGTTGTTTATCTCTAATTCAAAACTTGAAACTTAAATTTCTACGCCAACGTTAATGTTAGAAACAAAACTCACGACCTGTTTGTTGAGCTCATTTACATCACAATCATCTTCAACATTATTTTTTGGAGGACAAGTTGCGGAATTTTGAAGCAAAAAAATTAACTTCTAAGTAAAAAATCAAACAAATAAATAAATCAATAAATATTAATTACATATCCTACTAGCATAATATAAGAATGAATACATAAATGTAGATATTAATTAATAAATTCATGATTTTTCGAACGTACATTAGTCTTGAAAAATCGTTATCAGATGAGAAATATGGCTTATTTATTGTGAGAAATAGGTCAACGGTATGTGAAATAAATGAGCCGAGGGAGAAATTTGATGAATTATTGAAATAATTAGAATCAGCTATAAGGAAGTCGTCGGTAAAAGATTGTGTAAGAAAAGTAACAAAAAAGTAGGTGAAAGTTATTATTTTCGTCTTGTCAACTCTGTACCTTTATTAGTCTTAAGCTCTACCTAATTAAATAATTTATTCAGTTGTTGACTGAGAAGGGATTTTTTGATATTTAAATTTTTAATAAGGTAATTAGGTATATTCCTTGGAAAAAATATATAGTGATTTGGACTGGAATCAAAAATAAAATAGAAAATTGCTTTCAGGGGTAATTATTCTTGTGAAGAAGTGTAAAGTTTCCGGGTAGAAAATTTTAGGTCCCCTTCAATCATGTTGACAACATGTACACCAGACCACCAGAGTTGTAAGTAATTAGGCTTAGATTCTGTAACCTTTGATCTTTAATATATTTATTAATTTAAAATATTAACTAAATAAAGGTAGAACATTTATTTTCTTTAAAGTTGTAGATAATGATTTTTTTGTTGGTTTACGTTGAAAAGATTTTATGGCTAAATATAGTTAAAAAAAAATCGGGACATAAAGTTTAAGAAATGAAAATGGAAAAAAAATAATTTTTAATATAACTTAAATCACTTTAAATCAGCGGTTTTTTGAGTGAACATGATTTTTACACCAGTAGAAAAGGAGTACATAAAAGTGTTGCACATGTGTTAGGACTTTTAAAACATGGTGCTTTTCTGGATTTTGTACATTTTTGAAAAAGATTGATTTTTACTTGCGACTTATAGGTAATATAAGGCAAGTTAAGCATTTGTAAAAAAATCGAACTCGAGATATTGATTAAAGTTGACATTAAGATGACAGCGAAGACCAAAAAAGTGGCTCTCACTGTTCTGTCTGTCTGTTTAACTCTACAGCCCAAATGGCTCGGCCGATTTTCTTTTATTTTGGTAGATACCTATCGTTTGTAATTTTTCCCCCCACACGTTTTTTTTTTTAAGACCAAAAATAACGGTACCTGTCGTACGATTTTTTTCGAAATTTTATAAATATTTTTTTTTTTTCAAAAACTGTGGCACAAAGAAAAATTCAAAAAATTGCATTTAGATAAAGCTAGATAATCGTTGAAAAAATTTTTCCAAAAAATTAGTAACCCCATTTTTTTGTTTTTGATTTGTTCAAAAACGGTACAACCGATTTCGATCAGTTTTTTATGTTAAAGTTCCCCGGCAGTTTCAATATTATTGTATATGCAAATTAAAAAAAAAAATTTCTTGCATTTAAAAAAAAAATAAAAATTTTTCAAAAGTCAAAATTTCTAAAACCCCATGCTCAATTTTTTTAAGACTTGATAAATAAAAGTTTGTTAATATGATCTACAAGATGTGAGTAAAAAAATTAATTTTACCTAAAAATAACGGTTTTTGAAAATCGTATTTTTCTCAAAAACGATTCCAAAAATTTTGCAATTTTTTTTTCTTTCGACTAATTCTTACGATCTATTATTTAATATTACTGACTGTACCTACCATAGAAGGATTTTTTCGAATTTTGAATTTCTCATTGAGGCATAACGGATTTTAATGAAATTTTTTTATATAGAGGGTTCTAAAACCTGCTCCCATACCTACTGGCGAAGCATCTGTTAATAAACACAAAGGCGTATTGTTCGTAATGAACCAAGTGCCTATCTTGAACTATTTCTTTTTTCACATTCTGAAGTCCATTTAAAATGGCTATTTTTCCTCAACAACTTATGTAATGGCTGGAGAACATCAGAAAGAATTCGTAGAAACCTACCATAAAAGTTAACTAACCCTAGTAATCACCGAACCTCAGAAAAATTTGTAAAGCAAGGAGCCTTCACAAAGTAATATGACGCTTCCCGTATTTATTTATCTCAAGACCGCAATATTCGATTGAATATTGAAAAAAATATCTGATTGATCCGAAGTCCAAAGTCGCGAGAAGACTGCTTTTAATCTAGCAATATGAGTTTTGTTATCAGGGCTTGTTACACATATTATCATCAGGCAAAACTCTGACAACCTCAATCCTAGCTAAAATTTCTTCAAGGCGAGTGCATTTGAAAAGACCTACAAAGGTAGATAATGCCAACTTATGCTGATCATCTTCCTTTAATTTCCATTGCAAATAAGCACGGCGCCCAAGGTCAACCTACCGAAATTTTTCACCTACATTTATTGCATGAAAAATTTAATTTGTTGCGGGGAGAGGATAAATTAATGAATGAATAGATAATATATTAGGGGTATTGCACTTCGACATAGAGATCTATTATGCCTTAACCTGGATATGCTTGTTCGTCTTAAAGTTTTTCCTCCAAATTTATTGGTCCGAGTAATCTTGCTATTTGGGGCACCTTCAGAGAGGATAGGTCACCCTCTTTCACCTAGTACCCAAATCGGTTTAGTACATGTGTAGACTGATGTTTCCATTTGTATATTGTAGAATCTTGTAGAATCTACATATGGCACTGCTTGCCACACCCACACCTAGGTACCCTTAAGCTTATTTAGCTTGTGATATGTTGTTGGTTGTAATTGCCCAGTAGTATTTTCACCTTCCTTTTCATTGAGAGTTCTTTCCTGGTCTTGGATCTACTTGCCTCTTTTTCTTGTTTAATTTGATTTTTGATAAAGTTTTCTTTTATTCTGAAATAAGACTTAGGAAAAGCATTGATGCGCCTATTTTTGCTAAGGAGAGTGCCTCTTCGTTTCCATGAACATCCAAGTAACCAGGTACCTAACAAAATGTGACCCTGTTCTGTCTTTTACGTTCGTTAAGCCTGTTTATTCACTCCAAAACTAATTTAGAGCTCATGGCCTATTATCTCAGTGCCTTGAGTGCAGCTTGGCTATCTGATATGATGGTCTGGTTGAAATAGTTTCTTTCGAGATTTTGATCCACGCGTTTCCCTATGGCGTACACCTCCGCTTGGAAACTACCCCATCGGTCTGCAAAGTTTGGTTATAGGCCCAAAGATTACTGCACTAGTGCCTTTGCATATTCTGGATCCATTTGTGTACCACTTGATGTTATTTTTTTCGAGGGTGTAGTTTATTTTGTCTCCTACCCAATCTTTTTTTGTTACTTAACTCAATAAAAAAGTTTTTCTCGAAATTATATTTTTTGATTATAGTTACCCTCTGTTGGGATGTCAAGAAGGTCTTTTAGTGTAGACCTGCAGATTGAGTGTCTTTCCCTGAAACCAATAATTTTGGAATCTCATGATTCCGATGACCTCGTGATGAGGAGATAGATGGAGGGCAACTCTATAGCTGCGGTTTTCATTGCTCATGGATGCTCGGATTGCTTTTGATACTCGATCGCAACCATAGATGTGTTTATGGTAATTTTGAAATCACCACAAAGACTTATTTTGCCATCTGCTTTCACGATGGGCGTATCCAAATCACTGCGATCTACTTTTTTAAGCACACCCTGCCTCATTAAATTTCAATTACTTCTTTAAAAGGATCACGAAGCGCAAAAGGTACCGGCCGATGCTTCATAAAATAAGAAATGCATAGTGTTGTTTTGTACAATATAAATTATGTTAATTCATCCACCCGTTCAGGTTGGGCATTGTTCGTATCGACTACCTGAGGGGCAGTATTTCAGATGAACAGTTCTCGTTCTTGTTTATAGAAGTGGTAAGTTTGAATGAAATCTTAGTAATTTTTTCCGTGTCAAGTAAAAAAATATCAAAATCAAAAAATTTAATCTTGAATTCAAATAAGTCCACATTTTATATAATCTTAAAATCAAGATCCAAATCCTTAAACTTCAACACCGAAATCGGCCCAAAATCATATAACAAAGACAACCCTATGCCAAGATCCAAATGTCAAAACAAAGTGGATGAAAAAAGTCACTATTTTTGTGTGTTTTGAAACAACTTAATTTCAAAAACCCCAAAGAAAAACAACTCAATCGGATTCACTTTTTGTAACACATGTAGCCAAATCAAAGCAAAACAATAAATTAATTAGACCACACCTTAATCCTCAGGCCATTCCATCGGGATTCAAACCCATTAAAAATGCTACTCTCAATCACATCTAACCCTAAGTGAACTAAACATACACGAGGAGAAATAAAAAAATACATTTCTGTAAGAGTTAATTTCAAAAAGTGCAAAAAAGCTTTGCTTTTCATTTAGCTAACAAAACAGACTGTCTCACAGCTCACTACTTACTTTAGCTAGTTCTACCATGCATCGGTTCATTTAATTTATATACACTCGTAGGATTTCAGAATCATGTTTTATTCGATTGCGTGTTTGTTAAATGGATTTCGAAATCAGATTTATAAAAACTTTTAATACACATGAGTTAGAAACTGCAGATTCTTTGTGATAAGAGTTTGGCAACGGGAGGCTTTACACTTACAAATGAAAATCTCCACATTAATTTTAAAGTTCATACTTTTTAATGCTCTTTTTCAAAGTACGAGTATTTGTCCTTGCAACTCGTTTATGTATGCAATAATTTAAGTAGAAACTTAAGAGTTCTATATTAGCATTTTATCTCATCTCAATACGGTACAGCACTCTATATTTATGAAAAGTAAAAATATGAAAACTTTGACCGCAGTTTGTGTAAAAGATTAAGCTTGCCAACCCTTTTCACTCTGAAATTCGTCGCTATATTAAAGGGAATAAGGCCTCCTTCTTCCCTACACTTGAATCCACTTAATTTGAGGGAGTCTTTGAACTTTTCTCTATAATAAATTCAAAGCTTTCCTATAAGACACTTCAATTGGCGACAAGCATTTTATAAAATTTTTAGATAAATATAATGCTGCAAAAGAGAGAGTCAAACGAAGTATATATTATTCAATTTACTGTTATCGAGGCAGGTATGTATGTGTTTAGTATAGTCTTCTTGAAAGCTAGAGAGAAGAGTAGATAAAAACTTAAACTTTGTGAGAATAACCTCTGAGTTTCTCAGTAAATTACAGATGAGTGTTATTTTTTTTAAAACATTTTGGAGAAGCAGCTTTTCATTGTAGCAGCTTTTCGTTTGTACTATGTGTAGATAAAAGTTCATTGGCGCCCACAGATAAAATTATTAATACCAGAGCTGTCGTTTCAACAACCCAGAGGACAACATTATCAGAAGCTTTATTTTGTAAAGTTATATTAATTTCGAATTTAAAAGAAACATTTAAATTTACGGTTCAAGAAATTCATACAATATAGGTATAAGTGCATTGGAAAATACCTCAAGAGCAAGGGAAAGATGTTGAGAAGAGGTAGATAAAATAAAATGCAGACCTAAGTCATAGGTATACTTAGATACGAAGTTGCTGTGTTTTGATTAAACACTGGTATTTTAAAATTAGTTTTTAAAAATTGAAACAGTAATAAGTAAACTACACTAAGCTCAAGAGAGACTTCTGGTTTTTACTTGCGACTTATATGTACTATAAACATATGTATTATATATTATATGTACTATAAACAAACCCCTAAAGAAAAACAGAAAATACAACAACTTCCTCCAACTGACAACAACAAAACTCAGCACTCGTCTTCTTCGCACACACTGAACAATCAGAAAAGCCTATCAAGCGCAAACAATGTTATTTGCTCTCCAACGGTCAAAGGTTCAATAACCCTACAACTACTGTATGAGGAAATATTAAATCTCAAAAAAATCAACACCGAATTCTTAAACACAATGCAGCAGCTTAAAGAAGAGAACAAAACATTGCGTACTTTGGTGGCTAACCTGGAGAGTAAGGTGAACTGGAGGGATCAAAAACAGCTGGAGAATGTCATCGAAATTGTTGGTGTACCCGATCTAAATAACACTAATGCAAGTGAAAGAGCCAACATCATTTTTGATAAAGCATTAAGTGTCTCAGTGTCTGGTAACGATATCAACAAATGCTATGTCAAACGCATCAACAAGCAAAGTCGTTCTAATCTCCAATCTGATGCTGACGTTAATATTTTATGTATTCATTTTTCTTCCCATGAAGTTAAGCAAAAAATAATGATGGCCAAACGTAATGCTAGTAAGAAGCTTAACACTTGCTTATTTAATGATCAAAACAAAACAAGAATATATTTAAATGATTCATTTACAAAATACACAAGAAAATTATTTATGGCAGCTAAGAAAACTAAGGTTGAAAAAAAGTTTAAGTATTTATGGTTTAAAAATTCAAACATTTTTATGAAAAAGGCTGAAGGTAGTGAGGTTATTGTTGTAAGATCATATGAAGATTTATCTTCTGTCCAAAGGCAATAGCATGTTTGACAAATTTAATCTTGCATACGATAACCCCACTACCCGAACCATAAGTAGTATTTTTGATGATTCTTTAACATGTAATTCAGATAACAAGTCGTTTCTTATAATTCACCAAAATATACGTAGTATGCGTCAGAATTTCGATTTATTGATAGCAAATCTTGAAGTCTTCACAAAACTGCCGGAAATAATTTTTGTATCCGAAATTTGGATCTATTCATGTGAAACAAATCATTATAGTATTCCGGGTTATAATTTTTACGCAAATACTAACGATAGCTATTCTTCTGGTGGAGTTGGAGTTTTTGTAAGTAACTTGTTTGATTGCGATGTAAGGGTGATTGATTTTATAAGTGCAGATGTCATTGAGGTGTGTTGCAATATAGAAAGTGAAGTATTTTCGTTTATATGTGTTTATAGATTGCATGCCTTGTCTTCAAATTCTTTTATTGAGGAACTTTTCAATTTTTTGTCCCACAATGCAACTAAAAATCTTGTTATTGTAGGCGATTTTAATATTGATATGTTGACCGATTGTTCAATATCTGATACATATAAAGTACTTATGTCTGAAAATGGTTTTACTTCATACGTAAATAATATTACAAGACCAAGTTCTTATAGTTGTCTTGATCATGTTTTTGCGCGTTTCAAAAATATTCCATCTGACCTTCCTTATGGGATCAATTTTGATCTGCATATAACCGATCACAATATGACAGGTTTATACCTACAATGTGTTAAATATAGCAAACTTAGAGTAGACTATAACGTTCAAAACTTGGTCTCCAAAGTAAACTACCAAAACTTAAATAACAAATTGCTTTTTGAGAACTGGGAATGTGTTTTGGCTGAAAATGATGCATCAAAAGCTTATGACCTCTTTCTAAAAATTTTAACTGACCACATAAATTTATCTAGCGTTACAATTGCTCAAAAGAAATCAGAAAAAAGTCTGAAGCCTTGGATAAAACAATCTCTCACTAAAAAAATTAAAATTAAAAATAAATTATGGAAAAAATGCGTCAAATATCAATCCAACTCAAATTTAAAAATTCGGTACAAGCGATTGTGCAAAAATATAAATAAGGAAATTAAAGCCGCAAAGCTTAATTACTATCATTCAAAAATAAACACAGCGAAAGGGAATGTAAAAAAAGAGTGGCAAGTAATTAATAGTATTTTAAACCGTAACAGATCGACTAATATAAATTCTATTGTGCTTAGAAAAGGAAATGAAAAGATTTCAAATCCCATAGATGTCGCGAACGAATTTAGTAACTTTTTTGAGTCGATTGGACAGAATCCTGTCTCTCAAAGTTCTAACGTCTGGAGTAGCTTTTCTGAAAATCAAATGTCGCGAAGCAATAGTTTCTTTTTTGATCCAATAACTGGATTTGACGTTTTAAAAACTATTAATTCTTTAAATAACTCATTTTCGCATGGCAGAGATAATCAGCCTTATTCCGTAAGTCGTTGAACGCCAAAATAAAAACGTCAGTGTGAATTTGGTATTACGTAAGGCGTTCGACGCCAAATAAACGTCAATTTGTCGATTCTCTCTTGTGGAACGTGTTCTCTATATTGTTTTTGGTATTCCGTAAGTCGTTTTCATACAAAAAACGTCTGTAAAAACGCAGAAATGTGTCGTCTAGAAATTTGCTGACGACAGGATACAAAATATAAGTTTTTTTTAATTTATTTTAGTTTTTATAATTTAAAATTCTTTGTTAAGCGTGAAAATAACAAATCTATAAGGAGTTACAAGAAAAGGCTCGAGTGGGTACCCATCATCTCCTGCAAAAATGTATTTTTATTTGAACTGTTATCAGTGACAATCACATACCCAAAAGTCAAGTATTTCTTTCTTCTCCATCATATGTATATATACAAATATTTGTATCAAGCGATCTATCTATGTATGTATCTATCCGATTAAAATGGAAAATAAAAGAATTCGTAGAAATTACAACTTGGCAAAGATAAAACGCGAGCAGGTATTTCCTTAAGAATGTTGCTTAGGCTTGGCTGGGCTAGTCCCAAATTGAAGTCGTTCCCAACCGCTTTTGGTAGCTCGCTTTTGCAAAAAAACTAAGGGTATGAGCAAGTTTGAATCTGTTAACAAATGCGATAAAATAAAAAATAAAAACCAGTGGTAGAATTACCTACTGCATATATATTTTTTTATTTAATAACATACTTTGTGCCAGCCAAATCAAAAGGATTTGCTTTAGATGGACTGTATATCGTCTGCAGTATCAAATCTTTCTTTTCTTCTTCTTCTTCGTCGTCACTGCTGCTCCATGAAAAATAACTTTCTACACTGTACATTTTTCTTATGTTTGAAACAAATTCACATAAATATAATTTTCAAAACCAAATTATTCAATTTGCAAACAATTTGATATGTCAGATGTTTGGAATGTATTGTGGAATGTAAGAGCGAGAGAAACGCTGGCGTTTTAGTTACGGAATACCAAAAAAAACACGACACGACTCCTAAAACGACAGTTGGCGTTTTAGAAAAACGCCTATCGGAATAAGGGTGAATATTTCAAATATACTTTTAAAACGAATTGGATTGAACCTAGTTGACATACTATCACATATTTTTAATTTAAGTATTAGTACAGGGATATTTCCAGATGGACTTAAGGTTGGTATAGTTATTCCCCTTTTCAAGAAAGGAAGCAAAGAAGATAAATCTAACTATAGACCAATATCCTTGCTGTCTTCAATTTCAAAGGTATTCGAAAAACTTATTAAAACTAGAATGCTGGCTTATCTGAATAGAATAAATTTTTTTAGTCCAATGCAATTTGGTTTTAGAACTGGACGATCTACAGAAGATGCTCTTTTAGATTTTTTTTGTATTCTGCAAAGTGGTTTAGATCGTAAATATCACTGTACTGGACTTTTCGTGGACATAACTAAAGCATTTGATATGGTAAACCATAAAATCTTGCTGGACAAGCTTGATAAAGCTGGTTTTCGTGGTAGCACTTTAAAATGGTTTGAGTCTTATCTTAAAAATAGAATGCAGTTCGTGAAAGTTCAAAACAGCTTCAGTTACCCTAAAATTAGTCGCTTAGGAGTCCCACAAGGTTCTGTACTTGGGCCAGTTTTATTTCTAATTTACATAAATTCTCTTTTCTCACTTCCAATAATTGGGAGAATCAAAGCCTTTGCAGATGACCTTGGAATTGCCTATTGTTCATCTAGTCCTTTAAATCAAATATGTGAAATAAATCATGATGTTCATCTGCTTAGATGTTGGTTTGCGAAACATGAGCTTATAGTTAGCAATAAAACTAAACTTATGTTCTTTAGTCTTACTCGTAAAATATCGCCTGACATTCCCATAGTTTTCCATTCACATGAATGTACTAATTATCAAGTTTGTAGTAAAAACTGCTTTACAATCGAAAGTGTAGAAGACTTTAAATATCTTGGTATTACTTTTGACCAAAATTTAAGCTGGACCAAACACATATCGCTTTTAAAGAACTATCTGTTCTCATCTAATCGCAATTTTTATCATTTGAGGAATCATTGCTCCTTGAAAATGTTGAAGATGATCTACTATGGAATTTTCCATTCAAAATTGGAATATGGTATTTGTTGTTGGGGTGGAGCATATGTGAATCATCTTAAACAGCTTACTGTCTTACAAAAATCAGCGATTCGAAATGTATGTAAAACTCATCGACTAGCTAACTCAATGCAATTATTTAGATACCTGCAAGTCCTACCTGTTCGTCATTCTTTTTATTTTAAAGTTCTGAAAGAGTTTTTTAAAAGATCAGGTTATTTGCAAAGTCCAATTTCGGACTTAAGAAATCTTCGTAGCAACTCTGCTTATTTGGTCAATATTCCCTCTTTTCGCACCACTAGTTACAGAAACTCTTACCCAATTATTTCTTGTAAACTGTTTAATACACTACCGGTTAATATTCGTAAGATAAGAAATCTGAATGTCTTTTTGAAAGAATTAAAAGTGTGGCTTCTTGATTTGGATCATCGTGCTATCGAAATGTTAATTCAATTTCCTTTATAATAAACTAACCTTGTTTCTGAAATTTAAATTTTTATTAAATTCTTTTTTTTTTGTATTGAATTACGATAATAAATAATAATGTTGAACTTCTTGTTTAATTGTATAAATACAAACCTTTAATTGTACACCCCACACAAAAAATGTATTAATTAGATGTGCCATTAACGCTATTTTGTTTCTTAAATAAATTATGGCACTAACTATTCTTATTTTTATATTTAAGCTATTAAGGATTAACATGTAGTTTTTGTAAATAAGAATAAAGAAATTTGAAATTGAATTGAATTGAAAGCAAGTTATGCATTCGTAAAAACAAAAACAAGTTGAGATTTTGATTAAAGTTGATTTTTTTATAATAGAGAAGACGAAAAATTGGGTTCGGTAATTCCGTCTGTCCGTCTGTATTTCTGTTTTTTTTTTTCAAATTTGGTTGGTATTTAAGGCTCTTTGATGATTCCCTAGAAGAAACATTTATTTAAGCACCTTAACTAATGGTACATCTTATTTATCTCGGAAACGGTGTAAACGATTTTGATAAAATACATTAAGAGTGCTATTATAGGCATGTGCTAAGGCACAGGGCCTGAACCCAAATTTTCAATACCAATGGCAAAATCCACTAGCATTTTCAAGTGGAAGTCAATGCCATTGCGGCATTTGCAGGTCAAAATTTCGAAAGGTATTGCAGAAATCAATAATTGGCCATTACGTCAAATAGCCAAGTCGCACTAAAGGGACTGAGCTCATACGCCCTCACGTCTAAGTTGGTTTGGGAATGTGTAGGTAGGCTAAACGAACTTAGAAAGAACAAAAATGTCTCAATTCATTGGGTACCTGGACATGTAGATATCCATGGAAATCAGGACCAATAGTAACGGGAAACCTTACGACTCACTGTAAGCCAAGAAGACAATTTAGTATTCTTGGTCTAGAAAACAGCCCCAAATGCAGATTCTGCAATACTTATGATGAAACGTCGGAACACATATTAGGCGAATCTGCAGCACTAATGCATTAAAGAAACAGGTATTTCGCTTTCAAGTAAGAGAGAGCAATGAAACCTCTCTTAAGGTGCTCCAGGTAATCAAACTTATCAAAGGGATAAACTGGGAATAAGAGCTGGAGGGTAAGCAACTCATCTAGCTTTGGATGAGAGAACAATAGATCTTAAGGTGGCAATGAAAGTATACCCTTCTCAATATTCATTCATAGGCATGGGCTAAATTTTGGTAAAAAAAAAAACAATTATTTCTGTATAGTGTTAAGATCATCGAATACCTATTTTAATTTTTTAGTATCGTGCAAACTTGATATTACTCTTTGGCATTTAGAAACATCAAAACAGGTCCGTTTACTTAGTTTTTTGCATGAACTGTCTGTCATTGCTTTAGGTATGTTCAGAAGCAGTTAATTAAAAAACAGCCTAAACACGATACTAGTTAGAAAATATTTAAAATTAAGAAAGAGTAAGTAATCTACTAAAAGGTTAGCACATTGTTAACTAGTATCATACTAGTGCCTTAATAATAGGCTGTTTAAGATTTTGCGCCAATACTTTTTAGTTTTTCTTTTTACTTTTTTTTTAGAAAATCGGAAACCCAGAAAACATCGATGTTACGTTTTAGATAGGATACCCTAAGCTGAAAAGACAAGCATTGAATCGATCAGCTAAAAATTTAGGGAGGGGGAGGAGGGGGAGCTACCAACAAATCTTGATTTTAGATGAGATCATTTTTACCATAGAGGAAAAATTCAACCGCCAAAATGATAAGGTCTCTATTTGGGGTTCTCAGAAAAGGAAAAAAAAATAGAAAAGTTGAGAGGGCTCATCATCCGATTCCGTTCATGGTTTGGTGGGGAGTAAGCTACGGATCACGTAATCCCAATCTCAATCCTCTGGATTATTATTTTTGGGGAGAGCTAGAGCTAATGGCTTGCTACGGATGTCATCTGAATTTAGGAATTCTGAAATAAATTTTCAGGCAGTGGCGAATTTTCCTGCGGAAAAGGTGTGTGCTGCCATAGACGATTGGCTGACGTTACTCCAGAGCTGTGTTAAGGCTAAGGGTGACCACTTTGAGTAACAAATGAAAAATAATAAAATTATATGAAGATAACAAGTAGACTGTTCTTAGAAGAACATATAATGACGGTAGCCCGAAATTAACACCAAAGAGTAACTTTCCCTGAATGTATTGCAATTTAGTGGATCACGCATTGATTATGATCTCGTGTTGACATATTTTGCTTACTGACAAGCACATTCATCCGGAAATGGGTCTCATTGCTGAAGATGATAAAAGTGATCGAATGGCAAGTTACTAACATTGACTCCTCCCAATAAAATGATATACATATCTATTAATCAATAAGAAGTTAAATTTGGAACGAAAAATTTAACGATCGTTTTTTATTACGAAATCCACAATAATATTACTGGCGTAATCGAAAAGAACTCAGAAGTATAAAAAAGATATTATTACCGAAAGTTAATACGAAGCAGTTAGAACAAAATTTATCGATCGCGAAGAAACGAATATGCCTCCACCAGAAATCGACAAAAACGATTTTAAAAGTATTTTGTGATAAATTCAGGATTGTAGTCGATTACAAAAGACTCAACTAAATTACGATTGTTGACAAACAATCATTTCCCAATATGGACAGCATATTAGAAAAGTTAATATAAGATCCTTACTTTACTGGAATTGATTTAGCAAAGGGTTATTACTGAATTTTGGTAGCAGAAGAAGAAACATCTTTTGTTACACCTGATGGTATTATAAGTTTTTAAGGATGCCATTTATAAATAAATAAATATATAATTTGGTGGTGCAATAGCTCGAAGGGAACCAGGACCTTGTGACTTACAACTCTCAACCATTCCTGCGTGAAAGTTTGCCAGAAATGGAGGGGACCTACAATTTTCAGCAAATTTCAAACGGCTAATGAGCAGCGATTTAAGTCGTTAGAAATCTCTGAATAAACATGAGCAAAAAACGAGTGTCACCGATAAAGAATACTTAGCAATAATTTATTTGCTTACTTATTTAAGGCCATTTTTGTATGGTAGAATGTTTGAAATTGTGATTGATTATGCCCTGATAAAGAACTTAAATTCTTGGTATAAAAAAAACGAAATCTTCCAAAGAAATCAAAGATGGGTTTGGAAATTACAAGAGTACAACTTATTTATTGAATATCTAACAAAGTAGGCAAAAAATAGTACTAAAATAAGTCCTAACAACAGTAGTGAATCTAATATGGACCTATCTGACACCATTCATTCAGTAGCTCAAGATCATATTTTTATGAAAGAATAAATTGTAAATAAATAAGGAAACAGAGATACTTCATTGGAGCACAATAAAATGAGGAGCATGATATGTAAAAATTATTAGTTAAGTAAGTTAAACCAGGGAAAAATTTAATTTATTCTTATGTTGAATATACATAAAGATTAGAACAAAATACAACACTTTAGTATACAATTAATATTTCAAATGAAAAAAAAAAATAAATTTGTGAAGACCACAAAAAGGGCACAAGGAATAGAAACAGAAGAAGAATATCAAAAATGTAACTTCGTTAATTCTTCCTTCATCTTCAAAATTTAGGGACTAAAATATAATATAATGGAGACAATAATACTGTATAACCAATGACTGCTGAGATTTGGGAGAGAAATGAAATATGATTTATAATGCACGTACGTAAGTGGCGGAGCAAAATTGCATCGTCACCTCCAAGTGGTGCCCGCTGGATAACCGTAAGGTGAACTAACGACGAACGTTGGATCTATTGAATCCAAGAGCTGGGACACCTGAGCTACCTTCTCAGGAATTAGGAGCAAAAGATAAGATAATCGCTCTGAAGAACCAGCTCTCCAAGAAACCTAAATAGAAGAGGTAACTGAGCTATTTATGGACAAAACAAAAGTTACAATAATAATAAAAAAAAATATGGCAATGAGTAAAACAAACAGATATAGTACCCCAGGTGGTAATCCAGATAAACTGGTAAATACACTCTCTTCGGAGATCGGTCCTACGGATTCTGGGGAGGACCAATTATTGCTTTTAGGAAATAGTCGGAGTTCAAAAACACTAAGGACTCCACCAAAAATATTACCAAGGGTTACTCCATCGAAAACCCCAAAGCAAAAATTAAATGACATAGAAGTCATTAACGAAAAAGGAACCAAAACCTATGAAAAGATCGAAATAAAAGATCAGCAGTGTTCCACAAAAAACAACGAGATCCACCAAGTTGAATCCGAAAATTATTTCGATAAATGACAAATAGAAATTTTAGCCAGAAAACAACTTGAAGTCCTTGTTGAAAGTCTTCAGCAACAAGTAAAGAGACTCGAAGAAAAAGTCAGCTTGCTCGACAAAAAGTCCGTGAAAGACAACATATCAAGTCAAAAGTCACCAGTAGTGAAAAGCCCACAAAAAACTGCTAATGAGTTTCATACTGATGAGGAAGAGCTCCTCCTTTTAACTGAAGGAAACAGAAATAAACGTAAGTCCAAGAAACGAAAAGCAGAGGGTAGCCCAGAGGCTGTTCAAAAATGTCAGCAAACCGGTTCAAAATCAGCAACAATAATGAGAACTTCCAATAAAGAAATAGGAGATTTACTCCAAAATAAGTCTCACGTTAAAGGTACCAGGCAAACTGCACCACCTCCAATTATGATCTCCGGATTGGCAATGTTTGGCGAGCTAAAGAGCATAGTAGAAAAATGCACGAATAAGGCATGCAAATATACATCATACAATAAAGACAATTGGAAAGTCATTGTTGAAGACGCCGATGCGTATAGATCTGTCACTGAAGAATTGAACAAAAAGAAAATTCAGTGGCACTCGTACGAAAATAAAGCTACAAGATCGATAAAAAGTATAAAAGAAATTGTCGAAGACCTTATACAAAAAGGCTTTCAAGCTCTCGATGCCAATAATCTTATTAAAAATGAGATAGTCAAAGACTCCACTGGGGTATCAACGACAAAAAAGAGATCTCTACCTTTATTTATGCTCACGTGTGAAAATAAAGAAAGTCTCGATAAGATTTACAGTATTAAATCAATCATGGGCATAGTTGTCAAAATTGAACCACTGCGAAAGTCGAAAACTGTTCCATAATGTAAGCGCTGTCAAGCCTTTGGACATACACAAAAATACTGCAATCGCGAGTTTGCTTGTGTTAAATGCGAAGGCAGGCATGCAACTAAAAACTTTCGCATGGGCAGTGAACAGAAAGCGAAATGTGTTAACTGTCAAGGCAATCATCCTGCAAGTTACAGAGGATGTCCAGTAGCAAAAAAATTCCAAGACACAAAAAGAAAAAACAAAACTGGGAACAAGCTTAGAAACTCAACCAACACAAAACCAGTAGTTGAAAGCAAAAAAGTAACGGTCGATAACATTACTAAAAATCAACCGGCAAAAGCAATTGCACTAAGCAAAAGTGATGAAAATAAATCCTATTCCCAGATTGTAAAAAATGTGCGGAAGAATGAGGAAACTTCTATAAAAGAAATGCTGGAACTCATCCTGAAAAGGATTGACCAACAAGATTTAAACATAAAACAGCTAAGCGAAGAAGTCGCTCTTAAAAAACAATGATGGACAGAACACTTAAAATCGCAACATGGAATGCAAACGGTCTTTAACAGCATGTATCAGAACTAAACATCTTTTTAGACATAGAGCATATAGACATTTGTTTGGTGTCCGAAACCCATCTCGCTATTGAACAAAGTCTTGATAACAAATTACCAAACTATACATGTTATCACGCTCCGCACCCAGCTGACAAAGCTAGGGGAGGATCGGCAATACTTATAAAAAAGTGCTTAACACACTATGAAGAACCAAAGTTTACTAATGAAAACATGCAAGTAATAACAATTAGTATTGGTATGAAAAAGAAAGAATTTAAAATAGCAGCTATATACTGCCCTCCGAGGTGCTCTCCAACTGAAGAAGACTATGCAGAACTCCTACATTTGTTAGGACATAACTTCTTTGTTGGTGGCGACTTCAATGCTAAACACACCCAATGGGGATCTAGACTCATAACAACAAAAGGTAAACGGCTATACCAAGCAGGCCGAAAATACAACTGTGAATTTTATTCTTCTGGCTCGCCAACATATTGGCCATCTGATACTAACAAAATACCAGACCTTATAGACTTCTTCGTAGTTAAAGGTATTAAACGAAATCATATAAGTGTCGAAGGTAATTACGATTTATCGTCAGATCATACTCCAGTAGTTTTATCACTGAGCGAAGCGGAAATAATAGAAAAAAGTAATCCCAAGCTCGTGAACAACAGAACAAACTGGAACGAATTCAGAGACAAACTTGAAAGTTTTATAAACCTAAGATCCCCTGTGCAAACAATTGAACAAATTGATCATGAAGTAGAACAATTTATTGCTGATGTGCAGCAGGCTGCAGAAGAAAGTACTCCAACTATTTCGAACCCGAGAGAAAAAGGTATAAAATATCCTTCGAAATAAAGGAGTTGATATTGGAAAAAAAAAGAGCTAGAAGAAAATGGCAAACCACGAGATTCCCAGATGATAAGGTAGTTTTTAACCGTCTTAACAACGAACTAAAAAAAAGAATCTGTGAGTTTAAAAATGAGTCACTAAGTAGATTCCTGAAAAGTCTGACGACGGATGCTTCTACCGAATACTCCTTATGGAAAGCAGCTAAGCGCCTAAAAAGACCTCAGACACAAAACCCGCCAATAAAATCTCAAGATGGTAAATGGATCGGAAAACCGAAACAAAAGGCTGATCTCTTCACTGAACATCTCGCGAATGTTTTCAAGCCATTCCCAGCAAACACAGCTACAGATCCCTTACAGTTTGTTGACAGAAACGACGAATGTGAAATACCTTTTGTCACGCTCAAAGAAGTAAGAAGCATATGTCAACATAAGTTGTCTAACAAAAAATCACCAGGGTACGATCTTATAACTGCTCAGGTTTTGAAAGAAATGCCTCTAATAGCCTTCAAGAAACTCCAATTTATAATAAACGCATGCCTTAAACTAAGATATGTGCCACATCATTGGAAAATTGCAGAAGTCATTGTTATACCTAAGCAAGGTAAGCCACCAACAGAAGTAACATCTTACAGACCAATATCGCTTATACCAATCATGGCAAAAGTTTTTGAAAAACTGCTACTGAAAAGGCTTAGCAAAATAATTGAAGAAAGAAGACTAATTCCAAGCCATCAATTTGGATTTAGGAATAAACATTCCACGATAGACCAAGTGCATCGAATTACGGATGTTGTGCAAAAGGCACTTGAAGAAAAACAAGTATGCTCTGCTTTATTCTTAGATGTTGCTCAAGCTTTTGACAAGGTTTGGCACTTGGGACTTGAGTACAAACTGCATAGGGACCTTCCCAGGCAGTACTACGAAATACTGAAATCTTACATTACGAACCGACTCTTTAGAGTACGGTACGACCAAAATTACTCGGAACTAAAGAAAATTGAAGCCGGTATACCACAAGGAAGTGTCCTAGGACCAACCCTGTATCTGTTATATACAAGGGATATTCCAGTGGACAACAACGCTATCATGGCGACCTTTGCTGATGATACTGCAATATTGGTGCCAGATAAATCCGTTACGAAGGCTACACACAAATTGCAAAATGCAGTCGATAAAGTTAGTGATTGGTCGCAGAAATGGCGTATCAAATTAAACGAAACAAAATCGACGCATATAAACTTTACAAACAAAAACATAAACAATGTTCCAATATTTATAAACAGTACAGAAGTACCTTACGCCAATACCGCCAAATACCTTGGAATGAATTTGGATGCAAAGCTTAAATGGAAAGAGCACATCAAAAAGAGAAGAACTAAACTTGAAGTACAGAAAAATAAACTGGTTACTAGGAAAGAACTCTGACCTATCTATCCAGAACAAACTAATGTTATATAAGCAAGTATTGAAACCCGTTTGGACATATGGCATCCAACTATGGGACTGCACAAAGAAAACAAATGCTGAACCCATCCAAAAATTCCAAAGCAAGGTCCTTCGTGGAATAATAAATGCCCCTTGATATATAAGAAATAGCGATCTACATCGTGACCTTCAAATTGAAATGGTTACAGAAGTGGTTAAGAAACATGCTGTATCACACAATCAGCTACTGCAAAGTCATACAAACTTCGAAATGGAGACCGTATTAAATGTACGAGACAATGTTCGGAGATTAAGAAGAACCAAGCCTCATGAGCTGATGGTCTAAAAGCTATGGGAAAGTGTTATTACATTAAACTTCCCCCAATGCGATTTAAAAATTAAGAAATAAAAATCATTTGTCGATCTTTCATAGATTGGTCCTGATTCACCGGTGGTTTTAGTGCGATAAGAGTCCCACACTACTCGGTACCGATTCGTACCGAGTGTCTTTTGAAGATTTCCATCGGAAAAAAAAAAAAAAAAAAAACGTACGTAAGTTAACATAGGATGTGCAGTTAATTCAATATTTTAATTGAAATTTTGGGGTGATTCGAAATTTTATTTTTCATATCTCCAAATAGAGCTTGCACAATTGAAATAGGTTTCTTGTTCTTATTCTAAGTTCAAATTTAAAATCTGCATTCACCTAGAAGCCGTGTGCCTGTATAATTTTAACCAGCACTTTTTAGTTAACGACTCTACCGATTTTAATTAAATTTGTTTAAAAGCTTCTATAAATTTCATTTAAATACTACGCAAGTCAGCCTTAGTTACTTGGACTTTTTTCAGTGAAATTCTAAGGTATACTTAGATCCATACATACTTTCAACACTGAAATCAAACTAACCGTTGGTAAAAACAACTTTTTGGGACATAAAAAGACCAAAAAGACCTCGAAAGTTTCTTAAACGAAATAAATTCTTGGGTTATAGGCAAAATATTTTAATACTCATCATTATTTCATTGTCAGTTTTATGGATTTTTAATAATTTTTATAATTTAATATGTGAGCTTATTTAATTTTAACTTAAAAAAAACGATAAACCGGTTTTTAAAAATGTTGAGTTTTCAAAATAAAAAAAAATCAAATAAAAAATTTAGCTATTTCGCTTTTCAAAATTTCAATACACGTATACCTTGTATCTATTTAAATTCATTGAAGCTTCATAAAAAAAACCATTTTTTGGTAGACCACATATTGTAAACACGTAGGCAATTTATTTAGGACCGAACTGACTGGTAAAGCTTCTTATTTTTTTGAAGTGGCTTAAGTGTCAAGAATACTGGTAATTTACTGCAGTCCACCGAAAAAATCATCAAAGTCGATGGAGACATTTTAGGAACCGAAAATAAAACCTTAGTTTGACAACGAGTTAATACCAGTTTCACTGGTATCAACTTTAGGCTAAGATATAAAAATACAGACAGTAGACTTCCGGGACACATTTTCTTACGTGACTTTTATCTTCGATATAGCTATTTGATGTTTGATTTTTTTTTACGAATGCAAGTAAAATTCATTGGAAGATTATTAAAAAAAACTTCTTGGGGAAATCAAAATAATACATAAAATTGTATTTGATTCAGCACAATAAGTAATGAATCTGATTTCGTGATGCTTTTTTATTCGAAGCTGAGGTAGGCTCGTCGGTGTCCAGGAAGTAGAAGTTTCCAAACTCCAAATCAATTCAATCTTTATTTATTTCCAAATTTGTTTGTAGCGCTTACAATTTCTTCAGTTTGCTTCTTTTTATTTTAGCCACAGGAAGAACCTTCGGGATACGGCCCCGCTTCTAGCAAAATACTAGACGAAAAATCGGTTTAGGCTAAGCCTTGTCCACTCTACACTTAGAAAAAGTGGTGCGTCGAAATAAGCGGGAGAAAAGATTAAAAAAGATTAAGCAGCAGGTAGAGGTTCAGAACCGAAAATAGTACTATCTGGTACACTTCGTACCATACCCAGCAGGGTGTTTCTTCTTGCTAATTAAATTATTCGGTTCTCAATTAGACTTTAATCAGTGGGGTTTTCTTCCTTTATGTACACTAGATTGGTACAAAATGTCAACATGTATTGATATTCCACATCTCCATATTAATATTTCAGTCGAAAGGCAGTGTGAACTGAGAGAAGTAAACTCACAACAACGTTACAAGGTTCGGTAATTTATATCAGGTTTCGGGAAGTGTAAGGTTAGGTAAGGTTAGATTGGTGGGCTGACAGTTGATCTTGTTACCGTCACACTTAGATCAATGTAGATCCCTTGTTATACCCTAGGGTTTGTGACCCCTTGTATTGAAACCTATGATAACCCTACGTCGATCAAGTCCATTAAGGGTGTAGATGGGTTATAAGAAGCTATAGCCTGAAATGTCGGAGGGTATTTCTAAAGTATTAAAATTTCTATCGTCAGATAATAGCCTGGCTAGGGAGAGGTATACGCCTTCTCAGGGGGTATTCCTTTCCTTTACCTCCACTTGAGCAATCACTTCCCCCACCAGGCCCGTAAGAGAATGTGGCTCCTTACAACATCTGGTAGATGAGTTTGATATGTCATTGTTTGGTGTATATGTATGTTCGTTTGTATGGTCGTTAGTTAAGTTGAAGAGGCTGTTTCCATACCAAAGAGGATTTTACCAATCTAAGGTAGAGGTGGCCCCATCAACCCACCGATGCTCGTGTTCAAATTAGGAGTAGCAATCGCAGGTGTATAGGTGAGGTGCCCATTCTCCGTCGTTAAGTCGCTTTCGTTCGTACTACACTATCGTAATGTAGTTGAAGGCGGTTTTCAGAGTTTAGGAACTCTCAAGCCATTTGGTATCGTTAACGAATTTTAACATAATTTTGCTTGGAATATCAGAGAGCTCCTCTAAGTCGCTGAAGAAGTGTCTCCCTAGATGTCTGTTTCTTAGATGATATAGTGCAGAGCAGTGACATAGGTAGTGAGGAGTGTCCTCATGTATCTCCTCATCACTGCATCCTCTGCATAATTCGTCCATACCGAGTTTCATCTTTTTCTTGTGGTAACCAAGTTGATTGTGCCCTGTGATGATGCTCACAAGAAGATAAAAACTTTTTATTCAGTTGGATGATATCTAACATCGGTCTTTTGTTTACTGAATTTAGGCCATAATTTTCTGGTTGTATGACAGGAATCGAGAGAGTTCCATTTCTTGTTTGTTAAGGCTAGAACTTTACTCTTGATTACCTGTTCAAGTTTATAGAGTGGGACTTGAACGGTTGTGTTTGCTTGATTAGGATCATATTCTTGCTAGCTCGACAGCGCTTTCATTTTCTTGGATACCACTGTGACCAGGAACCCAACAGAGTCTTATGTTGTACTGTGTACCAAGAACCCTAAGCTCTTCGCGACAGCAAGTTACAAGCTTCGATTTGATTTCGAGATGTATTTAAATACCCATTTTAACGTAATAATTCGATATACGGTGGCGGCGGTTGCAGGGCTTTTGGGCGGTAGGAGAAAAAGTGTAACGCTTTGTTACAATTTTTGTATGTCTATGTCTCTATCTTTTTTTAATTGGTTCAAAAATAGAATTCTATATCTCAAAGCAGAATAACAGAAGTCAAAAGAATTAATAATTTTTTTTAAATTTAAATTATGCAATATTACTATAGCTTCTTAAAGCTAACCTCTAGAAGTTTGTTTCAAAAAAAGCTTCAACACTATATATCTACATATATCTATATCGATATCTAAGCTTACAACCAACATCCTACAACATGGTTTTACTGAAACCACTTGAGACATTCCAAATGCAAAATGAATTCCAAGTTATTCAATCCAAAACCCTTGTACTGATAAATAAGTTCTAGAAAATCTATATGAGAATTCCCTACATGGAAAATTAAATCAAGTCTAAAGGAAATCCTCATATTCGTTGCTAAGGTTTAGGTCTTATTCAATGCAAAAGGGAATCATTTTATGTAAATATAATTATATGGACTGACCCTGGCAAAGCATATAGTATTTTGTTAATATTCCTTAAGAGTTCATCGTCGTTCCACTTACATATCTTAATTTTGCACTTTTACATTCATTTTTTGTTGTTAATTTTCCTGTTTGAATTTATTAAGATGTAATAAATACACACATCCAAGTAATCTACAGCATTAGCACTGCCTTAATAAATCGTCGACATAAGTGAAATGTAATTAATGGATTCAGCTTATTTCTTGTTTAAATAAAAATTTTATGAAAATGTATATTTAATTTTCTCTTAAACCAATATATTCAAAGTATGTATTGAAAAATTCGTATTCCACTTGACAGCAATTAAAAGATTCAACAGATACTTGTCATTCTTAACCTGGGCTATAAATTATATCTCATTGAGAATAGGAAAAAGAAAATATATAATTCTGAGGTTGAAACTGAAGCAATGGATAACAAGTAGCAGCAAGTGTTGCTAAATAGAACAAGATGTTATATTTAAACTACATAGTCAACAACGCTTATGAATCATCAAAGCCGCAATACCGCCGCCGTCAGCTGCCTGCCATGTTTCTAAGCACGTGAGTACTCATTTGTTTTTCTTAAAATTTAGTCTATAAGTGCTTGTTCAAAAATTTTTTTCCTTCGGCTGATGCGTGCCACAAGTTCACAAGAAAAAGAAGGAAAAGTTTTTATTCGGAAATATTGAATTTTATTCATTTGATTGTATGTCTTAGGGACACACTTGCACGAATGCTTCTTTCAGAGCTTTAAACGTGACTTTGGTAAGTTGTTTATTGTTGTTGGCATTTATGCTGGTGCTTAGATTTTAAATACAATATCAAAAATAAATAATCAAATGAAACATGTTATGGATTTAAAAGGAGGGAAAAATGTTACGTATACGCCGTAGTGTACCTATGTATGTTTTTAGATAAGACATTGATTTAAAGTAGAAGTAGTCGCCGCCTGTATGTGAAGGATTGTTTTTGGAATTTAAAACCTAACAGTGCTGGGCAGAAGTCTTATATATATTATATTTAAATATGTATGTACATATATGTATTTATATGTAAAGGTTTTCTAATTGGGATTTCTGAAATTCAAAGATGAAAAAGCTATCAACTTGATAGGTGCCACAATTACACATAATAGTCGGTAATATCTATATCAAATTTATAATACTTGGTCTTCTTTAAAAACGCTGAGCATGAGAAGGGTGAATTGAATGTCGTTTTTACTTCAACTTTTTGACTGTTCCACTACTTTTCGATTCCAATCGAATTTTTTTACATACAATACCGAAAACCGCCATTGAACGAAATGCATTCCTCAAAATGTTACCACTATCACTAATGGAAATAATATCCATTTAAAGTTTGAATATAAGAGCTGCTTACTACTAACATCGAACCCAGAGGTGAGACTGAGAATATTTACATACATCTCGTGTCGCGTACATCCCTCCTTTTTATTTGAAATCCATGGGAGTTCTTACGAGGGATTGCTTAAAGAAACTATGGTCCATAAATCAAATTAAGGTTTTTTTTTTTTTTTAAACCTGGTGAATATTTTACCATGGGAACAATTTTTGTGAGGGCTTGAAAGATGGTTAAGACTTTCAGTCAAGATTATTTCCGTCAAAAATTACGACATTACGATAGAAATTAAAAATAAAATTCACGACTGGGTCGCAGGAACTTGCTCCTATCTTATAGACTAAGAATTTTACACATGAATGTTATTAGAAAAAACTGTTCATTAAATTCATTTTTTAAATTCTTTTATTTATTTATTACAATTCGTTAAATGCTAACGTGAACAGTTCTTATAAAATAAATGCTTAAAAACTACTTAACATTAAAATTTAATCCAAACTACTATAAAACAATGTCTTAAATTTGAGATTTTTAAAGTTGTCATATGGTGAACTTATTAGAAAATAAAATTTATTAAATATTTCGATTAATTGATTGATAGGGCTATGAGCACCATAGTTCGATCTACTAAAAATTTGATTTAGTGGTTTTTGGAGTCGTATACTCGATCGACTAAAACTAAAGTTAAAACGAACAAGAACCGATGGTGATGTTATTGCTCCATTTATTATTGGCGTAATAAAACAAAATTGTAAATATTTTCTATGGTTTGTCAACGAAGGAAGGTTAATAAAAGTAAGCCTTTGTGAATAAGGGGGCAGAACGTTTCCAGGAAGCCAAGGAAGAAAACGGAGACAAAAGCGCAAGAATCTCTTCTGAATCGCTTCAATTCTCATTATATGTATAGAATAATAAGGTGCCCACACTACACAGGCATATTCAAGAATTGGTCTCACAAATGAAACAAAAAGTAGTTTGAGAACATAAGGATCACGGAAATCGCGCCCAAATCTCTTGATGAAACCAAGGACTCTATTTGCTTTTTTAACAATAAAACTAATATGCTCAGTAAATGTAAGTTTCGAGTCTAAAACTACTCCCAAGTCAGAAAAAACAGATACTCTACTTAAAGGACAAGAATCAAACATGTAATCAAAAATAATTGGAACTTTCTTGCGTGTAAAACTCATGGTTTTACATTTGTCAACATTCAAAACAAGACGATTTTTATTGCACCATCCCCTAAATAATATTAAGTCTTCTTGTAAAAGTAGGCAGTCAGATGTAGAGTTAATTCTTTTGAAAAGTTTAATGTCATCAGCATATATAAGGACAGACGAATTTTTTATAATCGAAATTAAGTCATTTATAAATAAAATAAATAAAATTGGGCCTAGATGGCTGCCTTGGGGTACACCAGAGTTCACAATAAACGGACTCGAACATTCATTACGAAATATTACACTATATTGTCTATTTTTTAAGTATGATGAAATCCAATTTAAGAAATTATCGTTAAAACCTTGACGAGACAGTTTAAAAATAAGTGTTTTATGACACAACTTGTCAAACGCTTTACTAAAATCAGTAAATACGCAATCTACTTGTTCACGTTTCTCAAAAATATCTAAACAAAAGGACGTAAAATTAAACAAATTAGTAACAGTAGACCGTTTTTTGACAAAACCATGCTGGTTATCACAAATAATCGAACTACAATGAAATGTAAGGACACTACATACGATAGACTCAAACAGTTTAGGTATCACAGATAGCTTAGCAATAGGTCGATAGTTCAAAATTTCATTTTTAGGACCTTTTTTGTGTATTGGAATGATAAATGAGCTTTTCCAGATAATTGGAAAAAGCGAACTTTTTAAGGACGTGTTAAAAAGAACGCATAAAGGATACGACAAATAAGAGACACATTTTTTCAAAATAGAGGATGGCACACCATCAGGACCAGGACTAAAACACTCTTCTAGATGCAATATGTTTTGTGCAACAGTATGTTCACTTATTTCAAAATTAATATTATTTAGATGTTGAAAGTTTAAAACTGAAGAAAAAGAACAAGAAGAGTTTACTGTGTGTGATTCATGAAACGCTTCTTTGAAATAGCTTGCAAACATGTTTGCAATGACTTTTGGTTCATGACTAGATGATGTTGAATTTGACATAGAATTAGGGTATCCACAAGTTTTTTTCTTACGGTTGACAAACTTCCAGAAATTATCTGGATTAGATTTAAGATCAGTTTCAATTTTATGAATATACTCTTCATATAAAGAGTTTGAATATTCGTTAAATAATTGCTTAAGAATAAGAAACGTTCTATAATCATCATCCGCTTTTGTTTGATTGTATTTTACGCAAGCTTTGTTTCTTTTGTTTTTTAAATTTTTGACATGAGAATCGAACCATGGTGGTGCCTGGGCGTTTTTATGAGCTTTTTTAAATGGAATAGTTTTACTGAAACAGTCAAAGAGTGTATTGTAAAAAACGTTACACATATCATCAATATTTAAATTTAGAAATAATT
Organism: Philhelius festivus; assembly: GCA_963931855.1. Lineage (NCBI taxonomy): Eukaryota > Metazoa > Arthropoda > Insecta > Diptera > Syrphidae > Philhelius > Philhelius festivus. The sequence continues at coordinate 82,554,914 of OZ007556.1, read as the reverse complement.
GGTTCCAGTCGATGGTATATAATAATTCAAACAAATTTACAAAGTTACACTTGCTAAAGTTAAATTCAAGTTTGTCATAAGAATAATTATTATTTGGAGAAGACATATTTAAATTAAGTGCAATATCTAAAGCAGGATGATGTCGATCTTCTTCTAATAGTTTAACAGCAGAAGCTAGTACTGCAGTTTGAGCACAAACTGTATCGGAGAAAAAAACTAAATCGAGTGTTCTTCCCAAACGATTTTTCACTCCATTAAACTGATTAAGACCACACGAAGACATACCATCTATTATAGTAAGCTCATTTGAGCTAGACGCGTTAATTGGAACGTAGAAGTTGTCGTCATCAATTTGTATCCAATTTAGATTCGGCAAGTTGAAGTCACCTACAATCAAAATCTCATCTTCCGGCTCCAAAAGAACATATAGGCTTTCTATACAGTCGTTAAATTTTTCATAAATGTCATTGTTAGAACTCGGAGGTATGTAAGTCGATACAATAAACAAATGTCCGGATACCAACTTAATTTTTATACAAATTACTTCGATACCCAGGGATCGAAAATCGTCAATCAGGTAGCAAGTACGCGAGTCTTTGATGGCGAAAAGAATTCCTCCTCCTACATTGTCAGAGATGTAATTGTCATGGCGATCGCGCCTGAAGATTTGATAGGAAGCGTCAAAAAGCAGAATAACTAGTAGTTAAAGATAAGCTAATTTTGAATTTACGCGTGAACACAAATTAAAGTCGCTGTAGAAGTTTCTTAGAAAAATATACAAAATTTTTAAAACATTAGCCGTGTTTTATGGCAAATTGATATCCACTCAGTAAAAAAAAATGTGAAAAAAAACGATTATATCTAGTCACTTTTATATTCACTCTCTTTTAATCTCAAAGTTTGACACGAATTTTGCCAGCCCCTAAATTTCAATTTTAATGAGCAAAACAATCGATTTTTCTTTAAAAAAAATAAAGATTTTGTAGATGTTTTTAAATCCATCGAGATCTCAGCCATTCTCCAATGGAATTTGACAGTTTATGGCTTGGTTGATGTGTAATATAGTATATTTTGACTTACTTAGAGTATTCCCTTCTAGATGCTTTCCAAAAGCCCTAAAATTGTAATTTTCCTGAACAAAAAAAAAATCAAAAAAAAAATCGATTTTTCGGTAAAAAAATTAAGATTTTTCAGAAGTTTTTCAATCAATTGACATTTGAGATTTTTTGTACGTCTTTTACAAAATAGACATGAAGCTTTATTTCCAAATGTCTTGACATAATAAAAATCTCTGAGAAAAAAAAGGTGCATTCCAGATCACATCCCAGTACCAAGCAATTGTTTTTCTGCACTCGATTTACGCGCCATCTACATCTCAATATATCAACAATTTTTATTCATTCTACATATATTCACTCTGATTGCTGACCAAATTATATTCACTCTTGATGTTTTTATTCACTCTTTCAAAAAACACGGCTATTATTGAGATTAAATGTTGGTATGCCAACTTTAAGTTTTTATTATTGTACGAATAAAAATTAAATTTGAAAAAAAAAAATGGTTCTATGATAGGTATAATCAGCAATATCTTAATTTACAATTTTTGTATGGAATTATAAAACGTAAAAATTAATCGAAAGAAAAAACAATTATCAAAATTTTAGTTGCCGTTTTCGAGAAAAATACGATTTTCGAAAACCATTTTTTAACATTCCTATAGTGGGTACCATTATTTTTAGGTAAGATAATTTTTTTCTTCTTACACCTTGTAGATTGTATTAAGAAACGTTTAATCAAGCATGGTGTTTTCGAAATATTGAGTTTTTAAAAAAAGATTTAAATTTATTTTTTTAAAACCGAAAACAAATTTTTTGAAAATTTGGTTACACAATACTATTCAAACTTCCAAGGAGCTTTAGCATACGCAAAATGAATAAAATCTGTTGATTCGTTTTTGAGAAAATCAAAACCCAAAAAAATGGTTCCACGCTGGGTATCGATAACAACCATTTTTGGAAAAATTTGCTTGAAACATTACCTAGTTTTAGGTAAATACAATTTTTTTTCAAAAAAGTCTGTTTTTGGGAAAAAAAATATTTATAAAATTTCGAAAAATCATATGACAGGTACCGTTATTTTTAGTCTTAAAAAAAGAAAAAAAAACTTACCTAGTTTAAAGAAAGTTGTCGGAGCCGCTTAGGCTGTAGTCGACCAGACAGAGAGACAGAATTGAGAGACCCACTTTTTTCGTCTTCTCTATCATCGTAGATTTGATGGGGGCAATACCCCCATTTATTATGCTTAACACAAGCTAATTCTTAATCTAATTTAAATATAGCGCTTAAATCTATGATTAGAGTGAATTGGAGGGATGATTAAGACGGAGTTTCAAGCAGGATGTACTGAGGATGAAGTCGAATCAGTTAATATTACAATTAATCCTCCAAAGCATGCGAGTAATAGGTCGGAGTCATAAGATGTATGTTGGGTATTCAGATAGAAGAGACGAAGATTTGTTATATTGCGGGATTTAATATTAAAAGAGATGGAGTTGTAAAGAATTTCGCCCATTGCTCTTAATTCTTGCATCGTATTCAAGTTAATTTACAGAAGTCGGTCTCGATACGAAGGCTCTTGATTTCGGATACGTGAATTTGTTGATAAGGGCACCATACTTCACAGGCGTATTCAAGAAGTGGGCGAACAAAGTATACGTATAAAGATCGGGTCACGTATGTGTGAGATATGATTCTTTGGACCAACTTTTCACGAAACCTAGTGTAGAGATTGCTATGAGTATAATCTCGTCAATATGTGCGAGAAAGTTTAATTTTCTATCACATAAAACACCAAGGTCTCGAACTGACTGGAAATGAATCAACTGAAAATGGGTTGATAATGAAGAAGGTATCGACGGGGAGTAGATTTGATGCATTTTCGTGAAAAAAAAAATGAGATTGCATGACATTTGAAAATATTTAGCTCTAAGCAATTTCTCAGGCTTAGAAGAGTGGCATCATGTGTGAAAGAAATGGTTTTGAAAAACTTTATATCGTCGGCGTAGAGTGAAATATGGGAATGTTTCATGACCATATCATTATCGTTAATAGTAAAAATAAAGAGAAGAGGTCCTAGGTGGCTGCCTTGTGGTACCCAAGAGGTAGCTAAGAAATCATCAAAAAAGGTAGATCTAAATCGAACTTTGTAGTAACGGGTTTTCAGGTAAGAAGAAATCCATCTAAGGAAAATAGGTTCAAGCTCAAGAGTAGACAGTTTGAATAGAATAAGCTTATGTGAGATCTTGTCAAAGGCCTTACTGAAATCGGTTGAGACAACGTCGACTTCCTTTCTGGTTTATAAGGCTGAGAGCCTAAAGGATAGGAGTTAAACGAAGTCAGTCGTTGTGGATTTATCTTAGATAACGCCGTGTTGTCTGGGGGATATGAGAGAATTACAACGAAAACTTAAAATATCATACAAAATGCTTTCAACAATTTTGGGAATATGTGAAAGCTTAACAACTGAACAATAGTTTGTAACTTTACATTTTGGGCCCTTTTTACGTATTATGGTTATTTAAGAGCTTGAGTTCGATTTTTTTACGAATGCATAACTTGACATATATGTAGTTCCTATATGCCTTTAGTAACTAAATTGCAAATCAATTTAATATAAACGAAAATAGATTAAAACCAAACGCAATCGATTTAAACTGCAAGGACATCAATTTAAACTAATAACAATATAAGTCAATTTGTCTTTAAATCTGTATTTATGCAAAAACGTCCACAGAAATGGTTAAGAGTTGTTAGTCACTAGGTTGACATTCCCTATGAGTCATCATGACCTCTAATTTATTTCTGAATATCTGTTCGCTTTAAATCTACTTGTATTTGCGTTACGACTAAATCGATTGACTTTTGGTTAAATAAATGTTCGAATGTTGTAAGCATACGTATTCAAAATTTAATAATTCGTATTTTACTGATGAAATCAGACTTCAATCAATAATCCAAATTAATTAAAAAAATATATATATTATGCGACATTAAGGTACTAGTACGGTCTAGAACGCAAAAAAAAAAAAAAACGCACGATTTTTGGGATTTTTTTTCTCGGAAGCTTTATTAGGTAATAACATAATTTTTTTAAATAATGAATACATGCGTCAGAAGTAAAAAAAAAATATTTGTCTTAATTTTTGAATTTTGAACGAGTTATAGAGGGCGCCAACATCGACTCACCAAAAAACACATTGTCCTATTGCGGACAGTTAATCTCCGGATCTACTGAACCGATTTTCAAAACACTTGTTGCAACTTGATTGTTTTTATGTTTTCTAAGACAATTTACCACAATTTGACCAAAAAGTTATTAACAAAAAAATGGCGATCAAAAATGGCCAACAAAATTTTTTTTTGCAAAGCTTGACATTTTTTTTTGTTTTTTTTTTTTTACTTTTTAAACAAATTGTGGTAAATTGTCTCGTAAGAAACCTTCCTTTCAATAGCCCATTTTGTTTTTTACTTGAGACTTATAGGTACTGTAAGGCAAGTTATGCATTCGTAAAAAAAATCGAACTCGAGATTTTGATCAAAGTTGACATTACGATGATAGCGAAGACTAAAAAAGTGGGTCTCGCATTTCTGTCTGTCTGTCGGTTCGACTACAGCCTAAGCGGCTGGGCTGATTTTCTTCAAATTTAGTAGATATGGGTTTTGATGTTTTCCCCCCACACGTTTTTTTCTTTTTTTCTTAAGACCAAAAAATTTTTGGCAAAAATAACGGTACCTGCCACACGATTTTTTTTCGAAATTTTATAAATATTTTTTTTTTTCAGAAACTGTTCCACAGATATAAAAAATAAAAACACAAAAAAATTTCATTTAGTTTAAGCTTGGTAATGGTTGAAAAAAAATTTCTGAAAAATGGTTATTGAGGGTACCCCCCAAGGAACCATTTTTTTGTTCTTGATTTTCTCAAAAACGGTACAACCGATTTTGATCATTTTTTTTTTTGCTAAGGCTCTCCAAAAATTTAAATAGAATTGTGTATTAAAATTTTCAAAAATTTTTTTTTTAAAACTCAATATTTCGAAAAACTCAAGGTAGATTTTTTTTAAACTTGATAAATAAAAGTTTCTTAATATTTGCATAGCATTCTGCTTTCGTCTCTTACTACTAAAAGAATTGAAAAAATTAATTTTATTATTATGAACAGTTTTCTCTAATAACATTCGTTTTTAAAATTCCTAGTATATTACATAGGAGCAAGTTCTTGCGACCCAATCGTGCATATTATTTTTGTTTCAATCCAACCAATCCTGAGATTAATTGTCCGCAATGGGACAATGTATTTTTTGATGAGTCGACGTTGCCGCCCTCTCTAATTCGGCCAAAATTCGAAAATTGTGTGTACTCTTGACGCATGTACTCATTATTTTAAAAAAAATTATGTTATTACCTAATAAAGTTCCCGGGAAAAAATTCCCAAAAATCGTGCTTTTTTTTTGGCGTTCTAGACCGTACTAGTACCTTAAACATGTCTACAGTCTGTGTACATATGTAATTCTATGAACCTCATAGTTCCATTAGTTGCCTGGATGTTCCAGAGAATAATATTAAGTTAAGTTCTCACTTTTTGTAACGCAGCAGTTCGAACAAAATACTGATAGCTTTTTGGGGGACTCTGGTTTTATAGAAATTCTCGGAAAAAGCCCGATCCACTTCACACTTATCATTGGTTTTACTTAATGTCTTTGTATTTTTAATAAATAAAAGACCTCCAGATTTGAAATTTCGTGTTTGTCTTTTGCAAATAAAAAATACCATAAAATCTATAAAAAACGATTTTTAAAATGCTATTTTTAGTGGAGAGCTCTTAGTGACAAAACATCTATTGATGATTGATAACTGTCTGAAATAATGGCACGTCTCAACTGATTTAAAAATACCAATTCATTTAATTAAGTTAACATACGAATTCAATTTTCGTCTTGTGCCATTTCGGTCTTGAGTAATCTTTTTATTTCGTGAATAAACTATAAGGCAAACCTCCAAAGCTAGTGATTGACGAGGATTATTTATCAAAGGACACAGCTTTTAAAATATGTTTTTTTTTTTGTTTTGTGTGGTGACGTGGTGATTCTTGTGATAAGTTAAAGAGCGTAGCTAAAAAAATCACATTTTGCTTCATGCCTTATGACAAAAAATGTCTCACCATTAGTGAGCAATTTGATAATGTTTATTACACAAAGGAATCGTCTAACTTGCATGCCAGCTTACATTTTGTTTTTGCATTAGCCTAAGTATTCCACATCGATTGTGTTTACGATAAAATATTTCTGCTTTGTTTAACACTAATGCCCAGCACGAATGCTTGTTTGAAATATTACATTTCCGCTTAATATAATTCTAAGATACGTACATTAAAAAAAAATACACAACAGATTCGGAAAATTAATAAAATATAGCTCGAACGGACGTCGACGTAGCGTCGCGTCGGGTCGCTTTGTCGGACAATACAACAGGAATACTACTGACCGATTTGTGCGGTAGGATTTTAATAATGCTGAAATGTATAAATCTAATAATTCTGGCCATATTCTTTGGGCCATGTGCATTTGTTGGATATAGACGTTTGAGTTTTTATTGTTGGTTTCTATGAATGTCGAAGAGGTTCTCTTAGTTGTCGAAAGATTAAAAATAAAAATTGGGAAATATCGTATATATGTGAATAGGCGATAAAAATATTGATTTTAATTGATTTTTGAGTCGCTGAAAAACTTGACAGCGTCTGATGTTGCTTCAAATTCGAGAAATTTATTAAGACTTTTAAGTTGGAAACATAATTTTGTATTTTATCATTTTAGTTTTGAAGATTTTCTTTTATTGAAGGACACTTTATGGCCAAATGGTTTTTATGAAAAATACAAGCTCTATCTCAGCCTTGGTGCGACAGATTCTCACATATGGTTCGATTGTATGGTGGTCCACTCTTACTAAAGCATATAAAATCAATAAACTAAATAAAGTATCAAGAGCTTTTGGCGTTGGCACAACAGCAGAGGCTCTAAGATCTTGCCCAACTGATGCCTCAAGCGTTTTTCTGTACCTTTTCGCACTTGATTTACACATTAAGTACCTAAGTAATCGAACTCTTGGTTCGCAAATCCTTATGGTCACCTGGTCACAGCAAGATTACGGAGTGGATTCCAATAGAGATCTTTTTGACCCCAACTGATTACTGCACCCCTGAAATGGGTATCTGTAAAAATTTTAAGGTTATGTTTCCATCAAGAAAGGACTTGGATGAAGACGTCTTGATGAATGACTTTGACACAACGATCTTTTTTTTTTTTTTTTTATAATTAGCGCGCACGTACTCAAGAGGTTATTTATTCCGATGCACATTAGTTTTAAATTTCTGAACATTACAATGAGAAGAAAAAATAGAGCTGGGTAGAGCATTCCACATTCGTCTAGTCCGGCTAAAGAAAGAATCTCTGTATTCCACTTTCTTTACTGATGGCTCAGAGATGGAGTGTAGCGTTGGTTTAGGAATCTTCTCTGTGACTTCACTATCATGGCCCAGGTGGGGGTGTAGAGTCGGTAGTAGTTTAAAGCATGCCCGGGGCTCTGAGAGACTTGACTTGACTCCGACGACCTCGTCCACTTTGGTGGGCCGGTAATGCTACTATTCGAAAATTCTACACTCCAGGTTCCTATCGACCTCCTCGTGGTGCCTGTGGATAGGTTACGTAAGTAACTGAACCAACTAGATGGGAACATGTGGCCTTAAAGTAGAAATCCGCTAAGGAGTGTGTAACAACTCACCAGAGGGTTGCACAATCTTGGTTGATGGTTTCTACCTCGATCATAGCTGGGTGTGTGTATATCTTGGGCTGACGGGCCCTGAAGTTTTGCACCTTATAGCGGCGAAGCTTGACCGGAAGCTATATTCTGATTCCACGGGAGATAGTGCCCAGGAGTCTGGGGCAATAGCGTACGTCTTCGGGCTCTCCTTTCAGGTGCAGCTGTCGCGTGCGTGCTCTCTTTCTCAGACCATCTATGAGATAGGCCCCCTAGTGGGAGTGTCGTGGTGGCTTGGTTTATTCGGAATGCGCAGACATATGGTTTTCAGGCGTGCCTGGATTCAAGAGGTGTTAGATAGACCTCGCCTCCTAAGCAAGAGGTGTGTTCATGCCTGCAACATGTCACAACTTTGCGACCGAGATGGCTTCGGCTATGTCGGGGTTAATGGTCAGGACGCAATCTGACTCTGATGGAGGTAGGCCTCCCATGGGATTGAGCCATAATCGAGAGGTGCTCACGTTAAACCAAAAGATAATTCACTATCATGACCACAATTGGTGACGATCCTGAAATTTTTTGGATACATCCGTTACCTAGGCCATAGAAAAATTGCAAAATACAGTCCATAATGTTAGAAATTGGACGTAAAAATGACCTATCAAATTTGACGAAAGAAAACAGACGCATATAAACTTAACAAGTAAAAAACTAAATAATGTTCCAATTTTTATCAATAATTAAGCAATTTATAACATAACCTTGGGAACAGCTAAAAAGTGATTATTTAAAATTTTCGGGAGTATCTCAAAAACGTTACGTCATAGAATATTACCGAATTCCTATTCGAGTTCAGTCACTAAAAGTCTTTGTAAATGTACATTATGGTTTGTGCGCCAAAAAATCTTGTTGACCTATGTAACCTTGATAGGAAAACATCTTGTTACTATATACAACTGAACATCGCTCGCGTATATTATGAAACTGAGAGTAAGATTAAATAATTGGCAAGTCTTTTACGAATAAAGAGAAAAGTAGATGTCCAAAAACTGAGCCTTGAGGGATACTGATATTAAAAAAAAATATATCACACATGACTTAATAAGATTTGTCATTTATTATTAATTTGTCGGTTCTATTGCGATACTGTCTTAAAAAAGAGAAGAACATTCCATATAGTTCCACTTTTGACGAGTTCGTCAGCCTTTCAATTTCCTGAAATGTCCCTTTAGCTTAGCATCCAGCACAGGTGAATGTTAAACTGCTGTGCCATTTCCAGACAATTGCCAGCTAAGACCTGTTTTTGAGATGGTACTCATAGAGACAGAATCAATGGCTACTTGACTGTCCGAGAAAATGCGGATCTCTTTGATTCATATCACATTTTCTATAAGCCAAGACAAAAATTCTTTAGTCATTAAAAGATGCACCTTGAACACACTACAGTGATTGGGAATATAAAAAGAAACACTTATATTTAGTTTGTATGAGAATACACCTGCACCCAAACTCGCCATGAGTTTTTGATCCATCGCACTATGGAGTAAATGCATGCAAAAATGAGACAAAAGTCGATTTTAAAATTGCAAAGTTAAAAAGTAAAGTTTTTACCAAACGCTTACATACTTCCTATAGATTAAAAAACTGTATAATTTTTTTTTCCAACTAATTTAGCTATAGCACTAGTTCAAAGTCAGTGAAAACGAGAGCATTAATTTTTTTTGCAGTCACCGACTAACCTTCAAGCCGGTCAGTTATCTCCTGTGTGATTTGGTATATTCTCTTTTTTTCAGCGGTATTCTATTACCTGCTTAACTTTAAGTGAATTCTTTTCACTTATAGGTACATATTTTTTTGGTATTTTTCTTATTTAACTGGTGAGTGGAAAATCTAATTCATAAGTCAGTAATATTTCTATATTATCATGGCCCCTGGGCCACGTGCTCAATCGAGTGGTCGATTCGAGGCTCTCGATTTACAATCCCTTTCCGAATGGAATAATAATAAAAAAAGAAAAGCTACTAATTTATCTCCTCTAGAATTAAATAAATCCCTACCAAGTAGTCTGAACTCTCCAAACCCCAAATTCATTGTTGTATCACCTACAGACAATGATAAAAAATTAACATCGTTCAGCGTATTTTTGCTAAAAAAAGCAATTGATAGCATAAGCACTAGTTATGAGTCCATAACGCAACTACGCGATGGCAATTTATTGATCCTCGCTAAATCAAAAAAAGTTGCTGATCTGTTCCTATCAAAAAAAATGCTGTCTAACCTCTGTCCAATAACAGTTTCACTTCATGCCAACCTCAATCAATCTAAAGGTACAGTGTACGCGCCCTGCCTCATAAATGTACCAGATGATGAAATAGTTCATGAAATGAAAGCACAAGGTGTTACAAGTGTGTACAAATTTACAAAGCCATCAGTAGATAAAGAAGGCAAACCTTCGGTCGTCTGTTCAGGCGTAGTCTTGTTCACATTTGATCTCTTCCGCCCACCTACTTCACTTGATATTGGCTGGTACAAAGTAAAAGTTGAGGAATACTTTCCCAACCCAATGCGCTGCCGTAATTGTCAGTTGCTGGGACATACAACCAAATGGTGTAAAGGTAAAATTTCGTGTGCCACCTGCAATTTACCACCTCACTCCCCCGATAATTGTACACGCGTCTTGTGCGCTAACTGTGCTGAAGCGCACCCATCATCTTCAAGACAATGCTCACGCTATTTGCAGGCCAAGGCAATACTTAAAATTAAAACTGTCAAAAAATGTAGCATGGCTGATGCAAAACAATTATACAGCGAACAAAATCCCCCAACAACTCTCTCTTCTTCTTACGCCACCGTATTAAATAGTTCATCTCAACCCTCTCAGAATCCACAACCAAAATCTACAACAGCAATAGAAAAAGTGGACTCATCTTTTGAGTCAAATCCAATTGCTTCTACTCTTTCTACCACGGCCTCGACTACACATACACAACATCCAACAGTCTCCAATGAAACCTCATCCTCTTTAAGCTCAACCTCTCAAGTTTTACCCGTTGAAAAAAACCAAAACAAAAAACACTCATTATCAACTAACAACACAGATTCACTCACTACCATCAAACCATCAAACTTCTCTCACAACTCTAACCCATCATCAAACCACTCAAACTCTACACTTTCTAAAAGAAACTCAAATCTTATACAGCCTCTCTCTTATTCAAATTCTCCCATAGTTACTCAAAGACAAAATACCAGATCATCTGCCTCAACAGGCACTGAAACATCTCAAACGAACACACATTCCTCTTCTACTAATAGCCAAGTACTCAACCCATTTAATCAAACTCCCATAGAAATAGATGATGATGCAATATAAAACCAACAGTGAAGCTCCCAAAACTGACTCTGCAGTCCGGGAGTTGAATCGCCCGAGCTCCTCCGTGAACTCGGACGCTTCAACATCTGGTCTGCAGAGTCATATCTTAAACAACCCTAATTTTCCCAACGCAGATTTTTCACAATATAACTCTGATTATATTGTTCAAAAGTCTGAACAAAAAACAAAATCATTATTCAGGATCCTCCAATGGAATCTTAATGGTTTTTTCAATAACTATCATGAACTCCAACTTCTTATTAATGAACTAAACCCGCTTATTATTTCTTTCCAAGAAACCCATATTAAATTTAATTCTCAGCCACAACCACTCAAGCATTATTCATCTTTTTTTCAAAACTTGCCCTCAAATACCTCTTCCTCCCAAGGTGTAGGCCTTCTAGTACACAAATCCATTCCCCACTCATTCATAAGTATAAATTCTAGACTTTTAGCCACAGCCGTTGAAATAGAACTAAAATTCAAATTAACAATAATTTCAATATATATTCATCCAGATCTAACATTTAGTGCCACAGATTTAGAAGACGTTATCAACGGCTTCCAAACTCCAATTATTCTTACTGGCGATTTTAATTCTTGGAATCCATTATGGGGTTCACCCTCTTATAACAGCCGTGGTAGAATAGTAGAAGACTTCCTAAACAACTCAAACCTCATCCTATTAAATGACGGACAACCTACTCACTTCTCCACACATGGTACGCTAACCCATATAGATTTAACCTTTATATCTCCTCAGCTTTGCACCAACTCCTCCTGGTCGAGATTCCCTGACTTGCATGGCAGTGATCATTTTCCAATAATGACCACATTGACATTTGAAACCCCTCATTTAAATATAAAAATCCCACCAAAATTTCAAACAGATAGAGCTAACTGGGCTTCATTTCAGTCTGAAGTTTCCAAGCTCTTATCTGACAAAAACCAATCACCAAATATTAATAAAGAAACAGCCATAATACAAAAGACCATCCGTTTTGCAGCAAATATAGCTATCCCCCAAACGCACCACAAACCAAATAAACAAAAAAAGGTCCCTTGGTGGAATAAAGAGATTGCAGAGCTCAGAGAAATCAAGCAAAATGCCTGGAAAAAACTAAAAAAATATCCATCAGATTGTAATCTCATAGCCTTTCGCAAAGCCAATGCAGTTTTTCGAAAAGCTGCTAAAATTACCAAAGCTTCATGTTTTCAAAAATTTACAGAAAACATAAACCCCAACTGCAGCTCTAAAAAGCTCTGGGCGGATGTTAAGTCATTAACTGGCAACCATAATACTCTTACAGTTCAAACAATAAAAACGTCATCTGAAAATTTAACATGCCCACACGAAATTGCAGAGCTTTTTGCTCAAACTTGGTCACTATATTCTGATGACAAAAATTTTTCTCCTGAATTTATTCTACGGAAACAAAATTCAGTTAACAACTTGACCCTAGCAAGAGAAACTGATTTAACAGCAAAATTCATCGAGCTCCCTATTAATTTTATAGAACTAGAAAGCTGCCTTCGTTCCGCAAAAGGGAAAACTCCTGGTTTCGACAGAATTTCTTACACTATGTTAAAAAATTCCCCAATCGACTTAAAAAATAGATTGCTATGTTTATACAATGAAATCTTTAATACCGGGGTTATACCTCAAGTATGGAAAACAGCCAGTGTCATACCAATCCCAAAACGAAACAAGAACACTTCCGATATAAGTGGCTTTCGTCCCATATCATTGCTCCCATGTGCTGGCAAAATACTTGAAAAAATCATCTCTAAGCGATTATTCTGGTTCATAGGTAAAAAAAAGCTTCTTAGTCCAAACCAAGTTGCATTTAAGCAAAAACATTCTACAATAGACGCCTTACTACACATCGATTACTACGTTGCATCCGCTCTATCCTCTAAAAACCATGTTTCAATTCTATCTATAGACTTTGAAAAAGCCTTTGATAGAGTTGGAATTCATGTCATACTTAAAAAGCTTGTGCAATGGAAAATCGGTCCAAAAATGTACAACTATATTAAATCTTTCCTAAGTAACAGACGAATCCGAATAAAATTAGGACATGTATATTCTTCGGTAAAAAATCTTGAAAACGGAATTCCACAAGGATCTCCGCTTTCGGTTGTTCTTTTTATAATTGCTTTTGACGATCTTAGCGAAATAATAAGAAAATACAAAATCCTGGAACACTCTGTATATGCAGATGATTTAACATTGTTTACAAAATGCAAAGATCTAACAACTACCGCCTCTACATTTTCAAACATTCTCGGTGATATCTCAGCCTGGTGTGTGCACTCAGGCTCAAAAATATCATTAGAAAAAACTAAAATGTTACATATCTGTAGAAAAACTAGTTGTTCAAAAAATATAGCTTTAAGTTCGCAATATAATTCAATTGTAAATGTAAATAAACTCTGTTTGCTTGGTATAATATTTGATTGTAAACTTAATTTTAAGGAACACTGTTTGTACCTAAAAAAATGCTTAGCTACCAGACTTAACATTATTAAGTATTTATCATCCAAAAATAGTTTAGTTCACATTAACTCCCTTTTAAGTATTATCAGATCAACCATTCTTGCTAAAATAGACTACGGTATGAGTATTTATGGAAAATGCTCAAAGTCGTCATTAAACATAATTAAACCCCAGTACCACACTGCTATACGTCTGAGTCTTAAAGCGTACAGAACTACACCTATTAAAAACATGTTAGCTGAAGCCGGTCTTCCATCACTAGAGCAAAGAGTTCAACACCTCACATCGCTCCTTATTCAAAGATTAAGTACAACCGAAAGTTGCCTTGTCTCAACTGATGCAAAACAATGTTTAACACGAAAAAAAGCCCTAAAACACCATCAACGCTTTATAATGCCATAGAATATTCAAAACAAATGGGTATCCCAATCTTGAACAACGTTTTACGACCTGCCGCCAAACCCCCTTGGTACCTTGTCAAAAGATTGTGTAAATACCCAACTCAAGCGCTTACCCAAAATGACAACATCAAATGAGCAATATAACCAGTATTTCCTCGAAATAATGCAGACTGAAAAACAACGTAAGTTTAATTTTATCTTTACTGATGGATCTAAAAGCGATCTTGGAACAGCATTTGCAGTTTCCACAGAGGACGGAACTATTATATCGAAAGGACTTCTTAGAAATTCTGCCTCAGTTTTCTCAGCCGAAGCTATGGCTGTTTTGAAAGCAATCGAAATCTCAGCCTCCAAAAAAACAATTATCTGTTCCGACAGCCTTTCCATCCTCGAAGCAGTCCGCAATGTTGACAACAGAACACCCTTTCCGGAGATTATACGCAACAAATTAATCGGCAGTGGAAATAATATGAAACTTATGTGGATTCCTGGGCACGTTGGCATAAAAGGCAACGTAACAGCAGATAAGGCTGCAAAATCAGGCACACACGAACCTTTAACCTTGTTTCACATCCCAAATAACAGAGACACGAGAAAAGAAATTAAACATTATTGGGACATAAAACTATATGCCGATTGGTTACAATACAGACATCATTACTCGGATATCAACCCTGCAGCCGAAAAGACCATATACCCCACAAAATGCTCATGGAAAAAGATCAAAATATACCTGCGGCTTCGAATGGGGCACACTTTCATTACTCACGGCCATATCATATCAAAATCTGATCCTCCAGACTGTCACCTCTGTAACAAAAATGAAGTTATTACCATCAAACACCTTGTCTACGATTGTACGAAAATCAAAGACCTCTCAAAAATATTTCTCCCCAACTCATCCCTACTGGACTTACTTAAAAACCCATCCATAGAAAACATCAATCAAACCTACAAACTGATCTGTGAACTCAAATTGGAAAATTATATCTAAGTCATCATCATCGTTTATTGTATTATATTAATTATATTTATATTATTCTTATTATATTCTTATCTCGAGCTGGTAGTCATGGTAGCTAAAGCTCTAATTTATATTAGCATTGTAATTTACTTACTTGTTAATAAAGATATAAATAAATAAATAAATAAATAAATAAATTTTTTTTGCATCATCAAAAAAAAAAAAAAAAAAAAAAATGTTACTTTCTATGAACTATTTCTTTCATATATCGCAACATTTGATTAAATTTTTAGTATGTATAATTCAAATGCATGTGTGTTCTAATATATTCATTAAATTTGATGTTAAAAAGTTGTGTTTTAATATTTTGTTTTGATTTAATTAATAAATGTCTATTGAAATGTATTTTTTTGTTCTTTCAATCTTAATCATTTTTTTTGTTGTTTTGCGTCGAATTCATTGTGTTGTTTGTGTAGAGTGATAAAATTAACCATAAAGCTTCAGTTAAAAAAAAAATTGGGTGCAGGTTTTGTTGTTATTGGTGTTAGAAAATGTGATGTTTTATGCATTTTTATGTTAGCTTTTTCTTAAAAAAAAACGCAAACTTTGATATATTTAAACGATCTTTCGGCTTAATAGTTTTTGCCAAAAAACGTTTATATGATGTGATGAAAATGTGTTCTGAAGTTGGATTTAAAGCTAAATTAGATTTCTTTTAAAATTTCTTCGGAGAATTTAAATTTAAAATATGGCATTTAAGGTTTCAATTTTAATTAAAATAATTATGTATCATTTTTCGATCTTTTAGTTGACGTTAAGAACAAGAAACTAATTGATCGAAAAACAAGTCTTCAAACACATGGTTTTGGTGCAACAACTTCAAAAAGTACAGCAAATATTCAAACAATAAATCCGTCATCCTTCAGTTACGATTTATTCAAAGAATTTGAAGACATCACAAAAACAAACCTCCTGTATACTCCAAAGCGAAACTTAGCTTAAGAGAAGCTTTGATATTCTAAATAAATCCAGACCTGGTCAGAGCCGTAGCTAGAGTTGAATTAAAGGTAGGGCATCGGTGATAACATTTAGGGCGGAAGTGAAAATTTTACTTGATATGAAATATTATCTGATCTGGTAAAGGTAGTACTCAATTGTCAGGAGGGAGTGATAGATAAGTGCTAAACATTCATTTATATAATGGTTCATAATATTATTTCTCTTAACATATTAAATTCAGTATACCTACATAGATAACATTACAAAGTTCTTTCATTAAAATAACTGAATTCTTTAAATCACCATTTATATTACAAATACGAAGGACTTCATCCAGATCAACAGACTTGGTCCTTTTCTTTTCAAAGGCCAGACATACCATGGAATGTAAAACCTATAGAATCAATTTTAACGCATTGCCTTTTTCCAACAAAAATGACTTAGAACCGTTTGCTTAATCGAAAATTAAAATATGAAAATCTTTTTTGACACATAAGCGATTAAGTTGAAAATAAATATTTATTTTCTTTTCAGCAAATGGGTCTTAGTAATTTTGTTATGACAAATTTGAAAGTATGTATTTATTTATTGTCATATAAAGAGGAGCAATCAAAAAGACTTGGCACTGCAGCTTTGAATGAAGTAATTTTAAATATTTGATTTTCTTGCAGTGACTTATGGCCAGTTGCACCAAATTGCAATTCAATGGGTTTTCACTAAAAGTCTTAAAGTTTGTTGACCTGATAAATGTATCTGTTTTGGTTCGTTTATTTGCCTTTTAAAATTAAAAGTGGCTGGGTGAAACTGTACATTTTACAAATAGTTTTGTTTTCTCACACTTACTTAAGCTTTTCAACGGTACCATTTTGTCTACATCCTACACATCTATACTCGCTACTGAATTTAGTAGATCGTCGTTGTCCGAAAATATCCTTTGTAATTTAGCAATTAGTATTTCCAACGTTTCGAAATACTCAGACTTAAATGGCTGAGCGTTCTATACGTTTCTATATTTTGTCTCGCAGAGAAACAGGAAGGGCCATATTCCAAGTAGCCATCCATCCGATTTGATTTGTCTCTTTTGGGTATGAGTCGTATTTTCGGAATCGCCACTTGTCATAGACTTTGCTTCTTCCAAAATTTGATGATTCATTTCTGATCTAAGTTTCCTTATTTTATTTTGGGTGAGCTTAATGATTGTTATGGCGTCTTTCAATCCTGCGCTTTGGGATTGTAAAGCTCAAGGCCATTCGAAATTCCAAATTGAGCATCACTTTTTTAATGTCCACACTCTTGGCGACGTCATCACCCTTAAATCTGTCATTTGTAATTTCATCCAAAGTCGTCAAAATCAATGAATAATTATCATGTATAAGTTTTGTTACGTCCAAGTGTCCTGACCAACTCTGTTCTAGGAGCCGGTAAATCCTTTTTCCACAATACAAAGCAGCTATTTTTCCATGCTGAAAAAATTCATGTAACATGATGCATGAATCAAAAAATAAAGGAATGAAAGTCATTTTCGAGATAACCCTAATGATTACCTAATGCAAGCCATGGTTAAAGCAGTGGACGTAAGGGATTTTTTGTCCCAATTTATTTTCAATTCTGGTCGCAACTCCCAAAACTTTCCCACTCATTACACTTGCGCCATCATAGCATTGGCTAAGCATACAAGAGTGGTCAATGTTATTTAACGTTAATTCCGTAAAATTGGCTGCATCAAGATTTTCAGTATTAGTAACTGTCAGCAACGACTCATTGACAATGCCATCTTTAACGTAGCGTATTGCCATTGCAATATTTTCGCCGTTATTTTTCTTCCATTATAGTAAACCAGTTTAGGTCCGAATTATTAATATCTTTAACAATGGAACTTCGTACTGCTATAATCATTGCTTGAATTATTTGATTTTGAATTTCATGTGAAAGATATGTTGAAATTTGGGTATAATTTGTAAGAGACTCTTTCAAACTTGGAACTTTCATGCATGTGTATTCAAACAAATTCTGAAATAATCCTTGTTCTTTCCTCCAAAATATAATTTCCACGCAAAGCTAGTTCGTTGAAAAATTGTATAACCTGAATAATAGACCTACCGTAGTACCTATGTCTCTCTAAAGCTTTTTGATGTATCAACGTTTCAACACTGATAGTTGTAGAGACTCTATTCAATTTATCCTGCCACATCGCCATAGCTTGGTAATGGAAAATCGATTTTTCGTGTTTTGGAAAACCAGTTTTCGAATCAGTGGCATAACGATACGATAGTTGATTTTTAAGGTAGGGCATTGAAGGTTTTGAGGTAGGGCATTGCCCTCTAATGCCCTCCCCTAGCTACGGCCATGGACCTGGTCGAGTCTCTAAATCGTTTGGTGATTTTTGCTTTCGTTGTAAATACAGACGAACTGAAAATTTCGTGGATCTCATCAAACGGAAGAACTTATATTTGCAGCCTAAATAAAATTGCGGGAGTCTTGTAAGGCAGCATGTGTAAAAGTCCTTAAAGAAATAGCACATTCTCCAAGAAAAGCAAAACTGTGTTAAAAAGCATTGAAGAATAATCCTAGTCCTTAGCGCGAAAAAATGTCAACTTTTAATGCCCTTTCAATTTAATTTTTGTTGAATATGAAATTGTGATAAAAAACTGTTTCCGAGTTATAGTGCACTTAAAAAAACTAAAAGTGATTGCTATCCTAGCTCAGAGTCTTTCACAGTTACGGAAACTTCGGCTGAGGTGAACTTGCAGAGCTTATTAGATCACACCATCAAGCGCTTACTGATGTATTTGGATATTTCAAAATGGGGTTGTGAAGGATCGCAACAAACCTAATATAAACAAAAGTTCGAAAACTATTCCGATTCAGATGCAAACATATTTCAAAGTTTATTTGTACCTTTACGATTGTTCTGCGCTTTAAATGAGAAAATCGTTTAGCAAAATCCGACACCATCATCACCAAGGTATTGTCGACTATAAGAATCATTTCCACTAAAGAAACTAAGGATGTTACCCAAAGTGAAATAAATTATATAGAATCGAAGATCGATTCCCTAATGAAAACAAAACTGGATGGTTTCGAGCCCCATCGAAGTTAAACATACATTGGCATTTACAATGATTGATGGCAAGATCTGTAATGCTACAACAGATACAAAATCCACTATAAAGTGCTATATATGGGCAAATCTCAGAAACTTTTTACTTTCGTGTAACTTTGAAATAAAGTTACTTCATAGTCATATTTTTTTACTCTACCTCTAATAATTTTTTTCGAAAATATAGTATTACAGTATAAAAAAAGTTATTTTCCACATTAAGAATTTTTTTTTTACCTCTAGAACGAGTAAAAGGCAAAAAGTATAAGAAAAATACAAAATTTTATATGTTACTATTAAAATATTTAAAAAGTTTAATGTTCTTACGATTGAAGCATCTGATTTTAATTTGTTAAACTCAAATGGGGTTCATAAGAGACTTTGAAAATCAAAATTTTTTATGAAAAAATTATGTGCTTTGCTTAGATTTATGATAGTGTTTGTCAGAAGTTTCGGTACTACAATTCCGAAAAAAAATCTTTAACATCTGGTACGTCTCTTATCATTTACACAGCATGCTTTGCACCGATTTCTAAATTACATATTCATTTTCTATAGACAAAAATGAATAAATTAAGCTTTGGTAGAGGTGTGTGCTAAAATCGCAACCTGGTTAAAATTAGCTTATACTGACTTAAAAGAGTGCGAAACTTTTTTTTTTCAAGACATTTTCAGTTAGCACTCTAATAAAAAGCAATATTTCCCGTTCTTAACTATTGTTCCGTCTTCTAAATCATACTAAGAAGTGTACGTTTTGTCGCTGACGCTACATTTTTTATGGATCTTTAAAATTCAGTAGTTAATTACAAAGAAAAATCATTGATATTTTTTATACATTACTTTTTAAGCAGAGACAAATTTTATTGATAAAAATTTTGAGTAAAATTACGTGTTATTTTTAATTAAAAGCTTCACTATAAAATGTACATATTTAGAAAAGTGAACAAACTTTTACTTAAATATAAATCATAAGTTAAATTTTTATCATTTGTTATAAAAAATTAAAAATTTCTATATTAATTTGAAATTTCGCGCTCACATATTTTCTGTAGTTCAAATATTAACGAATGCAAGCTAGGGCAGTGAGAAAAGTGAAAGAAAATGATCCTTATCAATAACAGTCTTATAAACATAGGTTTAAACAACTTACGTCGAACGGTATTGTGGTATCAGTAGTCTTTGTGACTCGGCCACGTAAAGTCGTTTCGTGTTACTGTTTCGATAGTTCAACGTCGCACTATGGGACCAAATGATGAAATCCATCTCAAAAATGGTTTTGGTGAATTTCGTAATTTGAAAAATCTAATGATGGGATTATATACTAGAAATAGGGTTCTTCCTAACACAGTAAATTTTTTGTATCTTACTTTTGTTCTAGGTACCTAAAATTACCGTTAAAAATGACATTTCGATATTTTTATTTTTTAGAATTATTAGAAGTGAGAGTTTGAAGTCAATTATTTCGTATTTTCTGGACAGAATGTATTAGTATTATACCTTTTTGAAAAGTCCAAGCCCTCTTCTTTACAAAACAGTTTTATTTTTTTTAATTAAGTTCACCATAAAAAAAAAATGAGTAAGGTGCAGTATCTTTTTCGTTTTTTTGTTTTCAATTGAAGTTTTCTCTGTTAGCTACGGATGCCTTCGTTTAGTTAATGGCTGTTTAGTATTCTAAAAATATTCTAAATTTGGAAGAAAAAATAAAACCTTTCGAATTTTCATGCATTTTTGTTTAAGAAGAAAAAACGTATGATGAGGAAGAAAAATAAGTTTTTAGAATAAAAATTCGTATTCTTATAACTTCATTGTTAAGTGATGAAAAAAATTTAAATTTGGCGAAAATGTGGAACCTTTATTGATGTACATAAATGTGTATTCCAAAAAGTTTTAGACCATTATTTTATTACTTTTAGCTCAAAATTTCAAAAAAATGTTATTTTTTGTCAAAAGTTAAAAAATATAACTGTTAAAACATGTGCAACACATTTTCATAAACATTATATATGTAAGTGACTATGTTTCCACAAAATTTATAAGTTTTTATCATTTATTTCCAATATTATTAAAATTCTAAATTTTATTTTTAGAATAAAATATTTTTTGTTTTCCAATTTTAAACTTCCTTACTCATATTTATATTTAAAAAAAATCATAATTAAATAAAAATAAATGCCAAGCATTCGAGGGTGGGAGGGAGTGTGTGGGGTGCGTTGCATATAATACAAATGTAGGTACATAGTTATAAATAACCCAAGCATTGTTTGACGAGGCTTAAGAACTTTTAGACATTAATTAATATACCTAGTAATAAGGTGTACTTTTGAATTACTTTTTTTTTGGCTTAAGGGCGAAAAACTTTCATATATCAAAAAGGGGCGTGGCAGTACACGGATTTTACTAAAAATAAATAACACTTTTCATAAACTCACTTCTTCATATAAAACTTAATTTAAAAAATGCCTGCTCTTAATGAACTTTAAGCTGAAAATAAAAAAAGGGGAGTGAAAGTAGGCGGGAAAGTGGGCAGAAAAAATATACATACGATGTCTTAAGTTTAAAAAACCTCAAAAACAAATTTTCGGCTTCCTATTCACTAAAAATAAGAAAATAACAAAAATCTGAAAAACATGGGCGTGGTAGTGGGCGGATTTTACAAAAAACTACTTTCAAATGTTTTCACCGGTAAAAGAAGAAAACAAATTTCATCCAAATTGTTGCAATAATTCTTGCTCCAACAAATTTTTCCCATATAAATGAAACAAAATCAACAAATTTGTTATTTTATTTTATTAAAAAAAATAAAATAATTTATTTCTATCTGAAACGTTTTAATATTTTAAATTCTTAGTTATACAAGTATAAGTGTGCAAAATTTCAAAAAAAAATATTGAGAAACGAAAAAGTTATGGATTTTTGAGATGGTTTGCACCATTTGGTCCCATAGTGCGTCGCCGGAAAATGGTGAGAATTTTTTAAGCATTCGTTAATAAAAGAGGAACACCATCAATTATATTTTCTGATGTAACAATGGTGCTATGAACTTAATTTTAAAGGTGTGCTTAGTTATTTTCTCTTTACGCGTTTTCAAAAGTCTAAAGTCAAAAGTTTCTGAGATTTGCCCATATAATATGTGGACCTACATCTAAGGAGTTTAATGATTTGTCAAAATCAAGAGATATTCAAACAAATACATTCAAATTCGGTTTATTAATTCTACATGCACGAATTCGTCTTTTTGAAACCATTTTACATATTGCTTATAAACTTCCTTTAAAGATATGGCGACTACGATTACAGGAAGACAAAGATATTGACAAAGAAAAAGAGCGAGAATTGCAAGAAAAATTCAAAAACCAACTCGGTCTGATAGTGGATGTGCCAAAGCTATGTTTCGGCACACAAATGATGGCAATACAAGCCATAGGTTTCTTAATGATCCAAAACTTTCTGCCGAAATAACAGTTGTCGAAACTCAGTTAATTTATAGGCTGAAGGTTACATATACTAGAAGTTCTATCCAGTGGATATAAAATCGATGTTTCCAATTTTGACAAATATGCATTCGATACAACAAAACTTTAAGTAGACTTATATTCTTGGCATCCGATGACACCAACAATGCAAAAAAATTTTAATCCATGGATCAACCGTGATTGAAAATGCAATTCTACCAACTGGATAACTTTTCGAAGAAGCAGCAGAAGCTCGAAAAAAGCATTTCAGACTGTACCGCCGTAATTACTTAAGAAAACATTCCAGGAAAAATTGTAATTAAAAAAACAAAATCTTTTTCGAAAGAATCAATCGAAATGCTGATATTTGAGCATGCGATTCCTTCTCCATTAGATGACTCTGAAGAAGAAGATAATAATAATTCTGACGAAGAGAGTGAGTCTTGTTCAGAGTCTCTTTCAGAATAACAATTTATTTTAAAAAATCTAAAAATTCTCAAATAAACGTTTTTTTTTTAAATCAAAATACATGTCTTATTATTTAAAACAAAGATGAAATGCGTTTAAGATGTCATACGATATCGTTTTAGATGAATGTCTCGCCATAGAAGCCAAAAAATAATTTTGTCTCGTTTTTCATGCATTTACTTCATAGTGCATCGGTGCAAAAGATCGAATCATCTTCCAGGAGGGTTTGAGACGACTAGCTGTGTTTGCAGCCATTTGTGAAATATTTCGAGGGCTGTTAGATAAAAATAAATATCCAGTGCACAGATAAGCAGACCTTTGGACCTTGCTTTATATTGAGTAATTAGTGTTTTTTCTAGAGCTGTCGACCATACTTCCAGGCCGTATGTAAGAATTTGTCTGATTACCGAGGTATATAACTAATGAGTAATGCGTGTTTCGTTCATACTTTTTCGAAAATACGAAAGGTGTGTATAAGTCATCCATAATTCTTATAGCCATAGGCAAATACTGTATTGATTTCTTTGACATGAAATTAGAGATATGGATGCGGAAGGAACGTGTATTTAAAAAGACGTTGCTGCAACTCACTATTGTCCTTATTTTGGTAATTTGAACTGGCTACTAAGATGACAGTTAGATTTCTTTTTTGACCTTGTAATTTCAGTCAATGAAAATGCTAAAGGATATTATATCTGTGGTGTTTGGTACAAACACGATAAGTCCAAAATTAAGCGATTTTACGTTCACTTTACATGGACCTAGGGTTGAAACGAGTTGACCGATTATCTTTAAATTTGGAAAACTTTTGAAAATATTTTTTGAAAAATTATGCTCCAAATTTTAAGAAAATCGGTTTACCCGTTTAGGTTCGAGGGCGATATAAAGTGAATTTAAGGAGGCAAATTATTTTATGGAGTTATCATGTTTCTACCAAATACCACAGATATATACATATGTATGTATATTCAGTCAAGAAAATTTAAATTTAAAAATAATTCAATATACTACATTTTTGGTAACAAGACTAACAATTATGTATGTATGTATATGCAACACTTCAACTGTGACAGATTATTGTTTTAATTTATAAGACTTTGCTTTTAAATCAATTGCATACTTTTTCCACTTTGCTTTTGCAATTTAATATGAGCAAGAGCGAACAACCATTCAGGCAAACCTTATGATTGCTCAAAACTGCTTTAGTTACGAGTATCTCTCTTCAAAAGTATATTAAACCGAATGATGAAAAAGAAGGAGAAAGGACCATTAAAATAAAAATATATCTTTCTAATATCCTTGCAGCTTTAGAATTCTCCTAGATTGAGATGACACACCGCGATCTTTCTCGATGGGGATTATCCCCTTTAATAATATCTTACCAATGACAGAGCGGAAAGATAGATGGTCCCCTTTCAAGCAGAAAGTTTAGCTGTATTTCGTAAACCAAGCAAGAAAAAATGCTTCCTCATCAATATGTAGCGAACGGAATATGTAATGACTATCTTTAAAGCTTTAATGCTTGACATAGAAGGAACAAGTGACAATTATTTCTGATTATTCGCACACCATTTTCGAAATGATTGAAAATACTAATATTCTTAATGGGAATTAGGAAATAACTCGAAATTACATAAATCATATTCAATTCAATTCCAAAAATAATTTTGTTTATTTTCTGAAATCAGTAATGCTACTCGTAAGTACCTGTCTATGTGCTGTGCATTGTGGAGTGCCGTCAGAAAGAGCTGTCAATGGGAGGATTTTTTCCAGCGTACGAGTAGAAAGATATACAATAAATCAGGTTAAGTCTTTAGTCGAAAGAGAAAGAAGAAATCTTTGTTTAAAATAAAAAAAAAAGAAATTGGCATGCCAATTTAAAGTCGAAAATCAAAAACACGGTTCTATGGTATGTACCGTGAATACATTTTATACCAACATGAAGATTATGCCTAGTTTTACTTACTGTAACCCATAGTGTAAACCATCCTTATGATCAGTATAACTTATTGAGCAGAGAAATCCCTCTTGCTCAAAGATATAACAGTTAAGAATAGGACTGCACAATGCAGCTCGTCAAGTGAGCCAGACGCATTGAGTTGAGTTCGCTTTTTGTATCTGGCCTTTAAGGGCGCTTGGCGAGTTAGCGCAGTGTACTATAGTGTGTAATATTACAAAATATACATCATAATACATATGGGGCATTTCACGTGAAGCGGACAACGAAAAAAGTGATGGGTGTTGAAATTCATTCATCTTTGTGTTATTTATACTTCATTTGAATCTAAAAATACATTTTGAAGGATTTTGAATTTTGAGGTCTGGTACTCCAGTTATGGGCTTGTAAACTTTCGACAAGCAATGAGTAATGGTTTTTAAGAAAAATGTTGATAAATTAAAAGAAGCAATATAAAAAAAATTTTAATAGTTGAATATATGGTAAAACAGATGTTCTTTTTATTTATGAAATCTAAACCGGAAATGAAATTTTTTCTTATATATAAAACCGGAAGTTAACATTTCAAATACAATTTTGGTAAACTTGGCCCATTTTTATATTTTTTTTTTATGTCTCAAAATAAAGCCCATATATTAGAGAAAATACATGCCAAGTTTCAGAGTGGGATACCCATACGTTTAGAAGATACATAATTTTTAGTGCGTGGACCTCGTGCAAAAAACAGATTTATTATACCTATAGAAAACCGGATGTTGGCGATTCAATTTTAATTTTAAGTAGCTTAGACCATTTTGATATTTTTTTTCTTTTCTCTTATTGTTCTTTATATAATAAAGATTCCAAATACCAAGTTTGAAGATGGGATCTCCATTCATTTAGAAGTTACATATTTTTTAGTGCTAAGGTGGCAACTTCGAGTCATGCGATAAGCCCCTCTTGGTCTAGCTTTCTTGCCTTCTCATAGTATGAAGAGACGCCATCTGTTAGGAGTGTAACTTAAATGCTAGAAAAAGAAAGATATAATATGCGGCCACGTTACAATAATTTGTATTGTATGTTTTTTGATTTAAGTTCTTGCTTTAAATAATACAACGTTTAGTTAGTTCGCACTTGAATTTAAGTTTAATACTCGTAATAAATAACACAGACCCACAAAAAAAAAACTTCTCTGACTCTGGGATGTGAACATGTGTCTCATAGGTTTTTCGGGTCGCTGATTTCAAATCCGGGGTCTGTTTGACTCAATCAGGTCAGGTTTAAGGGCATTTGAAGGTCAAATCGCTAAATATTCGTTTACAAATCTGAAAACCTATATATATATGTTTTTGGCATCGCTGAATTCAAATTTGGGCTTTTTTTGAGCCCAACATGTAAAGGCCAAGGTCAAACGAAGGTCAAACCTCTGCAATCTAACGATATGATATTTTTGATCCCAGATTCTGAAATAACGTAAAATTTTACATCTAAATTCATCTAGATCTGTTGTTTGGAATGACCTCTGGAAGATATTCCAAGGTCAAATACTCCTTTTGGATCTCTCGGCTGATGTATCGACAGTAAATCGGGATTTGGGCTCTCGAACCAGTTGATTCTTATGTTTTTGGAGTCACTGAATCCGAATATAAGGTGCGTTTAATACCATTTTGCAGACTCTAGGTCATTTGAAGGTATCCATTTAACTTCAGAAGTAGCCAATTCACAGCCAATACATAGGCCAAAATCTAAAAAACGAGTCTTATTTTGGATGACCGCTTTATGACAGAGGTCGGTAAAAAAAAGTCAACACATATTTGCACGTAAAATTTTACGTTCTTTCAGAATCTGGGGTCAAAAATATCATATCGTTAGATTGCAGAGGTTTGACCTTCGTTTGACCTTGACCTTTACATGTTGGGGTCAAAAAAAGCCCAAATTCGAATTCAGCGATGCCAATAACATATATATATAGGTTTTCAGATTTGTAAACGAATATTTAGCGATTTGACCTTCAAATGCCCTTAAACCTGACCTGATTGAGTCAAACGGACCCCGGATTTGAAATCAGCGACCCGAAAAACCTATTAGACACATGTTCACATCCCAGAGTCAGAGAAGTTTTTTTTTTGTGGGTCTGTGTTATTTATTATTAAACTTAAATTCAAGTGCGAACTAACTAAACATTGTATTCATTTAAAGCAAGAACTTAAATCAAAAAAACATACAATCCAAATTATTGTAACGTGGCCGCGTATTATATCTTTCTTTTTCTAGCATTTAAGTTACACTCCTAACAGATGGCGTCTCTTCATACTATGAGAAGGCAAGAAAGCTAGACCAAGAGGGGCTTATCGCATGACTCGAAGTTGCCACCTTAGCACTAAAAAATATGTAACTTCTAAATGAATGGAGATCCCATCTTCAAACTTGGTATTTGGAATCTTTATTATATAAAGAACAATAAGAGAAAAGAAAAAAAATATCAAAATGGTCTAAGCTACTTAAAATTAAAATTGAATCGCCAACATCCGGTTTTCTATAGGTATAATAAATCTGTTTTTTGCACGAGGTCCACGCACTAAAAATTATGTATCTTCTAAACGTATGGGTATCCCACTCTGAAACTTGGCATGTATTTTCTCTAATATATGGGCTTTATTTTGAGACATAAAAAAAAAATATAAAAATGGGCCAAGTTTACCAAAATTGTATTTGAAATGTTAACTTCCGGTTTTATATATAAGAAAAAATTTCATTTCCGGTTTAGATTTCATAAATAAAAAGAACATCTGTTTTACCATATATTCAACTATTAAAATTTTTTTATATTGCTTCTTTTAATTTATCAACATTTTTCTTAAAAACCATTACTCATTGCTTGTCGAAAGTTTACAAGCCCATAACTGGAGTACCAGACCTCAAAATTCAAAATCCTTCAAAATGTATTTTTAGATTCAAATGAAGTATAAATAACACAAACATGAATGAATTTCAACACCCATCACTTTTTTCGTTGTCCGCTTCACGTGAAATGCCCCATATGTATACTGTATCGCTAGTTATGGATTCGTAAGACTTGACAATACAATGGCAGGGAAAACTAAACAGTGGGTATCGTAATTCTGTTTTTTCGACTAGAGCCTTAAAGGTTTGCCTGAATTTCCTAAAACTTAAGAGAAAGCATTTCATTCTTTTTTTCAAATTTCGTTGCAAATTCATTCAATGTTTTAGACAAATCCCTTTCACGTTAGTGATGGACGATTGCATTTTATTTTATACTCCGAAAAATTGCATTTTAAATTTCGATTTATAGGTACTATGAGGCAAGTTATAATTATACAGGTTGTATCTTAATTCTTGCATAATATTTTAGGGCGCAATTAGTAAATACATTTAAAGAAAAATATTGTTTTACTGTAAGAGCCCATCTCTAATTTTTATATCATATATCGGAGATTTAAGATAAGGCTTATTTTGGTGTACCGTGACCGTGCTAACGGTAATTGCACTATTAGTACTATTGAAGAAACTTCACTTAGTCTTTTATTTAAGAAGAAATACCAATCTTTGTAAGTACGTCCAACCAAATTTGATATCTTATCTCAGTCTTGAGATATCAAGTTTCTAGCATATTCCATGTTTTTTTTTTACGGTACAACCGATTTTGATAATTTTTGTATTTTTAAGCTCCTCAAAAGTTTTGTTAGTATTGTGTAGTTAAATTTAAAAAAAAAATAATTTATTTGGATTTTTAAAAAATATTTCAATTTTTTTTTTCAAAACTCAATATTCGGAAAAGCTAATGCTTAATTTTTTTTAAACTTGAAAATTAAAAGTTTGTTAATACAATCTACAAGATGTAAGAAAATAAAATGCACGACTGGGTCGCACGAACTTGATCCTATGAAATAGACTAAGAATTTCAAAAATGAATGTTATTAGAGAAAAACTGTTCATAAGCATAAAAATTAATTTTTTAAACGACTAAAACAACTTCTTTAGTAGTTGGAGGTAAAAATAGAATGCCATGTGATTCAAGCAAATATAGGTTCATGCGAACAAAACAAAAATTATAAGTCTTTGTAGTGGTTTCTTAAAATATAAGCTTTTATATACAAAGTTTTTAAAACATTTTTAAGAAAAAATTTTGGTACGCCAATTTAAATTTTTTATTATTGTTTGAATAAAAATTAAATTTACAAAAAAAATATTGAGCCGTTTTCGAGATATTGAATTTTCAAAAAAAAAAAACGAGTTTTTTTTTAAATTCAAAAAATATTTTTCTTAAAGTTTTGAAATGCAATGTTTTTTAAATTTTTTAGGAGCTCCCATCTTAAAAATTTCATTAAAATCCGTTATGCCGATAATGAGAAATTCAAAGTTTAAAAAAAATGGCTCTATGGTAGGTACAGTCAGTAAAATCTTGTTTTCAAAGTTTTTTTATTAAATTACAGATCTTAAAAATTAATTGAAAGAATAAAAATTTAAGTAAAGTTCTCGGAACCGTTTTCGAGAAAAATACGATTTTCGAAAACCATTTTTTAACATTTGTATGGAGGGTACCGTTATGTTTAGGTAAAACAATTTTTTTTTCTTAAATCTTATAATTTATATTAAAAAACCTTTATTTATCAAGTTTTGAAAAAATCGAGCATGGGGTTTTCGAAATATTGAGTTTTCAAAAAAAAATTTTGAATTTTTTTTTTTTTAAATCCAAAAATTAATTTTAATACACAATAATATTGAAACTACTGGGAACCCTCAACATAAAAAAAATGATCAAAATCGGTGGTACCGTTTAAGAGAAAATCAAAAACAAAAAAAATGGTCCAAGGGGGTACCAAAAATTTTCAGTTTTTGGTAAATTTTGTTCAACCAATACCTAGGTTTAACTAAAAGAAATTTTAGGATTTTTTTTTAAATCTGTGGGACCGTTTTTGAAAAAAAAAAAATATTTATAAAATTTCGAAAAAAATCGTATGGCAGGTACCGTTGTTTTTGGTCTTAAAAAATCAAATCAAAAAACATCCGGGGGAAAAAAAAATAAAACCCATATCTACCAAGTTTGAAGAAAATCGGCCGAGCCGTTAATGTGTAATCGAACAGACAGACAGACAGACAGACAGAATTGCCAGACCCACTTTTTTTGTCTTCGCTATCATCGTAATGTCAACTTTGATCAAAATCTCAAGTTCGATTTTTTTTACGAATGCATAACTTGCCTTATAGTACCTATAAGTCGCAAGTAAAAATTGAAATTTCACTGTACCTAAAGTAGAACCATTTGTTAGGACTTTTAATTTCTTAATATCGGTGTAACAGATTTTAATGAAAAAAAAACTATAGAGAAGCTTCTTAGATGTTCGAAAGACATTGCGTTTCAAAATTAAAAAAGAAAATATTTTTTGAATTTTTGAAAACAAAAATGATTTTTTTTTTAAATTCGATATCTCAAAAACGGGTGACTAATTATTTTGAAATCTAATTTTTATTCGTACAATAATAAAGGCTTAAAGTTGGCGTACCAAAATATTTTCTTAAAAATGTTTTAAAATTTTGTATATAAAAGCTTATTTTTTCTAAGAAACCGCTACAACGTCTCATAATTTTTGCTCTTGCATAAATTCATATTTGCTTAAGAAATCACATGGCATTCTATTTTCATCTCTGACTATTAAGACAGTTTAAAAAAATAATTTCATGCTTACGAACAGTTTTGTCTAATGAAATTCATTTTTTTAATTCTTAGTCTATTACACAAGAGCATGCTCGTGCGACCAAGTCGTGCATTTTATTTTTAAATCGCTTATAAATCTCTGACAGACGGAGTGAGATGAAGTACAGAAACGTCAAAAAATGTTGGAGTTCAGTGTGAATCAAAGGGCACGGTAGTGCCCAGCCAAGTTTTGGCACTACATCCTTTTTACAGGAACAAACGCAGGCGATGTTTGACCCCTCCTTATCTTCAGTACCAATGAAGTCAGAAGCTTAAAATTCCGAATATTTGCTTAGCTAGTCAGGCACAGGCGCCTCACCAAATTTCAATTTTCGAACATAAGTGGTTCCTGAGATATAAGGCCTCAAAAATCGCAAAACCGTAACTGACTGACTCACATACTGACTTGACTCTGAATGGAAAACTGACTGACAGATCATCAAAATTATGGAGCCCTTCCCGACATCGTAGAATCTTGTAATTTTGCACAAAGGTAGGTCTTGTCATGCAAGCAGAGGAAAAAAATTGAAGTTTTCCATTCAGAGGGCGTGGTATCCGCCCACTTTATCCAACACCACTTGGTGTTGGTTGAATGGAGCACTTCCGACTGCTGTAAAACGATGAAATTTAGTAAAGTGGTAGGGCTTAAATTGCCTACAAAGAAAAAATATAAAATTTGAGGTTTTCCATTCATGGGCGTGGTATCCGCCCACATTCTGAGAAAATGTTTAATTCATGCGGATAACTTCCGATTGTTGAAATTAAGGTAGGTATGTTAGTGTTACATATCTTGCCAGGATAAGAAGAAATAATTGAAGCGCAAATCAAAACGACCAATAACAAAAAGAAAATATACCAAAAGAAATAGGAAGCTATAAACTAAGTTTACTTTAGTAGGTAGAGTCCACCCTTCTATATTTCTGTATCTTCGAGGTTTTGACATGGCAAAATATTAAAATCCTTGCAAAAAAGAGTGAGATCAGACCAAAAACATAAATGTTAAATTAATGTTGTCTAACAAGTCAGCCGTGAAAAGTACTGAGATCTAAGAGTACGCCAAGTTCTTACTTCATGAAGGTTTAATACCGGATATTTAAAGTAGAATAATATTGAAACAGCTACAATGTAATAGAGAAATTTTATTATTTAATGATTACTGACTTAAATTTCTTGAAAAGAAACGAATAAGAAGTCAATGATAATTGTTTCTTGTTTTCGTGACCTTTTTTTTATTAATAATATGTCCTTAAGTACTAAAAATCAATATTTTATATTGACCTGAAGTCCACTTAAGGACTTATTATTAAAAACAATGAAAAGTTTCAATAAAAGCTGCGTATTTACGTAAATTTCTATCGATGCGATGCGATAGTTGCAGGATATGGTCAAACATTACGTAAACATATGTATGTATTTTTGCGGAAAGTGGAGATCTGTCTGTTAATTTCAGCCGCATGATAAAATCAAGCACATTTATATATAGAGCTGTATTTATCTCTTTGAGACTTTTTTGGTTTTAAGTAAAGAATCATTCATTTTATATTTAAGTTGGTAGCGCTGGCATGTAATACCTGTCAAACTCAGCTGTCATTTGAAGTTGATCGGTTAACATTAAAAATACGCGTTAAAATTATTAATATTTACTAAAAAAGTGGGGATTCAAACGTAGCCACTTTTCACGCGATGATTATTATCATCAAAATCGTCAAAAAAGAAATTTAAGGAGAATGTAAGCGTTACTGATGTCGTAAGGCCTGTGCATCTTCGTAATGCACGCAAAGTCTAAAATATTGCTGCTACAAGTGCAGGCAGGGGCGTATTTACCCTAGGGCTAAAAGGGCTACAGCTCGGGGCGGCAAGGCTGCTAAATTCTCGTTTCCTTTTTTTCCCGACGGACTCGCTCTTTCTATGCACTACGACGACACATTCCGAGGATAACGATAAACCACATACAATTACATTATATGTATATATATAAAATACACACAGAATTCTAAGCTAATAAACGAATATAAAATCACTTGTGTGGGGTTCAATTTTGCTTAATAAAATTTCAAAAGGCTTGCGCTTGGCCTTTTGAAATTTCAAAACATTCAAGCAGAAGGACGCAAGCTGCCCCTAACAATTGTCTAGTTTACAATATTTTTTAAGGATAAACAAAAAATACAAAGATTTAAAAAAATGCAATTTTTTGAGTTTTTCATGAATGACAATTTTGTCAGTGCCGTGAGTGTCCGGCTGTGAGAGAGTTCACTGTAACATGTCACTCACTTTTTTCACCATTTACTATTCTTATTTTTTATAAACGATTTTTTATAATGAAAATTCATAATAAAAATATTTACAGACATGTTTACCTATTCTTTGGAACACATTTCAATGAAACGAAAACATTATCTAAAAAAAAACACTTGTTGCTATGTAGCTCTAAAAAAAATGGGCTGGAAAAACTTTGGCTGAACGGATCTTAATTTTTTGTTTCTAAGCCATCTACAAAGAGTCCCTTTTTATTAAAAAAAATTATAAAAATCCATCAAGCCGGATTCTAGATATACGGTCACACACAAATTTGTATTCTTTCTATATACCGAGCAAATCATGCCTTAATTTTTTTAGTTTTGGCTGACTCGTGTCCCTATATACAAATACCGTTCCCTTCGTCAATAGTTTTGAGCGACTTAAGAAACAATATGATTGTTTTTTGTACAATAGTTTATAATGATGGATAAATAAAAGAATAGGTATTATTTTAGAAACTATTGGCGTAAAATTTTAGACGAATTCGTACGATGTTAAAACTATTTTAGTATAATGTTGGGTGCTAATTTTAATCAAATTTAGCATCATCCTATCTCTAACATTTTACTAAAGTTAAAATTGTTGAATACCTATTTTATCTTTTTATCGTGCTCACTTGTCTCAATTGAAGTCCCTTGAGACAGAAATATTGTCCCAATTTTGGGGTTCTATACTCAAGCAATTCAATATTGTATCAAAAAAAATTTCAAGGTGTTGATACAGACGTTGAAACTGTGTCCAGGCTCTACGAGGCACCCATATCCTTTGTGAGAGAAAAACGAGAATGCTTTGATGTTTTTGAAGAGATGGGAAAAAGCAAAACCTCTGAAAATTACAAAATGGACCAAAACCGAATCGTCAAAAGGAAAAAACAAGATGATAAGTGTCGCGAAGGGGAGGTTTTTTTTTGTGGTCGTGAAAATTTCAAAATAAATACATTCATTCCTATTTGAGTGCGCTGAAGAAAAGAAATTCACCCTAAGCTTGATCACATGAGTGAAGAAGCAATTCGAAAAGATGCAACCACTCTTCAGAAATTATACCCGATTGATCTTGCTGAAGATTTTCAAGAAGAGTGTGTTTTCCTGGAGCAAAACAACACTGAAAATATGACCTTAAGGCAGCTTAACCTTCATATAAGAGAAAAAGAATTGAATGAAGCATTTTAATATGCTAAGGTTGCTTTAAGAATATACTTCGCATACTTAATGGAATACTGACCCCTTAGGAGATAGGTCAAAATTGAATTACGAACAAATACAGACTTTTGCAAGTCTCAGATCTCATGAATAGTTAATCATACTTTAAGAATACCAGTATTGATGATTAATTCATGAATGAGTTTTAATTTTATCCGTCAACAAGTAGGACAAATCCTCATAGGAAGAGTTTTTCTTGCAACTTCCCAAAAATCGTCTTTTCGAGTTATGTCAGTATTCCATTAAGCATGCGACTTGTGCACTGCAGTGTAGAGCTGTGTAAATCGTTCATTTCAAATGATCAAATCGTTCAACAATCGATAACGTAAATGATTCGATAATTTGAATCGATCGATCATTTTCATTTCACTTAAATGATTCAATACTGTTCCGATTCGATTTTCATTTCGATTTCGATGATAATATTGAGTTAAGGGGTTTCATAAAATACTCTATATTGTAAGCCTTAAATTGCTAAATGATATCAAATGATGGCTACTATATCCATTGATTAAAAAGCGTCAAAAAATTCAAGATAAAGAGATTTCATTTGTTGCTCCGGAAAAGATCAATTTTAGGACTAATAGTTACTGACTGACTTTGTACTATCGAATAAATTAACTTTTAGATACTATCGCATAATTATGTAAGTCTAAAGTTTTTATTCGATAAGTCCCATTACTATAGTTTACTAGAGTAAAGTGATCACTAAATTAATTGATTGTCGTTTAGAAAATCGAGAATCATCTAAATGATTGAGATCGATTAAAATGAAAATTTGTGATTTCGATCATCAATACTTTTCGATGATCGGATCAAAAAAATCGAATCGATCCTGATTGACACAGCTCTACTGCAGTGACGAATTGTAGTGCAGAAAGATCGTTTTACGTATTGAAACGATTAAAAACCTATTCAAGGTCTCGCATTAGCGCATTAAGAGTTTAGCTTTATTAAATATAGAAGCTGAACTGACAAAAAATTTAGATAACGAATCCATTGTTAATGAATTTTGTAATGAATACTCGTATACACGCAGAAAAAAAATTGAAAACATCAAATATTATGCATTTTGTGTTTTTTTATTATTATTTCTTATTACTTTATTTTCATTTTTCTAAAGGGCAGCAAAATTTTTCAGTCCAGGGCGCCAAATCCTTAAATACGCCTCTGAGTGCAGGTGTTGCTGATGATCCAAATTTATCGATTTCCTGGCATTCGCTGTGATTACGCTGTGTCGTACACTTCACTATGATGTATTTTGCATTTGGATTTGCATCTCCATCCTTATAAGGTTCAAATTACGCCACAGTTGTAGCGTGCTGACCATTCACAACGCCGCCGTAGATATGCTTCATTGGTGTTGTAACAACAGACAAGAAACACTGATTTTTCTAACAACATTTTCTTCAGGGATGAGGCACATTTCTCAATCGGTGGGTATGTTAACAAACAATATTGCCGCATATGTGGGCTCAAAAACTCACAAAGTGACTGGTTGGTGTGCTCTATGGGCCAAAGGGCAGACAGACGGTTACAGTCAATTCGGAGGCGATATGGTCGAATGATAATCGATTTTTGTTTGGCCGGCGATTGAAGATCATGACTTGGATGATATGTGGTTCCACCAAGATGTGGCAACAAACCACACAACACGACCAATTATGGCTTTATTGCGTGAAAAGTTTCCTGGTCGCGTAATTTCACGTTTTGGCGACGTCAATTGGCCACCAAGATCATGCGGTTTGACAACGTTAAAAATCATCTATGAAAAAAATTGTGAACATATTCTTGTAGCATTATTAAAAGACATAGAGTTGGGGTAGCCGTCATTATGTTTTGTTATTATTCACAATCTATATTTTAATATATTTTACTGCTTATGAAATGAGATTTTAGTTCTCAATATGTCCTGTAGTCTTCATCAGCTTTGGATTTACTATAACTAAGCCATCTTTTGTTTCTTTTATTTTATTATTTCTGTTTTTTTTAGTTAAGAATTCAAGCAAGGAACAGTGAAAGATTAACTTAACTATCACACTTATTAAAGGGAGAACGCAAAATTATAAAAGTTTTAATTGTGAAGAAAATTTAAATCTAACATTTCAAGGAGTTGGGATTATGACTTATTTCTTATTTTTTTTTTTCTCAAAAAACAAAACCTTTCTGGATGAATTGAATTTGCTGCACACTGGTCCCTTCGATCGATAACTAAGAGTTCACATGTTAAAATTTATGTTTCCATCAATTTATTTCAATTACATTACAACAGCTTGTGTGCTATTATTTTTGTTTCTCAAACTTGTACATCCAAAGTACATCACAACATGAACTTGGGTATCGTAAATCTTCTACCCACAACATCTTGTGGTTGGTGGTGAAACTTTTTGTGGATAAAGTTAAATCAAAGAGGCTTTTGTTTTATTTTGTACAGAAATAGATTGTTAATAAAGTTTGTTTCCTTGTCACAAAAAAAAAACAAGATTATGCAAACGCTCTTAAGGACAGAAAACGGTTATTCCAAAATAGTCAATGTTGTAGGTTTGACTTTAAAATGCTGCTTCATTTACGATTTTATAAATATCCGTTCGCATTTCAAACACTCATGAATTTGAGGCCCTACAAAATAAATAAGCGATGCGTACACTAGGAATGGTTATAAAATTTCAGATAGTTTGTCAGTTAATGCAGGGTGCGTTTTGTATTCGAGGTCGATTTTATTTGGTTGACATTTGTTTTTGAAATTTTTTTTTAATTGGCATTTGACAGTCATATTTATTGAATTTGGATCAATAAGGCCTACCGACCATGAAGTTTTAAGACGACGATGCCACATCACACACAGCGCGTGCTACGATGCGAAATTTGTCCTGGCTGGATGATTTAAAAAAGTGGTGATATCCATCTGCCCCAACAATACCTTAATTTGATCCCTCCCGATTTATTTCTATGGGAAACTTAAAGGCAAGAGTCTACATAATCAAATCAACTACAATTTCGCTACTTTAGGACTCATGTTGAGTAAATTGCTGAAATTACAACAGTCTGCGAAATTTGTATGCAAAATGTGCTCTAAGAAGCTCGCCTTTGCGTTGCAAAATTAAATTTTACCACAACAAGTTTCATTCGCTCACTTACTCCCTTTTTTCCAACAACCCATCCTTTTTGGTTTCAGCTTCAAAATGCTGATAGAGTTAAATGCAAGCTTGGACTAGCAACAAGAACCCGGCTCCTAAAGTATCTTGGAAGAGCAACAAAAGCATGTTCACGATGAAAATTTGTGTGACAGGCGGTTCACAAGAACATTCAACCAAATCTCGAGACATATGTGTGACAGGCGACAGGTCCACATAAGTTATAAGCTGCTGAGAGTCCACACTAGGTTAAGTTAGGTGTAGTGATGATGGGGCAACCTCGTCTTAGGTATGGAATTAAATTTGGTGGTGCAACAGCTCGGAGCGAACCAGGACCTAGTGACTTACAATTCTCAAACTTTCCTGTGTGCGTGTTACCAGGAACGGAGGGGACCTACAATTTTCTGCCGATTCCAAAGGGCTTATGAGCAGCACTTTCCATGACAAGAGATACTCTTGGAGAATTTGTCAATTCCTCGCAAGAGGCAGTACAACCCTAAAAAAAACTTTCTTGCAGCGGCTGGTAATCGAACTTGAGACCTTCCGCATGACAGTCCAACGCACTTACTATTATGCCAATGGGTACTACCTTAGGTATCGGATGCTTCCCTAAATATCCCGACTTCCTAATGAAGACAAGGATGCTTTTAAGTAGGAAAATGAGATGTAACCCTGTTCGTAGAAAAAGTATTCTCCGAGGGCGTCTTTTCTAGTTCCGTCTAGGCTGGAGCATTCACAGTTTAATTAAAATATGTTTTATGACTAGAAGCCAAAGAAGAGGAGATGAGACACCTCCCTATACGTCCTAACTTTGTGCTTGCTGTCTCCCGTTTCTGCATTAACAATTTGAACAAGTTTGAAGCATGGATTCAATCAAATTTGACAGCATCGGGTCTATTTTCTATGTTATCACTCTGAGAATGTTATGGTCTGACAATGTAACATTATTTGAGACTTTTCAGTTACTGATTGCAAAATAATCAGGACTAGTGGAAAGTGCCACATCGAGGGCACTTCTCTTCTATTTCTTGTAATGGTGGTTGGTTCATTGCCTCTATTTAAGATTAAAATATTTAAAAAGTGACTCACCCCTTGGGCTTATATCCATACTCCCCCACTCTATGTGATAAGCGTTTGCATTGCAATACCAGAAGATGCCAGCCATTCTTAACCTGTAGCTGTTACTAGGTCGGCCAAAGCAGTTGACGGCGGAAGGACCGGTTAGTCAACTGGTATATAAATGGAGGCTAAGATAAGAAGCGGGGCCCATTTTACTTTTGCACTTCACCGACGTCATGTATGTACTACAATGGGAAGATAGGAGGAAAAGACCTGAAACCCTAGAGTTTCATTACAAGAAAAAGAAGATGTCTTTACTAGGTGATTCCTGAAAATCTGACTACGGTCTTAACGTATTTTTAACTTCGCATTTTGAACCAAATCTTTCCTCATCATTTAAGGCTGAAAACACACCGGATAAAGCAAAACGTTTTTGATTCGATAGTCAAAAACCAAGCGAAACAAAATAAAACAAAACGTTTTGTTTTTTTGTTTCGTTTGGTGTGCGTTGAAATGAAACGAAATACGAACTATCCTAAAAGCTTAACTCCGGCTGAAAGATTATAACTCTACGCACGTAAGCACAAAAACAATTTTGTGAGCACAAAATAGACATTATGTGTTTATTTATAAGAAAAGAGAAAAGCTTTTCATCTTGCCCATCTTCAAAAATGTCAAAGTAGGAAGTAGCAATCCACACCTTATCAATAGTAAGTATGTCTCTTATTTTTATAACTACTCGTATAGATAGAGCTTCTTGCCTCAATTAAAAAAAAATAAATTTTTCTCCATCTACGTCCATATTTATTTAAAAATTTGCGCACAGAGTAAACGTAGAAGCAAATAAATCTGTGAAGTGCAACGAAAAAGAAAATAAAAAGAACGGAATCCAAATTTCGTTTTGCAAAAAACAATAGGTCAGCTATCGGCAACAAAACATGTTTTTCTGTTTTGCTTTTGTTTTTATGTTTTGTTCCATTTGGTGTGCGTTGCGCCATGAGAAAGTATGCAATTATCGTCAACGACCCTTGTTCGAAACAGTTTTGTTGCATTCGGTGTGTATTGCTCGTATACAATAGCATGTATTTTCGACAACCACCATTGAAACACTTCAAAACAATAACTTTGATGTGTAGTCTCATAAGAAACAATGTTCTCTTGTTTCACGAAACAAAAAAACACGTTTTGCTTCATCTGGTATGTTTTCAGCCTTAGACAACGAAAGTGTTTTTCTCTATCTTAGTCCGGTGGGATAAGGTGGGTACTTTGCGGGTGTAAATTTGATTTTTTGTTTATCTGTTATACCAGGGGATTTTGACGGACGCTAGCCTAACTCGTTCATTCAGATAAACTCCATTGTGAATTATGAAAGAGTGGATAGGATCCAAGAACGAAAAAAAAATTTCATCTAATCGGCGAAGCTCTTGCATTAAACCGTGACCGGATTCCAACACTACCTGTAATGAACGAAAAATGCCGCAATGGTGGCACTTTTTTGTGAGAGCTGAGAAAAGTTTAAGAAGAGGAAAACGAAGATTCAAAATTCGCAAAATAAATCGAATAATAATCGCAAAATTTTTAGTGAAAAAATTCTGTTGCGTTGTTTTCCAAAAAAAAAATAAAATGCACGACTGGGTCGCACGAACTTGCTCCTATGTAATAGACTAGGAATCTTAAAAACGGATGTTATTAGAGAAAACTGTCCCTAATGATAAAATGAATTTTTTAAATTCTTTTAGTAGTAAGAGATAAAAACAGAATGCTATGCAAATATGAATTTAGCAGGAACAAAAATTATAAGTCGTTGTAGTGGTTCCTTAAAAAAATAAGCTTTTATGTACAAAATTTTTAAAACATTTTTAAGAAAAAATTTTGGTACGCCAACCTTAAGTTTTTATTATTGTACGAATAAAAGTCTAATTTCCAAAAAAAATACTAAGCCGTTCTTGAGATATCAAATTTAAAATAACAAAAATATTTTTTCTTAAGTTTTTAAATGCAATGTTTTTTTTAAATTTTTAGGAGCTTCTTTATAAAAAATTTAATTAAAATCCGTTATGTCTATAATGAGAAATTCAAAATTCGACAAAATCGTTCTATGGTAGGTACAGTCAGTAATATCTAGATTTAAAATTTTTTTTTATTAAATTATAGATCGTAAAGATTAATCGAAAGAAAACAAATTTTAGCAAAATTCTCGGAACCGTTTTCGAGAAAAATACGATTTTCGAAAACCATTTTTTAAAATTTGTATGGAAGGTACCGTTAGTTTTAGATAAAACAAAATTTTTTTCTCAAATCTTGTAGACTATGTTAGGAAACGTTTATTTGTAAAGTTTTAAAAAAATCGAGCATGGGGTTTTCGAAATAATGAGTTTCCAAAAAAAAATTTTGAATTTTTTTTTTTTAATTCAAAAAATTAAAAAGTGAAAATTTGAATATATAATAATATTCAAACTTCGGAGGAGCTTTGGCATAAAAAAAACTATTTAAATCGGCTGTACTGTTTTCGAGCAAATCAAAAACAAAAAAATGGACCCAGGGGGGCTACCAAAAATAACAATTTTTTGTAAAATTTTTTTCAACCATTAGCTGGTTTTAACCAAATGAAATTTTTCAAATTTTTTTTAAGAAATTCTGTGGTACAGTTTTTGAGAAAAAGTATTTATAAAATTTCGAAAAGAAATCGTATGGCAGGTACCGTTATTTTTGGTCTTAAAAAAAAAAAAAAAAAAACAGAAAAAAACATCTGGGGGGAAAAAATTAAAACCCATATCTACCAAGTTTGAAGAAAATCGGCCCAGCCGTTTAGGCTGTAGTCGAACGGACAGACAGACAGACAGAATTGCGAGACCCACTTTTCTGGTCTTCGCTATCATCGTAATGTCAACTTTGATCAACATCTCGAGTTCGATTTTTTTTACGGATGCATAACTTGCCTTATAGTACCTATAAGTCGCAAGTAAAAAAGAAAACACTTGTGAGGAGGAAACATTTTCAAGAAAGAAACTTCAAGAAGTTGGGGCAGTTAGCCATAAAAGATTCATTTCAATTGGAGTAAATTAAAGTATTGTTTATTTTTTTTTAATTTCGTGCCTTTTAATCTGTCGCCAGTTTTGGGAAAATTAATAACCCACTAGGCCCTTGTTTTTTTGTTCGCCTTTGTGATTTCATGCCCCAGAATCTTTCAGAGGAATTCTATCCTAAAGTCACCTTCTTTTTACTTGTATTTGTGGCACAACTAATTTTATTAGTTTATCAAAAATATTGTTGTTTTCTTTCGTTTATTTTGGTCTGGTCTTTTGCTGGCTGTCAAATCTGGTTGATTGACGTTAAACAAAAATATAGGGTCTTACTCCTATGCCTAGAAAGGTTTCCCTAGTAAATATTTAAATTCCAATTCAAAGTTTCGTTGTTTATTATTTTTAGAAGTTTTTCTTTATTTACTCGTATAAATTTTTCTAGGTTTTGCTAAGTTTAGTCTAAAAAAAACAGACTTGCGCCCTTTGCGTCCCTATACTTAGATTCGTTTTATTCATCCTTCTGTCAGTGTTTTCAATTAAATTTATTTAGTGCATGTTATGAAATCAGGCGCTCGATCAATTAAATTCGAACCCACCCATCGCTGACTGAACCTGGGCGCAGCAACTGTCAAGTTGCAATTTAATCAAACCATTGAACGAACTCTCCATCTGACAGTTCGTCATGATTTCTGTAGTTGAGTGCGCATGCCATTGATATTTCTTTTCAGTTCTTGTTTTCAATAGTTGTCTTGTATTGTATCTTGTAATTGTATTTTCACTTAAACATAATTAAAAAACAAACAACATCGAGCTGGAATATAAAACGCACCCTGTATAGTGTTTTCAGGACCTATGGAAGTTCGAGAGCAACGAGAACAAATGGCTACAACTTTCCGGAAGGTTTGTGAGTTAAAAGTTTTGTTTTACTCCTTTACCTTCCATATTTAAGTCCAAATATTAACCCCAAATGATTTTTAGTGCTGAGTGTTTATACATAACAGGTATACCTATAGCTTTGTTTATTATTTTTTTTATTTATAAACAAATAGTTTTGTTTTATTTAATAGATTTGGAAAGTAATAGGAAAATAGTTGATTTTTTGTCTGTGTTTTATGAGTTTTAGCAATTACAATATGGAAAGGGGAGGGGGGAATATACATGTTCACTACTTTTTTTACTTGTATTTTGTTGTCTACTTGTGCTTTTTAAACTGATAATACTTTCAATGAACTATTTTAATTGTTTTTTTTTTTTAATTTTTGTAATTCTGATGATTTATAATACCATTTTAGAGTACGCCATTGTATCATTTGTTGCCTCAGTAAAAGCTCTTCGAAGTCGGATCTTCCTACACTCAGACAAAGGAGGAGGCATTAGAAGGGAACCCTGGAGAAATTTTTTTACAAAGTGCAGACGTTTAACAGAGTCTTAACAAATTGGTTAATTATTTATTTTTTTTTGTTTTGTTTTTAAATAATAAACAATGAACATAAGAATTATATAATTTTGACATTTAAAAAAAATGGCTTCATATAAAAATAACTTCAATATTATTTGAATATTTGTATCCTATTTTATGAAATACAAAACAGTAAGACATTGTACTTGCCCAGACAACCTTAAATAAAAATAAATATATATTTTTATAAATAGAAAGTGTGCAGTAAAAATACTATTCTATAAACATTTTTAAACTAAATATTATTTTTAAAAAATATAAAAAAGGTAAAATATAATAAGGTAGCTTACAAAAAAATTTAGAAAAAACTTAAATTAAATTAAATTATAAATAATGCAAAATAAAAATATATGCATGTATCTCCTCAAAATTTATAAGAGTGGAAATAAAGTATTAATGAAAAATAATATAAGATACATTTCTGTTGCTTAATATTTATATTTAATATAATTATTAAATATTTAAAAGAACTTTAAAAATCGATTTTAAGAACTCGTCCTAAGTTTATCATATTTGTTATAATCGATGTTGCGATCAAGCTAAGCGTAAACTTCCAACTTGCCAAATACCTCTAAAATTTTGTCCGATTTCACTGTCACCGTATCTGCCCAAAGTCCTTGAAGAAATTGTTTATACCCAAAAACCTTTACAGAGACCTATAATGATCACATTCTACGAACCAAATTAAGACAAAAACTAATACAAAAAGCCAAAGGAAGTTAAAATATTTAGTCTTTGTAAAACCTGAAACAATACCTCGTCTTGAATGACAGACACTCTTTATGTCACCTCACAAGAAAAATCAATATGCTTTCAGCATAGTTTGCTGTTGATTTGATGCTCCCAGAATATGTCGTCACGCCTCCTGTGATTGAGGGCGTAGACAATCTTTTGGGACAAATCTTCTTTCGCACTCGTATAGTTGCAAGAATACTGAAAGTACTCGATATGCACAAATCCGCTGATCCAGATGGTAACCCAGTAAAGAGGTGTTCTTCAACACTGGAGAAACTATGGTGTAAGCGTTTCCATCCGTCTTACTCTACCGGTCTCTTTTCGAGTGGAAAATAAGCATTTGTCTATCCAAATATCCAAGAAAATTGAAACCCTGATAAATTATCATCTCAAAAAATATCTTGAAGAACGAAAGCTTTTCAAAGACCGGCATTATGACTCTCTTTCTCATATTAATCAATGATCTTTTGCCTGAAACTTCTAATCCTTTTAATTGTTTTGCTGATGACAGAACTCTCATATTTACATATTAATTTCCAGATACACGTCCTTGTTCATCGGATGTGAATATAGAACGGCAACGTTTTTTGATAAGCTTATAAAATTATGATCTCGATAGCATTGTCATATGTGTAACGATCAATTCAATCAAGGCTAGGTATTTAATCCTACCGTCTGTCCGTGCCCTGTCGTTGTTTAAGACTAGGGATTTAATCCAACTTGTGTTTTGCCTTAAACTTCAGTCAAGGCTAGGGAAATCTATCCCACTTTTTGCCGCCGCCCCTGTGTTTTGCACCAAACGTTTGTTTGAGGCTAGGGATTTAATCCCATATTTGAACCGTGCTGCTATTTGAGCTAAGGCTAGAGACTTAATATCACTAAACGTTTTTGCCCGGCATTCAATCAAAGCTAACCCGTCCGTGCCCTATAGCCGTTTAAGGCTAGGGATATATTATAATCTCAATTAACGTTTGCCTAAACGTCAGTCAAGGCTAGGGATCTAGTTTCATCGTCTTCCCCTTATATGAAATACCGTATTAGTTATTTACGAGAGGTATGTATTGAAAAGTTTGTGAATTATATGAAATACGGTGTTAGTTATTTAAGAACATAATACTATAAATGTATAATATGAAATAACTTGTTATATTAGATTAAGTTAAATTGAATAAAGTCGGACATTATTTGGAGTTCTGAACTTTCTAACACCGAGTTTTGTGCTTTCTTCGGATTGACCCTGGACAAGCTGACGCTACCTCAGTTTTTGATTAAAAAAGCTTACAAAATTTTATGGGAAGTCGATATCCTTTTAGAGCCCGCAAAACAATACGAAAATTTCTCAATCATAGACTTTGAAAATTAA
The DNA here is from genome assembly GCA_963931855.1 of Philhelius festivus. NCBI lineage: Eukaryota > Metazoa > Arthropoda > Insecta > Diptera > Syrphidae > Philhelius > Philhelius festivus. The sequence goes on along the minus strand of OZ007556.1, from coordinate 82,509,921 downwards.
TCTCTCCGATTACATCATTAATTAACCTTCAAATGAAACGGACTCTTATCTGATCAAATTACTAAGAAACTTAATTAAGCGTAAGGAAAAGCATATTCAGATGCCCAATTTTTATGCCATGAAATTCTTAAATAAAAACAATTCCGAGTCTACTTTGCCGCCTCATGATGACTACCAATCATTGCGTTGCAGCAACTTATTTTGGTTCTGGGAAGCGCTGCTGGCTTTCATTTATAACGATTTGAGGGAGTCTTTTATAGGACACGTTATAAATGGGACAACTTACAGGTTTTTATTTTCTAGATATTCTATTGTTAATCAGTTGTTTGATGTTTTACATTTGCATCATCGTTTCAAATTGTACTTGCGATAAACAAGCAGGGTGGGCCATCTAATTGTTTCTTTTGAAATCTTGGATTATTTTGACATCTACAGCTGTTTCCCTTTCGAAATCTTGACAGAAAGTCACTATTTACCTCCGCCGAACAAAATGACTCGTTTTACTCTTAAATATACGGGAAATATTCAAAACTTATTTCCAAAGTGAAGGCTGTGCAGCCCAAACAGTACGTTTTTTGAAAAGAAGTTTTGACCGAAATGAAGCACCCAACCGCGCCTGAGAAACGCAAGCTTGTGCAAAACTTCGTGAGACTGATTGTCGTGTGATTGTCGAAAAACAAATGCACCCACAAAGAGTGACTGTTTGGTGCAGTTTATGGGCTGCCGGCATCATCGGGCCGTATTTTTTCCAAAATTAGGCCGGTCAGGCAGTTAGTGTGAATGGTGTTCGCTATCGTGAGATAATAACGAACTTTTTATGGCCCGAATTGGAAGATATGGATGTGGAGGATATGTGGTTTCAACAGGACGATACCACTTGCCACACAGCTAACGAAGCCAGGGCTCTTTTGCACTTTTTTTTTTTTTTTTTTTTTTTTTTTATAATCTACCCGCGCTCAAGGGATTAGATTACCCTTTAAATGTTTCAACACAGCGCGGGCGTGAAGTTAAGAAGAGAAAGAAGGATAGGAAAGATGTGTGGCACGATGTTCTGAGACTGAAGGTTGTTGTCTCAGATATTTTATCTCCAGGGATGGCGGCTGAACTAAAGCGGAGAATGCCGTGTCTTATTTCTATGTCGCTTATAATTCACATTATTTTATTCGTGTTCATCCTTGTTGGGCATACTAGTTTAACTCAATTACATGTTGTTAGTGTTATGCCTGAACAACATGTAATGAGTAAACCAGCAACCCATTGATGACAATTTTAGAAGGTTTTTAATGGAATTAAAACGACATAGACGACGGCAGGGATCGAACCTGTGATCATGAGGTTGACAGGCGAGCACACATCCATCGCGCCACGGCCACCCCGTGCAATGGCCGTGTTATCTCACGTGGTGGCGATGTCAATTTGCCGCCAAGATCATGTGATTTGACACCGTTGGACTTCTTTCTTTGGGGTTATTTGAAAGAAAAGGTGTACGTCGATAAGCCAGCAACAATTCAAGAGCTAAAGGATGAGATAATTCGGCACATTAACGTTTTTAACCGTTTTTTTTTTCTTCAATTTTCGACTTTCTCATTAACTGCAATACCGATTTCGATTAAAATCTTCATACAGAAACTCGTTTTTCGAATTTTTAAAAATTATATAACCGCCTATTTATTGTATGCTACGAATTCCAAAAAAAAAAGGTATCGAAAAAAACATTTTAATGGTGGCTGAGCTCAAGCTTTTAACAAGAAATACCAACAAGTTTCCAGTTTCTGCGAACTGGATAACCCAATTACTCTATCTGAGGTCGAAACAACTCTGAGTAAAATGAAAAATAATAAGGCACCCGGCATAGATGGTATTCCGATGGAGTTCTACAAGAATAGTACGGAACCGTTTAAAAATCTTCTACTGGCATATTTCAACAAACTTTATGAAGACTCATTAGCTCCAAGTAACTTCAACAAAGCGGTTATATTCGCAATCTTTAAAAAAGGAGATTCTAACCTGCCGGAGAACTACAGAGGAATTTCGATTCTCAACTCGCTAAGAAAGATCCTAACTTCAATTCTTTATGATAGGTTGACGGAATGGATTGAGAACAACAACCGACTCAGCATGTTCCAAGCAGGGTTTCGATCGGGATTCTCAACGCAAGACAATATATTCGCTCTGACGACTATTGTCAGGAGATCAATCGAGCAGAAAAAGAAATTATATGCTTGTTTTGTGGATTTCAAAGCAGCATTTGACAATGTAAATAGAAATGCCTTGATGTACAAATTGTCTTCGTTAGGAGTTTCTCGAAAATTCTTAATGTTTTATTTCAAATTTCTTGCCTCCTACTGCATCAGTGTGGGACGGAGCTAAATTCTCCGAATGGTTTGAAACCACAAAAGGCGTCCCCCAAGGATGTATATTAAGCCCGAAATTATTCGCCCTGTTTATTGATGGCGTGTGTGATGTACTTCCGGGAGGAATACTCTTTGCCGGTATACAAGTCAAGGTTTTGCTCTACGCCGATGATTTGGTTTTATTGGCAGACAATCCATCTACCCTTCAGCTGCAAATCAACAAACTCAATTCCTTTTGTGAATTCTGGGGTCTATGTGTCAATTCTAACAAGACAAAAATAATGATATTTGAACCGCGTCAGAGAAGAAGGCTCCCAGAGGAAAACTGGTCCCTAAACAACGCGCCTATCGAGGTCGTTCATTATTTCAAATATCTTGGAGTTTTGCTGTCGTAAAATCTGAATTTTTCGAAACACGTGAAAGAGAAAAGCAACGAAGCCAAACTAGCTTTAAACGTAATGTGGCCTAAGTTCTACTCTAACCAAAAAATCGATCATACATCCAAATATCGTGTTTTTCAAGCAACAGATATTTACAACTGGAGGAGTTTGAAGCCGTGCAAAGATATTTCTTCAAACGCTTGTTCAGATTGCCTTCTTCCACGCCCAATTATGCTATATATGTGGAGTCTGGTATAACGCCTCTTTACATTATAAACCTGAAAACCAATTCAGACTACATATTGAAAGTTATGAAGAGGGATGAAAGAAGCCTTCACAAATCCATTATGGCAAGGCTCATGCAAACAAATGCCTCCCCGTTTAAGGAATGGAACCAGCTAGCTTCTTCAAATGGCAGTAATTTATCCTTTAGGGAGTCCAATTTGAATGAATGGCACAATATGTTCAATGATGTTATCGCCAAAATTGATGAAAATATTTTCAGACAAAATATTTCGAGAGCCTCAACAACAGTATCAAGAAATGTATAGAGGTACCTCAACCACCAAATAACATCGCAGGCTAACTATTTCAGCAACGAGTTTTCTTCTGAAGCTATAAGTTACATATTTAGAGCCCGAGTCGAAATCTTGAATCTTAACGCTATGCCGCATCGAACTGATCTCACACAAATCTGTAGGCTATGTAATAGAGGAGAATCAGAAGACATCACCCACTTCTTTGCAACGTGTCCTTTACTTCAAGAGATTCGACGACTACATTTTGAATTGAGTTATCTTCCCCCAACTCGGCTCTATGAAATCCTTAATGGAGATCTTGGATGGTCAACCGTTTATAGATACTGCAAACATGCTCTTAATTATCGCAATAGTTTTCTATAGCTCTACAACCAGTTATTGCAATTTGAAGTTTCAAACAATGTTTCTATATACTTACTAATTTTTTATGTTTCAAATCATTATAAAATTGATAAATTATTATTTTGTGTTTCAAATCATTTCAAAATTGATATAATTTTTTGTTTCAAATCATTGACACATCTATTTTTGTGTTTTTTGAATCATCTCAAAATTGTTGAAAACGCTATTGATACGAGTACTTTAATAAATTATTAAATTAAACTTTCTATAATTAATTAACTTATGTTATGTTTATTATTTGAATTTAACTTCTTTATATATAAACTGTATTTTGTTATGAAATGTCGTTCAGGCAGACGGCAGAATAGCCATGTCCTTATTCTTAAAGAAAAAATATATTGTAAATACTTTATATTTTTTAAATAAAGAAATTATCTATTTATCTACGAGTATCTATCTACAAACAATTAAGTAGCATACCTACCCTTACTCAACAATTTCAACCTTTTATATTTTATCATAAATTTCAGAAACATTACTTACATTTTACTATCCACTTCAACCCTTTTTAACTCATTTTTTTTTTCCTAAAAGAGTAAGTTCCAAATATTTTTCTTTTTAGATCAAACCTTACTATAAATATATCACATTTCATTTATTTGATGTACAGAGTATTTTGTTGAAGAATTTACTATGGTTCCCTATGATATTCTGAGGTAAACCATATCCGAACCCTTCCATAAAATTATTAAAAAAAAAATACTGACCGAAAAAAAGATATAGGAAGACTATCCAATTATTTATCCATGTTTCTTGAAGTACGTGCTTTGATGTTCTTCAGACATTGTATTGTGTTAAGGTGAGTAAATTTCTATTTCGTGTCAAAATGTTAGAGATGTATCCACTAAAATCGATTTTGATTATGTTCTTCATAAGGTCTAAAGATAATGCCTTAAGATATACATAATTCAAACATTTTCAATTTAATCACTTTTATGAACAATACAATGTAATATGAACATTCCAGAATTTATGAGCTGCATTTTTGTAGGAATCCAAAAAAATTACTAAGTTGTTTAAAAAGTTTTATTTTACTACAAACATACTAAAAGATGTTCGCTGATGATGATGATGATCGCACGTATTTTGGAATTTAAAAATTGTATATACATAGATGTATATACGGGTCAAAAACTGATGACGGGGTTAATGGGGGTGTGTATTGTGTAACCATATGGAATAATTTTATGTTTCTCTTTGCGTTTTCCTAATCATTGTAGCGTATTCCAGGCGGGCCTTAGGGCGATTAAAGAAGTCCTGGCTTGACTCAAAGAAAAGGTGTTATCAACTACTAATATCCGCATCTTCTCGGATAGTCAAGCGGCTATTAATCTCTAGACTCGATCTCATTTAACTCTATAACAGCCCTCAACTGCCCTTCATCTCTTAAGAAGATGGCGAAGCACTCTAATATTCAACTCTGTTGGCTGCCAGGGCATATAGACATTCCAGGGAACTGCAAGGCTGACGAACTCGTCAAAAGTGGAACAACATTTAAACATACCATTACCCGATAAGGGTATATCCTCGATTTATATAATATAATTGAAACGACTGCTGATCGTGAAGATGGAGTTTTCAAAGCAACTCCTTTATCTCTTGCGAGTAATCAAATTGATCTGCTTGTTCCAGATGTCGAGCAATTATGTGTATCAATTGATCTTCTTGTATATATTATTTTTTATAATTAGTTATGTTCCACCTTATAGTGTTTTGGGTACCTACTTTAATCATATTATGAGTTTTTGTGTTCAATCATGTTTGCAAAACCTATGTTTTTGAAGGTCCCTATCAATTATCAATTTACCATAATCAAATTTTAATCGAAATCAAGGGTTATTCATTTTTGACCCTGAGAAAGTTTTTAATTTCGGAAAATCTAATTTTTCGGGTTCTGATAGTTATCTAAGTATTATTGATTAAGTATGAATTAGAATATCTTAACGCTCTAGAAATATTCTTCTCTCCCAAGGATTTAAACAAAATTCTTCTCCTTGGTTTGTTCCATGCATACTTGAAACAAAATTGTTAAGGCCCCCATGCAGCAATAATCAGCTGCTTCACTTAAAAGATGTGAAAAATAAAGGCCACGCTAAATATAAAAAAAAACCTTAGTGCAACCGACTACAATCTCTTCTGTGTTCATAGGAAAGAGTTTGATATTTTAAGCAAGTTTCTATATAAAAACTACATTTAAGATACAGAAGGTTAGGTTAGGTTAAGAGGGGCGTGCACAGTACAGAGACTGTTTCGTACACGGGGGCCTATTGGTCTATTGTGATCCCCTATCAATAAAAGCAGAGATGCTCCTAAACTAATTTCTTATGTGGACTGGTTCCTTTGCGAACCAGCCTGTGCTTACTATGAATTTTCTCATATTTTCCATTGAGACCTACGTTAGATCGTCCAGTTCTCCAACAAACCTGTTTCCAAATTAACGGAGGCGATTTCTTTAGAGGTTCGGACATTCGCAAAGCAGATGTTTAATGGTTTCAATCTCCTCGACATCCTGACAGCTCTTACAAAAATCGGGTGCAAATGCACCCATTCTCGTGGCCATTGTGCCAATGGCGCAATAACCCGTTAGTACACCTATCAGGATTCTAATATTATTTTCACTCAGCGATAAAATATATCGAGTTTCCTTTTCATTAATTCTAGGCCATAAACTTCCAGAGATAACCTAGTTCTCCCTGGAGGACCAGGAGTTATTGATTTTTTCTTTCGTTATTAGGTCTATTTTCCTTTTAATCACGGCAATCGGGATTTTTGGCCCCATATTTAAATGGCTACTACAGTTTTACAGTTTTTTCCTTGTCAGATCATCTGCTATTTCATTCCCTTCTGTATTACTATGTCCAGGAACCCAACAGAGCTTGACTTGGTTAGTGTAACAAATATTGTTCAGCATGTCTCGGCATTTTGTTACTATCTTGGATCTTATAGTCTTACTGGCTAAAGCTTTAATGGCGGCTTGGCTGTCCACGAAGAATGTGATCTCCGACGAGTTCAGTTTTTTCATGCGTACCAATTCTACCGCCTTTTCAATGGTGTAGATCTCAGATCTCAGCCTGAAATGCACTACATATGGGAGTTTGAATGATTCTTTAATATTGAGAGCTTCACAGAACACCCCAGCTCCTGTTCCTTCTTCTATTTTTGACCCATCGCTGTAGAAGAAGATACCTTGTTCACTAATTAGTGAGTTGGGTTCCCATCCATGCCTTTCGGGTATTGTAATATAGAAGCGTTTGTTGAAATATATTCTGGGTGTTAAGTAGTCAGTCGGCACATTAAGTGCTATGCTTCCAAGAGCTCATTTCCTTAAGCCGAAGTGCGCATCTTATGTGCTCGTCCAGGACTGGAAGATTTAAAATAACTTCCAGCCCTGCCTGTGGCGTTATTCCTAAACAGGCTAGTCTCTGTACCTTATTCAGGTTTTTGAGATAGCTAATTTTTTCTACAGCCTTCCACCACACGATCGCCCCATAGGTAAGTATGGGACGAACAATCGCCATGTACATCCACTGGATGACTTGCAGTCGCATGTCCCACCGTGTACCGAAGGTTTTTTTGCATGTGTAGAGAGCGCATAGTGCTCTTTTCATTCTTTCTTCTGTGTTACGTTTCCATGTTAGCATGGAATCAAGAATTACTCCAAGATATTTAGCCTCGTTGGAAAGTTTCAGAGGAATTTCGTTAAGCTTGGGAGGGGTAAAGTTCTCCAATTTCCCTTTCTTCGTAAACAGGACTAGTTCAGTTTTGGAAGGGTTAACCCCGAGAACCTTTTTTTGCTGCCCAAGGAGATAGTTCTTAAAATGAAGATTCCATAATATCTTTGATGGTGGTAAGATATTTACCCGATATCAAAATTACTATGTCGTCCGCATAGGCTACTATTTTAATGCCCTGATTTCAAAATCTTGTAAGAATTTTGTTAACAACAAGGACCCAGAGGAGAGGTGAGATTACTCCTCACCTTGTGGAGTGCCTCTTGTAACTGCTCTCTCTACTATGTTATCCCCAAGTTGTGAGTTAATGATTCTGGCATTTAGCCTGTTATAAATCCAGTCCACAATGGCAGGTTCAACTCCAACTTCTTCCAGAGCAGATTTAATCGACTCCGTTTTTACGTTGTTAAACGCTCCTTCGGGAAATATTGATCCTGGTAAGGCATTCCACATTCTTGTAATGCGGCTAACCAACAAATCTCTGTACTTGACAGTACGTCCGAAATCAGGCTCAAGGGTAAACTGATGAGCATTCCTAGAAGTACGGGTATTACTGTTGAATTTTTTGAGGGGAGGAATGCAACTGGCTATTTCACTAGAGTACTGTTTATAAAAATAGCAGTAAAATAATGACAGACATAAAACATTGCGGCGGTGCTAGAGAGATACAAATGGGTCAGTTAGCCAACGGTCACCTATCATTCTTATAGCTCTCTTTTGAATTCTGTCCAAGAGATTCAAGTGGATTTTTGGAGCATCTGCACCGATATGGAAATTGCACTCGAGTTTCGGAAGAATAAAGGCTTTATATATAACAGCCAGATCAGAAAGGGTAAACAAAATTCTTGCATCGCCACCGTAGAAAACCTAAGCACTTAGTAGCGTTTTTTGCGACGTAAAATATGTGATCACTTCACAAAAGATGGTCTGTGATGCACATACCTTAAACTAAAAGCTGTTCAGTCTACACGACGCAAGTGCCACCCATAGAAAGTGGCATTTAGGGAGGGTTACGCTTAAGCGACAGTAAACAGTATTGAGTTTTCGAAACATTAATTTTTAATCGTATTTTAATCCCCATTTGAAAATGCTGTCAAGATCAGAATTAACTGAGCTTATTAAACGGTGTTGTTGGAAGTCAATATCCGAAGAACAAGCTGAGAGTACTGTCGTCAGGGAAACAATTTAGTGGATTAGAATCTTCAAACAAAAATATCACTCATTAATATGAGAAAGAGAGTCAGAGACAAAACGGAACCCTGTGGAACACCAGCATTTATTTATGAAATTCAGACTTAAAACAATCCAATACAACTTGTATAGAACCGATTGAAAGGTAGTTTCTTAACCATCGATATTCATCAATACCAAATGCACGTATTTTTGATAAAAGAGCTTGATAGCAGACCCTATTAAATGCTTTTGAAATATTTAGTGCAATAATCTTAGTTTCTCCAAAAAGATGTAAGGATTTGTTCCACTGTTTGGTGAGATATACCAGCAGACCTGACGCTACGAAAGTCGTACGGCCGGTCATTGAGAAGCTTTCATTCTTCAAGATATTTCTTTAGCTGATTTATTTTTCAGCGTTTCTATAGCCTTTGAAGGAAGAGACGTAAGTGCAATTGGATGACAGTTATAAAATGGAAGAAGATTCGCAATGGTTTTGTCAGCGTTGGTTTAGAGATCTTTCAATACTTTTGCGACTGTACGAGTGCGACAGAAGATTTATCCCATAAAATCGTTTACGCTCTCAAGTACAGGATTAGTCATGGCACTTTCTGGCAACGTCAAATTAACAGCAAACTGTGGAGTGTCATTGAAGACGAGCGTTGAAACTCAAAACAAAGTGGTATTTAGTATATTTTTTTACAAAGGATCAAACATGTTTACCACCTTTGGGACATTGTAGTATTTCTTGCCTTCTAATTAAATGACTTACAATGCAATTTTATATAATCTCACTTTAATTTTTATAAACGGTTCAGTTTTTTTTTTATTTTATAGATTGCAAGTGTGTCTCGGAGTTGACTATAGCGTTTTATGTTCCATTTTGTAAGTACAAATACACACACCCTATATCGACTTCGATATACTTCATGGAAATAAGAAAAGCAGAAAAAAAAATCAATTCCGATGGATATCCTTATTCTGCAAAGTAAACTCTTTTAAACGATGTTTCACTTAACATTGTGGCAAATAAAAATTTATGAAAGCCCTCTCAGCCCCACTCTTTTGAGAAAGCATAATAGCAACATAAAGTAGGTACTTTCATTTTTACACATTTTCCATACTACTCGTATGGTATAACGTAAACTTTTAACCATCCATACTACGTTTTGTGTGAGTGTATGTCTAACTATACTGCATATGTATTGTGTGTAGTTTAAGTCGGGTGGTATATGAAATACACTATATATTGCTCCCCGACCTATTCGGCTTGTAGCTAGCACGTATTTGTCAAGCATAGTGTAATCGTTTATTACTCTCCACGGTATGTGTATGTTTCCTTTAAAGTTTTTTTTTCTTTTTCTGTTGCTCCATAATATTTCGCACTTCCATGAATAACAGCGATGTATAGATCCTGTTGTTGTGCTGTATATACTTAAATATATGCTTACACTATGAGTATCCTTACAGGATGATAAGGTTAAGCCCTGTGCTTTTTAAACACGGTCGAACAACTAAGGTCTATTTGTTTAAGAAAAATGTTATGTTAGGGGTGTTAACGAGTGGAACGAGCAGAAAAAGATACACATTCTGCCTTATGTTATGGCCCAACTTGAAGTTTTAAATTGGAACATTTTGATAACCTTTATATTTTGAATAAGGAGCCTCTTGTATGATTCAAGTAGGGACAAATCAAATTAGATTAATGCGAAATTATTATCTACATACATACATGTACAAACATATTGCCATCTATTTTAACATCAGTAATATTTGATATTGTTGTTCCTTTGGACATAAAGCAGCTGTCAAGGGAAAATTTAATCATAGAAATGTACTTGTGTTATTGGTTTAAGTGATAATACATATTTTACTGACATCTGTCAGCCTTACTAAGGATGCAAGGTGTTTGTGACGATTATATTCTGGCTTTGATCCAAGTAATGTTATTCAAGAAACAATCGATAAGAAACACTTACTGCGAACCACTGACAAATTGTGACATGACACAATAATTTTGTTGGAATTAGAGTTTTTTCTATGAATTTAATTTATTACGAGTAGTACTGTATTTACCCACGAAGTTCGATGTCTAACAAAAACTACTTGTGATTTAAACCTAAGCCTAGGTAGAGAAAGTTCGGTTTATGTTAAGTAGGCGGGTTATATGGAGCTCTGCAATTCCCCCTGGTCGTGAGACAGTAAGAGATCTGATATTGATTGCACATAAATGGGCCAAATACAAGTTTCTTTTTTTAAAAATGCAATAAAATGAACAAAATTAAATTTCGTCCAATTATTATGGCTTTTTAAGTAAGGGCAAACATTCCCATTAAATATGGAACACAACGACAATCAAATGGCTGCCTTGGCTGGTCGTGCGCCTTCAATTGCTGAGTCAATCGGACCTCACACTCTCGGCTACAACAGACACATTCTCATCTGTGCTCACCGTGTCACCACGAAGGCCATGAGTGTTGTCCAATAGCATACCAGTGCGACGAACTTTTTGCACAAACTTGAGTACAACAGGGGCTGTGGGTGCTTCATTTCGACCAAAACTTCCTTTTTTAAAAAACGCACTGTTTGGGTTACACAGCAGTCATTTTGGAAATAAGGTTCCAATATTTCCCAACGTTGTTCAAGCGTAAAGAGACTAATTTTGTTCCGCGAAGGTGTGAACCTGACTTTTTGTCAAGATTTCGAGCGGGAAACAGCTGTCAGTGTCAAAATAACATATGATTTTAGAAGAAACCACTAGATGGCCTTCACACAAGTATTCCACATTTGCCATCTGTTTTTGTTGAGGTCCAATTTTGTAACTTCATTTATAGATTCATCAGAAAATGCCAAAAAAGGGATACAAGTAAGGAAATGGGATTCTTTGAGGTTGAAAACAGCTCTACTTTGCCATCCAGAAAGTATAAAGAGGTATAAAGCTAGCGGCTTGGTTAGGTTAGGTTAGGTTAAGGTGGCTGCTGACCGGAAAAGGTCAACACACTTAGACCAATATTTGGTCCGTTGTGATACCACAGGATTTCAAAAATCACCCTTACTCGTTAAACCATTTTGAGACAGTGAATGTCGGAATTATTTAGATCACTAGGATCGTTATATGTAGTAGTAGTCTCCCAAGTGGAGTCTACATCTTTGCGCTAGGGCAGAACAAGAACATAGAAGGTGAGGAACTGACTCCTCTTCTTCTTCATCCATGCAGCTTCTGCAAAAATCATTTGCAGGAACTCCAAGACTAAAAGTATGTCTTCCTATTAGTCAGTGTCCAGTAAGGACACCTATAGCGGAGCTAATATGCAACCTACTAATAGAAATTAGTTGTTTTGAGCGTTTAGCATCAAACAATGGCCAAATCAGTTTAGTAGACCGGCAAGTTGGAGTGATGGTCCATCTGTGGTTAGCTTTCTTCATGGTATGAGTGTCATGCTTTAGCATAAGTTTACAAGTAGCTAGGGGTATACCGATGTTAGATTTGCTATCCAACAAAGGTAAGATTGCTCCGTTTTTTGCAAGTTCGTCGACTTTACAATTTTCTGGAATGTCTCTATGCACCGGCACCCATACAAGGTGAATGTTAAACTGTTTTGACATCTCCACCAGAGATGATCGACAATTTTGGGCTGTCAGTGAGTTAATGGAGACAGAGTCCAGTGACTTTAAGGCAGCTTGACTGTCTGAGAAAATACGTATATCAGTAGTCGATATAACGTTTTCTTTGAGCCAAGAGAGGACTTCACTTATTGCAAGAAGCTCTGCATGGAACACGCTACCTTGATTGGTAAGACGAAAAGATAGACATAAGATTTAATCTTTCGGAGTATGCGCCTCCACCGACCCCGTCATGGGTTTTAGATCCATCTGTGTAGAAATGAATCGCTTCGTGTACCAACAGTGACTCATTTTCCCAGGTAGACCTGGAAGGGATGGATACTTGAAAGTTTTTATTGAATTTTGGATGAGGGGTGGTGTAATCGACGTTACTAGGTTAGGGATCTGAACTAGTTCAGTATAGTGAAGTGGCCAATATTGTTATTGATCCACTGCGAGGAGGCTTTAAGTCGAATGGCTGTACTGGCGGCCGATTGCTTCCTAAATATATCTAGCGGTATGAGATGAAACAGAACATCAAATGCAGCCGAGGGAGTTGAGCAGAGAGCTCCACTCATAATTAAGCAGGCTGTTAGTTGGACTTTGCTGAGCTTATCGCGGTTTATTGCTGTTTCCAGCGCAGTCCACCATACTGTTAATCCATATGTAAGTATCGGTCTAATGACCGATCCAGCCAGTGTGTAATATGAGTTTTATAGACCCCATTTGTTACCTACGGCTTTTTTGCAAGAGAATAGAGCTATGTTGGCTTTATTGATTCTCTCTTGTATATTGGGGTTCCAGCTTAATTTCTTGTCTAAAATAAGACACAGATATTTTGCTTTGTCCGAAAATTTAAGCGGTATACCTTTGATGTAGGGAGGGTTTATGTGTGGGATTTTATATTTCCTGGTAAATAGGACAAGTTCAGTTTTGTGCGGGTTGACACCGAGTCCACATTGATCTGTCCAGGTAGTAAGCTTGTTTAAAGCATTTTGTAGGAGTTCTTTCAGAGTTTTAGGATGATTACCAGATATCGCTATCTCAATATCGTCCGCATAGGCAATCACCCTGTGCCCCTCCCCTTCAAGAATCACTAGTAGTTTATTTACGACCAGGTTCCAAAGGAGAGGAGAGAGAGAGAAACCGCCTTGCTGCGTACCTCTACTAACAGTTCTTCGAGTAGTAAAATCGCCCATTTTTGAATTTATAATCCTGCTTATCAGCATATGATTTATCAATTTACTGATTAACTTATCCACCTTCAGAGATGACAGCGCAGATGTGATTGCATACGCATCGATATTGTTAAAAGCTCCTTCTATATCTAGGAAAGCAACTAAGGTTCTAAGGTTCTGTAATTCCGCTGGAATTATTCCATCTGGCCCAGCAGATTGGTATGGATTGAAGCTGTTGATTGCCCATTTTAAGCTAGCGGAAAAAAAAACATAGAACGTATCTAAGACAACGCATGTCACGAAGTGGTTAGCATAAATGATCTTTGTCTTCCCCGTGAAGTCGAAAATCGACTTTAAGTGAGCAACTGGAAAAGAAACTCGTGGAATATTTACATGAGATGGAAAACCGATTTTAGATATTAATCAGAAGTGACACCCGAAGTTTGGGTTTCCAAATAGCCCAAAAAATTATATTCCGAACAAATTTCTTTACTGTATAAGACAGCCGGTAAAGATTGGTTGTATATTTTCTTGAAGAGGTATATAAAAATGAATTGATCTTTCGACTATCAACAATTCAAAAGGAACTTCGACCTCGGCGGAACTTGGTGCATTAGTAATTGTAGCCACATTCGAAACTTAGAAGTTATTGATTTAGCTAGTAATAATTTCGTGACAATTGTTTCAATACCACCATATACTGAACGCAGGCCACACTGACGCTAAAGACTTTAGACCCATTAGTATCACGTCTTTTCACTTAAAAACATTTGAAAGACTAATAGATATAATAACGCAGCACACTGAGCTCGGTAGTCATTATATCTCCAACCCAGCATTCATGGTACCATTTTCGACTTTCTCGAAAACGGTCAGACTGATTGTTGTCAAATTTTGTATGCAAAAGCTTATAGTATTGGTGCTCTAAGATCCTACCCAACTTATACCTTTTCCCACTTAGTTTACACATTAAGTATCTAGTATATTGCAGAGCGTTCAGACTAAGGCAATCGAACTCTTGGATTGCCCAAACCTTATGGCCACAGAAATTTTACGGAGTTGATTTCAATAGAGATTTTTTCAACTCCTACTGTACCCCTAAAATCGGCATCAGTAAAGATTTTAAGGTTATGTTTCCATCAAGAAAGGACTGGGTTGATGACGTCGTGATGAACGATTTCGAGACAACTACCTTTACTGATGGCTGAAAAATCGAGCGTGGTGTGGGTTCAGGAATCTTTTATTAGACTCTAGTTATATCTAGGTCGTTTGCCCTACTCGACTTTTCTAGTGTTTTTGAAGCAATCAAGGTACTCAAACAAGATCCACACTAGAACTAGAATACGGCTATCATCACAGACGGTCAAATAGCTGTTAAAACCATTAATTCTAGTATATCCTGCTCCAAATTAGTCCAGCAATGCCAGGAAGAACTTGCTAGCCTAAATATTAACCACAATGTCAATATTATCTGAGTTCCGGCTCATTTTGGAATTGACGGAAATGAACGGGCGGACGAGCTGGCAAGGATCAGCACCTCACTTGCGCAAAAAGTCAAATACTTGATCTGACATGCAGAGCCAGGCAATATATACCCAGGATAATAGCTACCTGTAGCGGACATTGGCCAATAGGAAAACATGCAGCGAAGGTAGACATTCCTCACAACACTCACTGTCATTGCTGCAACAGCGGGAAAAAGAAACAATCCTAAATTTCCTCTGCTAATACCCTGCTCTGGCCAAATTTATGGCACAATCCTTAGGAGGGGCATTTTTCGACGACATTGACGAACTCTCGGAAATGAAAATAAAAGACTGAATGTTTTTACTCAACGCGACGAAATGGCTCTAGGACGAACTTCGGTTACTTCTGCACCGTGCCCTAGTTCTACATAATAGTTCTTATCGAAAATGTGTGCGTTTGGTATCAATTAAACTCTTATTCATTAAATTAGAAATTACCTTCTGGCTCGTTCAATTCTTGCTGTATTGAAAGGTTTCAAGTCTGATCTTCACAAAATAAAAGCTAGTGTTCCTTCTAAAGTGTATGTAAGTAACAGTATGTAAGCAATTAAAGAAACCTTCTGCTGAGTGCGTGAATGCTTTTTCCTTCGCAAGTTATATAAAAGGATTTGATCAATAGTCCAATTAATAAAAAAAAAAAAATATTCAAAAATATTATTACTGAATTATTTGAACTTAACTTCCTTCTCAAACAATTGCGCTCCATTTCCAACAATTACAAAGCCGAAATCAATATGAAATAATAAATCAGTATTTGCTTGTCACTTGACCTACAAAAGAAAAGAGTTCAAAAAGTTCAATTACACTTTAAAATTCAATTGGCGGAAGCATTTCAACCACAACTACAAGAGTTTCGGAAGTCCAGCCGTAAAAAGAAATGAATAAAGGAAAATAACTGTGCTCATTGCATTTCCTATCATAATTCTGATTAAAAACTTTTTGTACTTTAATTACACTCTTAAGTGTCAGTTGTATTTTTTTTTTACTTTTTAATTAAATGCTTTTAAGCAATTAAATTCAATTTGCTTGAACTCACAACATATTAAACTGGTTGACTCTTAAATGGTTTATATGCGTGTTTCATGCAAGATGGCCGGGTTAAAGTAGAACCATTTTTGTTCTCAGTTAATAAGTATAGCCAAATCATTTTAGATCTAAAAAAGCTTCAAACCTTGGAACTCAATTATAGTGAGGGTATTTTAATGATTTGGGATATTTTGAGTTGATAAAAAATGTTTTCTCTTTTGAAAAGTTTGTAGGTAGGTAAAGTATTGTATTTAAAAAAAAAATTGAAAAACATATATTTTCCAGTTTAGTAACAGTATTTTGAACGAGTCATATTTTTTGTTGATAAAATTAGTTGGAATGGCGATTTTTTAGAAACCATGGACTGAAACGTTGATACTTTAGGACAGGCTTGGGATTCGTAGAAAACTAACTGGAGATTTAAATTAAACTTGACTTACGATGGTAGAGAACACCAACAAAGTTTTACTGTCCGTATCTTGTTCTACTGTCTAAGCTTAGGGTGATTTTCTTCAAACTTGGGATTTAACGATCTAAGCTGATGCCCAGATGGAGGAATTTAAATTTATTTCAAGCTCTAAAATCTTGATTTGCTTGCATAAGTTCAAGAAAAATGGACTTAAAGTGATCGAGTAGTACTCTAGGGCTTAATGGTGAGACTGAAGGTCTAAGATCGAATACTAGCTTATTAGACCTGAAATATTTTGTTTTTGTTTTTGTTTTGAAGTGACAAATCCTCCAGAAGAAACTCCTGTCATGAGAAATTGCTTCTCATAATAGCCGTTCAAGTTGGGAAAGCAATAGTAGGTCCTGTCAAACTTCTAAACACCCACATATGAGTGTTTGAGAATGCTTAAGATGTTCGGGCTCCCGTTCTCACTCCGATAGAATGATTTGATCCTTTTCAGTGTTGAAAATGTGGTTTTTGGTGTTACTGGGAATTTATGGATTCTTAAAAAAACTGGACTGGGAAAGACACAAAAAATTGCCTTCCCCAATTCTCTTCGGCTACAGCCTAAACGGCAGATATTTTTTTGTTTTAATACATTAAATATTTTTTGAAAACACAATTTATCTTCTGTTTTGTTTAACTGTACGATTTCTGAAATCATAACAGAGTTTTCACAAGAAATTTGCAATTATAGGCATGTCAAATTTACTTGTTTTGATGAATGTTCTATCAGGTCGAAAACGGCTTGATGATTAATTTTAAAATTAAATTTTTGTTCACAAAATAATAAAATTTTAAAATTTATTTTTAAAAACGATTGAAATTCAACAAATTAAAATTATATAATTAAAAAATCACCCCAACGACAAATTCATATTTGCTTCTGCTGAAACTAAAGGGTTTTTATTTGTGGGGGGTAGATTTTGGCGGCTTGTGGTGGCCATGTTATTTTGGTGACATCTATCAAATGGTTTAAATAATAAAACTATATTATCAAAATAAGTATTCCTTAGTGCAAACGCTGTGTGCGTTGCTCCTATTTGAGAATACCACTTTGGTAATCAATAAGACAACATTCATTATTATTCAAAGAAACGCATTATCGGCCGAGAACATTGGTCGTGAAAGAGTACACCAGAACCCGAGGCAGTCGATTCCTCAACGTTCACGAAAATTCGGACTTTTGCAGACTGGTGAATTCTGCGTCATGAATTGAGCTCAAAGTTCATTTCCATAGATAAAGCTGTCTGGGGCTTCGAAGCGATTGGAAAAGGATCCAAAATTTGTCCGAATAATAATATCTAGCGATGAAGTGCATTTTTGGATTAACAAACGATATCGCCCTTTATGGCACGATAGCAACGCACACGAGGTTCAATAGGTGACATCCTCAAAAAGCTACCATTTGGTGTGGATTTTGGCCAGCTGCGTCATTGGTTTGCAATTTTTTAAAAAAACTACGTTGTTGATGTGGCCACCTTCAATGGCGAGCGCTACAAAATTATGATAATTAATTTCAATACTGTCTTAACGACTGGAGTATTTCCTGCAAATTGAAAACGAGCTTAAATTATTCCAATACCAAAAAATCATAACCGTACCGACCAATAGCTATTTTACCTTATTTATCGAAAGTTCTTGAGAAAATCATTAACAAACAGATTAGTCTTTACTTAGATCAAAATGACATGCTATGTCCAAATAAATCCGGATTTCGCCCAGGTCACAGCTTGCACGACAGCTCTTATAAACGTTGTCGAAGAAATAACAGAAAGTGTTGACAACAACTGTGTTACTTTCCTCACACTCCTAGACTTCTCGAAGGCATTTGACACCGTCGTCCACCATATCTTATGCACTAAATTAAGGGATAAATTCCAGTTTGTTTCGTCTTCAGTGAAACTTATTTCTTCGTAATAAGGTATCAAGCAGTGGTTGCTAATGATCAAACGTAATCCTTCCTCCCACTAGGCCATTGTGTTCCTCAAGGATCGATTT
The DNA here is from genome assembly GCA_963931855.1 of Philhelius festivus. Taxonomy (NCBI): domain Eukaryota; kingdom Metazoa; phylum Arthropoda; class Insecta; order Diptera; family Syrphidae; genus Philhelius; species Philhelius festivus. Next base: position 82,491,563 of record OZ007556.1, on the reverse strand, counting down.
TAGGACCTCTTTTATTTTTAATGTATATAAATGTGGGATTAGAATGTTAAACCTAATCCCCTAAACTAAAAAAACATTCAACTTGTCATCGAGAGAACAACGGTCCAAAGCTTACAAAAAAACGCAACGGTTGTTATGGAAAGAGAAACGGCAACATCATCAGCTCATCACCAGATATGTAGAGTTCCCGCAACGACCAAGACGTTTTTTTTTTATCATCTGCTACGAGTTACGCAACGAGCTACGCAACGAAAGTCACGAGTTCTATTTTTTTTTTTTTAACTTAATTTTATCTTAAATTACTTAAAACTAAATTAAACTGCTTAAATTACTTAAAACTTAAATTAAACTGTTTAATTACTTAAAAATTAAATTAAACTGCTTAAATTACTTAAAATTAGTTACAACTACTAAACCTTGAATACTTAAATCCCTACATTTTTGTTAAAAACTAATCGAACTTAATCATTGTGCTTTATTTGATTGAACCTTGAATTAAAATCTTAAATAAAACTTATTTAAAAGTGCGAGTTTTCAATTAACATCTTTTTTCCCCTCCCCACATGGTGTCAGAAGTTACGGTTCGCATACCTACGGTGTTACTTTTTTATAAACCATAAAAAATATATAAATATATATTTATTGAACCTACAAGAGCGAAAATTAATGAATTGTGAATAAAACAGTGATCAAAAAGTGATAAGCCCCTGAATGAACAGTGTACAAAACGTTAATAAAAAAAAAAATTATGATCAAATCAGAATGCCAATATAACGGATACACGGAAACCTGAAAGCGATAAGTATCACCGCATGAAAACATATTATTTCATTCTTCATACGAGTATATGCTTAAAACGAAATATTTTTTTTATATTTTTTATTATGCGTGCAATTAAATTATTAAATGAATTTAGACGAATTGTCAACTAAAACATTGCAGGCTTTATTGAAAGAAAAGGGGCTTTCGCATAGTTATAGGCTTAAAAAAGATTTGGTTAATCGATTAGAAAATTATTTTGAGGAAAACCCCCCTAATATTGAAGTCACTGAATACTCCGCTGGTCAAATGCCAGAAGGTGATCTGTCAGACAATAAAAGTGAGGAACATAAGGACACTGTCTCTAAAATGAGTCAGAATAATAATAATTTTGTGTTTCGGGATGTGGAAGATTCGTTAGAATCATTTAATGGTGAGTCTGGTTGCGTCACACACTGGCTCAAGGAGTTTGAAGATATTTCAGCTGTCTGCGGATGGAATGACATCCAGAAATATCTTTATACTAGAAGACTTTTACGAGGTGCGGCAAAATTAGCAGTTGAAGCTGAAAATAAAGTCCACACGTGGAATGAACTAAAAACTTTTCTGAATAAAGAATTTGGACATTCAACCTCTAGCATTATAGTTCATCGCGCTCTTGAATCACGAAAAAAAAAGTACGATGAATCGTTTTTAGAATATATTTTCCAGATGAAACAGATTGCTAATAGGGGAAACATTGATGAAGAGTCACTTTTAGCTTATATTATTTCTGGAATAAACGATAGTGTATTAAATAAAACCGTTCTCTATGAAGCCAAGACTTTTGAAGAACTAAAAGTTAAAATTAAAGTGTATCAGGAAATGAAAACTCAAATGAACAAAAGCGTAGCTCACACGCAAGTTAGAAATCCAAAAATCAATCCTGGTTTTCAAAAAAATGTGTTGGTTTCGCCGGTTTCAAACCAGCAACCTGTGCCCTCAGTTTCAAACCATCAACGTTGTGTTATATGCGGTGCCAAGGGGCATAATGTTGAAAACTGTCCGCACAAGAGCAAAGGCTCTCGTTGTTTTAATTGTAGTGAATTTGGACACTTGTCTAGGAACTGTCCAAAGAAAAATGTGTATTCGAATCCCAATACCTCGCACGTTCGTCGTATATCCGTTCCATCGGTCAACGTCGACATAATAATAGACAATTTAAATATTAATGCTCTTTTCGATACGGGAAGCCAAGTTTCTTTAATGAAAGCATCGATATTTGAAAAATTGAAACGAGAATTTGAGCATCCGGGTATTTGTTTAAGTGGACTTGGTCAAGAAATACGTGTGTCAAAGGGATCTTTTAGAATTAAAGTTCTTAATGACTTAAACCCTTATTATTTGACTTTCAATGTCGTATGCGATGAGTGGTTAGTTGATGAGGTGATAATCGGTACTGAGATTTTGAAGTACGCTGACGTAGAAATCCTTGATGGTGTTCTTAGATTCAAACCGAAATGTTTAGACAAAGACGAAAACTTTTTAAACGAAATTGATATAAATATTTTTGAAACGAATCGCAACGAAGTGTTATGTGTTCAAGAAATTTTAGACAGAAAGATCCGGGAATCTATTTTGGATATTATGCAGTGTTATTCACCAAAAAAACCCGTTAAATCATGCATCGAAATGAAAATAGTTTTGGAAGATGAAAAACCTGTTTTCCATCGACCTCGTAGATTAACCTCGAAAGAAAAAGAAATTGTATCCGCGCAAATTCAAGAGTGGTTAAAAGATGGTATTATTGTAGAAAGTGATTCAGATTTCTGTAGTCCAGTGGTCTTAGCAAAGAAAAAAGATGGTAGTCATAGACTTTGCGTTGATTACAGAAAATTAAACAAAAAAATAATTAAAAACAGACAGCCCTTGCCAATTATCGAAGAAATTCTAGAACAGCTCTACGATTCTAAAATTTTTACGACTCTTGACTTGAAAAATGGATTTTTTCATGTTGACGTCCATCCAGATAGTCGAAAATATACATCTTTCGTTACGTCCGACGGTCAATACGAGTTTTGTAAAGCTCCTTTTGGACTTTGCATTTCGCCCAACGTTTTTCAGCGATATGTTAACGCCGTGTTTAAGGATTTTATCAGGAATGGGCTTATTCTAATATACCTAGACGATATTATTATAATGTCAAAGACAACATCAGAAAATATTGCAACGTTAAAAGATGTTCTGAAAGTAGCAGCAGCCCACGGATTAGTAATTAAGTGGGAAAAATGTAATTTGTTAGAAAATCCATCGATTTTTTGGGTCATATTGTGGAGTCTGGAACCGTGAAGCCTTCCGTTGAGAAAACACTAGCCGTAAAAAACTTTCCAGAGCCCAAGAATTTTAAAGAGGTCCAAAGCTTCCTAGGATTATCCGGATTTTTTAGGAAATTTATACCACAGTACGCAACGATTGCAAAACCTCTTTCCGATCTAACCCGCAAAGAAACGACTTTTATTTTTGGTGTTGAACAACGTTACGCTTTTGAAACGTTAAAAACTCTCTTATGTGAAGATCCAGTCCTTAAGCTTTTCAACCCAAGTCTAGAGACGGAACTCCACACCGATGCTAGCAAAGTAGGTCTTGGATCAGTGCTGTTGCAACGTCACGATGATAACGCTTTCCACCCTGTGTTTTATTTAAGCTTCAAAACCTCACCAACTGAAGAAAATTACTGCTCTTATGAACTTGAAGTACTAGCTGTAATACGTTCACTAAAAAAGTTGCGACCCTATTTACAAGGAATTTCCTTTAAAATTTTTACAGATTGTAAAGCTTTTCAACAAACTATGAATAAGAAAGATTTATCCGCTAAAGTTGCCAGATGGGCATTATTCCTAGAAGAGTTTGAGTGTGAGGTACAGCATAGGTCAGCAAAAGCTATGCAGCACGTAGATGCATTAAGTAGAGTCTTCATTGTCAATTCAGCCCCTGAAACTGGTGTTCTTAAAAGAATTCATAAGGCCCAATCTAGAGATGAAATGTGTAAATTAATTTTAAATATCTTGCAAAAGGAAGCATATGAAGATTTTCACTGCAGAAATGGTATTTTATACAAATTCATTGAAGGCGAATACGTTTTGGTTGTACCAAAAAGCATCCAAAAAAATATAATTCAGAGCGTTCACGAAGTGGGCCATATCAACGCCCAAAAAGTTGAGATATTAATCAAGAGGAATTACTTTATACCTAAACTGCGAAGTAGAATAGAAGAAGTCATAGCAAATTGTGTAGCTTGCATCCTTGCTAGCAAAAAGCAGGGTAAGCAAGAAGGCTACTTAAACCCTATTGATAAAATCGACGTTCCACTACACACTTATCACATGGACCATTTAGGTCCAATGGCATCAACCGCAAAAAATTACAAACATCTTCTTGTCATTATGGATGCGTTTACGAAGTTTGTATGGATCTACCCTGTAAAGTCAACAACGACCGACGAAGTCCTGAAAAAACTCGAATTTCAAGAAAATAATTTTGGTAGTCCTCACAGGATTATTACTGATAAGGGATCTGCGTTCACGGCGATTGATTTCAAAGAGTATTGTGAGAAGCGGCACATTATCCATATCCAAATCACGACTGGAGTGCCGCGTGGGAACGGGCAGGTCGAAAGGATGAATGCCATTATCAAATCAATGTTAACGAAATTGTCCATCGAAAATCCTTTGAAATGGTTCCAGCATGTACCGCGAGTCCAAAAAGCCATAAACTCAACAGTGTCTAGAGCAACTAATAAAACGCCATTTGAAATGCTCATTGGAACCCCAATGAGAACCGAAAGAGATGCGGACCTTATCGAAATGTTAGAGGAAGAGATACGTTGCGAGTTCATGGACAAACGAGCAGAATTACGAATGGAAGCGAAACAACAAATCCACAAAATACAGGCAGAGAACAAGAAGACTTTTGACAAGAAAAGAAAATCGCCTCATAAGTACGCCGTAAAGGACCTGGTAGCAGTACAACGCACTCAATTTGGCCCAGGATTGAAAGTTCACCCAAAGTATCTCGGACCTTACGAAGTAGTCAAAATCAAACGTAACGATCGATATGATGTAGAAAAAGTGGGTACACATGAAGGCCCAAACAAAACTTCATCGTCAGCTGATCAAATGAAGCCATGGTTACGAGACGACGATGACTGCGATTCTGATTCATACCAAACAGAATCATCGCAGGATGGCCGGATGTGGGATTAGAATGTTAAACCTAATCCCCTAAACTAAAAAAACATTCAACTTGTCATCGAGAGAACAACGGTCCAAAGCTTACAAAAAAACGCAACGGTTGTTATGGAAAGAGAAACGGCAACATCATCAGCTCATCACCAGATATGTAGAGTTCCCGCAACGACCAAGACGTTTTTTTTTTATCATCTGCTACGAGTTACGCAACGAGCTACGCAACGAAAGTCACGAGTTCTATTTTTTTTTTTTTAACTTAATTTTATCTTAAATTACTTAAAACTAAATTAAACTGCTTAAATTACTTAAAACTTAAATTAAACTGTTTAATTACTTAAAAATTAAATTAAACTGCTTAAATTACTTAAAATTAGTTACAACTACTAAACCTTGAATACTTAAATCCCTACATTTTTGTTAAAAACTAATCGAACTTAATCATTGTGCTTTATTTGATTGAACCTTGAATTAAAATCTTAAATAAAACTTATTTAAAAGTGCGAGTTTTCAATTAACATCTTTTTTCCCCTCCCCACATAAATGAACTCCCGTCTGTAGTTTTCAATTCGTCATTTCATATGTATGCTGACGACGTTCAGCTTCGATATAGCTGTCCTCTCGGTTTAATTCAAAATGGAGCTTGGGAGATAAATAAAGACTCAAATAAGGTTCAACTTTGGTCACAATTAAAATCCAAAAATCCACTAGATGCACTTTATTTTCCTTCATTACTGCTCAACAACATTCCCATCCAGTTTGTCGAATCAGCAAAAAACCTAGGAGTAGTATTTAACAGAACCCTTACCTGGACAAACCACATAAATATGATCATCGGAAGATTGTATGGAGGCCTAAGAATGTTATGGACCACTCAAAAAATTACCCCAATTGAAACAAGAATGATACTAGCAAAATCACTTCTCATTCCCCTAACTACATACGAGTATATGGTTGTGAAATTTTTAGTAATTGAGATTTCAAGGACAAAAGGAAGCTTAATGTTGTTTATAATAGTGTGGCAAGGTATGTTTTCGGTCTGCGCAGGTATGACCATATTTCCGCATACTCTAAAATTATACATGGTGTCTCTATTGATAATTTATTCGCTTTAAAAACTCTAATAATGCTTAATAGTATTCTGCAAACAAGAAAACCACAATATCTTTACCACAAAATTCAGTTTGCGCGCTCAACTAGAAGCTTTGATCTGACTCCATTACGCTACTCTTACCTTATTTCTCGTCGTCAATTTTTCGTACACGCAATTCGGTTGTGGAATTCCTTTCCTCTGGGCATGAGGATGATAGGATGTAGCACTCGGTTCAGGACGAGACTAAAGCAATACTTTGAGGCTCTTCGATGATTAACTCATTTTGGCTTATTTGATTATTTTTGTTCTTTAACTCTTCTTTATTAAATGCTATTCTCTTTCCTTTTTTATTTTTTACTTGCGACTTATAGGTACTATAAAGTAAGTTATGCATTCGTAAAAATAATCAAACTCGAGATTTTGATCAAAGTTGACATTACGATCATAGCGAAGACCAAAAAAGTGGGTCTCGCAATTCTGTCTATCTGTTCGAAAACAGCCTAGCCTAATCGGCTAGGCCGATTTTCTTCAAACTTGTTAGATATGGGTTTCAATTTTTTCCCCCCACACGTTTTTTTCTTTTTTTTTTAAGACCAAAAACAACAGTACCTGCAAATACGATTTTTTCGAAATTTTATTAAAAATTTTTTTCTCAAAAACTGTCCCACTGAATTTTAAAATAAAATGCACGACTGGGTCGCACGAACTTGCTCATATGTAATAGACTAAGAATTTCACAAATGAATGTTATTAGAGAAAAACTATTCATAAACACAAAATTCATTTTTTAAATGACTAAACCAACTCCTTTAGTTGTTAGAGGTAAAAATAGGTATGCCACGTAATTCAAGCCAATACAGCAAGGACAAAAATTAAAAGTCTTTGTAGTGGTTTCTTAAAAAAAACAAGCTTTTATATAAAAAAATTTTAAAACATTTTTAAGAAAAAATTTTGGTACGCCAATTTAAAGTTTTTTATTATTGTTCGGATAAAAATTAAATTTACAAAAAAAAATATTGAGCCGTTTTCGAGATATTGAATTTTCCAAAAAAAAAAAGATTTCTTTTTTTTTTCAAAATTCGAAAAAAAAATATTTTTTTTAAAGTTTAGAAATACAATGTTTTTTAAACTTTATAGAAGCTTCTCTATAAAAAATTTCATCAAGATCCGTTATGTGGAGAATGAGAAATTCAAAATTCGAAAAAATGGTTCTATGGTAGGTACAAGCTGTATAATATCTTAATTTCAAATTTGTTTTTATTATAATAAAGATCATAAAAATTAATTGAAAGAAATAAATTTTTATCAAAATACTAGGTGTCGTTTTCGAGAAAAATACGATTCTTGAAAACCATTTTTTAAATCTTTTAACATTTGTATGGTGGGTACCTTTATTTTTAGGTAAAAAAATTATATTTTCCTCACATCTTGTAGATTATATTGAGAAACTTTTATTTATCAAGTTTGAAAAAATCTAGCATAGGATTTTCGAAATATTGAGTTTTGAAAAAAAAAAACAATTGAAGTTTTTTTTAAAAATATAAAAAAAAAATATTTGAAAATTTGAATACACAATTCTATTTAAGTTTTTGGGGAGCCTTAGCAAAAAAAAATGATCAAAATCGGTGGTACCGTTTTTGGGAAAATCAAAAACAAAAAAAATGGTTCCATGGGGGGTACCTACCCTCAATAACCATTTTTCGGAAAATTTTTTTCAACCATTACCTAGCTTTAACTAAATTAAATTTTTATGTGTTTTTATTTTTAAAATCAGTTGAACAGTTTTTGTGATAAACAAAAATATTTATAAAATTTCGAAAAAATTCGTAATGCAGGTACCGTTATTTTTGGTCTTAAAAAAAAAGAAAAAAACGTGTGGGGGGGAAAAATTAAAACCCATATCTACCAAGTTTGAAGAAAATCGGCCGCGCCGTTTAGGCTGTAGTCGAACCGACAGACAGACAGACAGAATTACGAGACCCACTTTTTTAGTCTTCGTTAACATCGTAATGTCAACTTTGATCAAAATCTCGAGTTCGATTTTTTTTACGAATGCATAACTTGCCTTATAGTGCCTATAAGTCGCAAGTAAAAATTACATTTAGATCGGTTATATCATTTATTTAAGACGAAATTTAAACTAAAAGTTTCTTTGTCTTAATTTAAATTTTCCTATATCAAATGACACATCGTACAAACTACATGTAAGCGAAACAAACAAAAATTTATCAATATTCATTGAGCCGTTTCCGGGGGAAATTTGTATTCTTGTAATCAAATTTTAAATCTTTAAGATAGTAGTAAAAAATGTCAAACAAAAAGAGCAAGCACGACTTATGTATTTGAGGAATTCAACTTGTCTGAACTTTATGTATTAAATGTAAGATTGAATTATATGAACTTTATCTTCCTGTTGAAGGCCTTAGACATTATTTTTTTATTTATTCGTTAGGAGCCACAGGGGATATTTTCGGTATATAAAAAAAGTGGCAGCAGCACAGTTGTCGTTCCGCGGCTATGCTCGTAGTTATTGCCACCTCTCTGTGTACTTCCTATTCGACTAAACAAGAATTTATTTGTGCCTAAAAATAACACAAATTCGGAGACTCTGATGATATCTGTGAAAAAGAAAGGTTTGGTGCTTCGAACTAAATATTTAATGAAAATATAAAAATAAGAAATTTAATCTGTGAGGTTGCATGGCTCAAAAGCACCAAATTGCAAGGAACTAAAAAAGCATAAGTAAAAGTCCAAAGACTCGCTGCGAGTATTTCATGCATTACTGAAGCAATGAGAACTTGTTCTACAGCAGCGATGGAGGTTAATCTTTATCTTTTGTTGGAAGTGCTACTAAGGGAGCCATTACGAGATTTACTAAGGAAGAAACTGGGTCCGGAAAATGTATAAGTGACAGGGAAAGGGCTGCTTATTAAAGTCGGTAGCAACTAACCTTACTGACATTCCTAGGGATGGAATGATTACAAAATACAACATTACAAAATACAAAAAAAAGGTATGGTAAAGGTTAGTACTCGTAGCATAGTTTTAAAGTTTGTAATTTGTGTAGTAAAAATATTTTCAGGAATCACCGCACATGTCCATAACTTATATCGCATATTTTTTAGGCGTGACAATTTTGTCACTTCTTCTTAAAGTGACAGCATCTGCCTCCGGGGGAAGCTCCGGCATGACAGTCATTACACCAAGAGGTATTTGTTAAATAGTATTGTACTAATACCACCAGACTACTTAAAATCTTTCGTTATTTAAAAAGACTCATAAGCCAGTTGAATCGTAGCCTTAAGAAGTAAATATCCAGTCTTTCAAAAGGCCAAAGAAAAAACCAAATTCTACATAATCATAGTCCTATGCAAATCAGGAAACCAACCTTTAAGCTGTAGATGTAGACGAATAATTACAGGAACAACATTTCTCGTTTCCTCTTTCATTACAATTTCGTGTTTTATTAAAACCCCGAGCTCAATTAGTGCCTAAGAACGCGGCAGACGAAAAATCAGATATACATATGACTATTCTCAAGGATATCCCGCCATTTTCCCAAAAAAAAAAAAAAAACAAACAAATATCTATCTTTATTCCTTTTAACTTTAGTCCTGCTGATTGCCAACCAAATTACTCAAAGACCTTCTGAGGGCAAATCTTTTATTATGGGCCATTATAACTTGTAAGTTCACGCTTGAACAAAAGAGGAATAACTATATAAGTATAGGATAGTCATAATAATAAGCATGTCAAGTGATATGAGAATTCATTAGTTTGGTATCTTAAAGATGCCCCTATTGATGCCATTCAGTTCGTTGTTCCACATCAACAAACAGTGTAAATACCTATACCTACTATCTATTCGGGTGGAAGTATGAACCTTTCTCCAATAGATTGACGATTTTCTTGAATGAGGGCTTCGAGCAAATTGGCAATTCATGGTTATTTGGAAAAGGCTTTGTGCTCAGCGGAATGTTAATAAAGACGTATTAATGACTATTAGTAAAATTAAACAAAAAGCTATGTACGTAAGGTATAGATTATGATTCGCAATTTTCTTTGTCATAAAATATTTTATCAAACAAGGGAAAGCCATGCTAAGTTACGGAATATTTCTTAAGTCCACTTGCTTTTTGAGTGAAATACATATAAAAAGGCTGATTCCGTCGTTATCCCTCCATGAGGGCTATCAGAGAAACTTAAGCACAGGCTTTTGAGACGCCATAATCACCATGATGATGCTACATAAAATCAAAAAGAATAATACCTCCAAAGAGCTTAACAAAATCAAAATGCACGATTGGGTGTGCTCTTATGTTTCAGAGAATAGATTTTATTAGACAAAAATGTTCCTGAGCAAAAATATTTTTTTTTTAAATGGAAAAAACATCTCGTTTGGTATTTAGAGCTCAAATCAGAATGCCATGTGATTTCTAAAGCAACTATTACACCCAGGTTTCCAAAATCGAGTGAAATCGAAATGAAAACAAATTTCCAAATCGCGTGAATTTGATTTCAGTGTTCTACATTTCACTCGCTTTCATAATTTCAAAATCACTTTAAGTGAAATTGAAGTTTTGTGAAGTTTTTTGACTGCTATTAAAATGTTGTGTGCAATTTTTTACAAAAGTTATTCCATAATATATTGTAATGAGTGCTTTATTGCTTGCAGTGGAATTACGGGGTACCAAGCGTGAATATAAGGAAGGAAAAAAAGAAGACAAATGTTTGGAGATCATTCAAACCCTCAGTGGCGTAGCGTGGGTGGGGTGGAGGGGGCGACCTGCCCCGGGCGGCAGAAGACCAGGGGCGCCAAAAGTCGCCAGTGAAGCGGGTAGAGTATAGAGATCATATGTTTCATGCCAGAACGTTTGACAAGTCGTTGATGCTCTCGACTGACTTCCGTGAATTCGTAAACGGTGAGTAAGGCCGTAAGGGTGCATACTTTTGCTCCATCCCGCATCACAGAAAGTCATTTTGATTATGTTGTTTATCGTTTAAATACTGTTTAATCTTCTAAAACTATACATTTAATACTTACTTAACCTTTGAACTAGTTTTTGAAAATGAAAAGAGTCAAAGAGTCATGCGAATACATAACTTATTTTAAAGGCAGAAGAAGAAGACGTGCCTGCCGTCGAAGTTGGAAGTCGTTCTGGTCCCACCACAGAGTAGGGTCAAGCACTGAATTTGAAAGTTACATTCGTTGCATGCACAAACCACTCAATTTGGCTGAGGTACACGCTGCTTCTGAATCAGTGAATTCCGTGACGTTTTCTGGAACTCTATTGCCTTCTGCTGCTTGATGGAACGCTTTGGTTGCCGTCACAGGTCAAGCAGTGAAACGAGTCACTGAAACGCGCTGGAGCACTAGACATGAAGCTGTCAAGACGCTTAAAAATAAGTTTGAGGAAGTTCTTGAGGTACTGGAAGAATTGACGGATTAATCTAAAACTTCCGAAACAAGATCGGGAGCCAGTCTTCTTATGACAGCCATACAGTCATTCAACTTCCTCACTTTTCTTGGCTTTTGGGCTGCAGTGTTACCTGAAGTAGATGACGCACAGATTTACCTGCAGCAACGAGGACTGAGTGTGGATAAGTGTGCTCAGAAACTCTGCGCTTTAAAAGCTCTCCTAGTGGAGAGCAGAGACCGTTTCGTCGAAGCCGCAATCGACTTTGCCAAGACTCTCTGCGAAAAACTCGGAATCGAGAAGAATTTGCAGGAAAAAACCCATGCATGGCGATGAATCCGCAGATGCAGCTTTTTCTCACGAGCAGGAACACCGTCGAGAGGTGTTCGCATCATTTGACAAGATCATTCAAGAAATGACGACTCGATTCCAGCAAGTTCAAGAAATAGCGGACAAGTTCGGATTTTTGACGCTAGCGATACTTTTAGACAGCAAGTACGAATGTGATCTTTCCCATATATTAGAAGACATTGACAAGGACGATTTTCAGATGGAGCGGAAGCGTCTCCAGCAGTTTGTGGCCAGTTCTGAATCAGAGTCAGAGGAAGTTATAAGGGGCAAAGGACCACTGGAGCTCCTCCAGTTCATTGAAAAACTGAATCTGGAAATTTCGGTTCCAAATATAGTCATCTTGATATGACTTTGGCAACGACTTTTAGGGAACATCTAGAAAAAACACTCGATGCCAAACAAGCAGGTTTCCGCACTGGATCCTCATGCATTGATCATATCAATACTTTAAGGATCATAATTGAGCAGTGCGTCGAATATCGATCACCACTCCACCTGCTATTCATTGACTTTGAGAAAGCTTTCGATAGTGTCAATAGAGAATTTATTTGGCATGCTTTACGCAGTAGGGGTATCCCGGATAAATTAATAGCTATTATTAGGGCAACTTATGATGGATCAAACTGTCACGTTTTCCACGAAGGGAGGCTGTGGGAAGAGTTTAAAGTCCAAAGTGGAGTCAGACAGGGCTGCATTCTGTCACCAATATTGTTTCTGTCACGTTTTGCACGAAGGGAGGCTGTCAGAAGAGTTTGAAGTCCAAAGTGGAGTCAGACAGGGCTGCATTCTGTTACCAATATTGTTTCTGTTGGTGATAAGCGATGTCCTGCGAGCGGCCTTGACGGGAAACGGAGGAATTCCATGGCCTCTGACGTCTCACCTGAAACATCTTGACTATGTGGACGACATATGTCTGCTCTCTCATAGAATCATGGATCTCCACCAAATGACAACAGGGGTGGAGAGAGAAGCAGAAATCGTGGGGCTGAAAATCAACTCCGGCAAAACAAAGATAATCAGCCTAGGAACCACGTCATCTTCTCTCATAAATATTTCTCAACAACCGGTAGAGAAAGTACAGAGCTTCCAATACCTTGGAAGTATCATCTCTACCGAGGGTGGCACCGAACAGACATCAGCAGTCGCATCGGGAAGGCAAAAGCTGCTATCGGTATGCCTAGAAAGATATAGAGGAATAACTCTCTAAGCTTAAGAACCAAGGTACAGCAGTTTCGATCCAACTTCGAATAATTAATAAATGTCTGCAAAACATCCTTACTATTTTCTGGCCCAATCGTATATCAAACGAAGAGCTCCTCAGGAAAACGGGTATACTCTATTATACGACGTTGAAAGTGGCAGTGGATCGGATACACGCTTCGAAAAGGCGACAACTGTATTGCGGCGCATGCAATGCAGTGGAATCCGCTCACTCAAGAAGGAAGAAGAGCTGGACGACCGAGAAGCTCATGGAGAACGGCAGTCGAGGAGGAGTCAGTCCAACTAGGCAAGAGTTAAAGGGAGTTGCAACTCATATCCAAGAACCGAACATGATGGCGAACTGGCGTTGTGAACGCCCTATGCCCCACTAGGGGTCACCCACGGACATAAAAGGTCTGAGGACCGAAGTAAGTCATTCAGTAAGTTAAATTCAACTTGTAATGACCAATTAAAAGACATGAAAATCTGAACTTAATTTTTTGGCAAGAATTAATATTCCTGGAGTCATAAAATGCATAATAGAAAAGGATAATTTTCAGTTTTTTCATATTTTTGCGACTTATATACATATACTATATGTTAAGTTAGCGTTCTTACGAGTAAAAAAAATCGAACTCGAAATTTTGATCGAAGTTGATATTACAATGATATAAATTTTATTTTGTTAAAGCTAGGTAAGGTTGAAAAATTTTACCGAAAAATGGTTACTAATGGTACTCAAATGGTAAAACACTTTTATTTGATTTTACCAGAAACGGTTACACCGATTTTGATATTTTTTTATGCTAAGTCTCCCCAAAAGTGTGAAAAGTATTGCTTATGCAAATTTTCAAATTGTTTTTTTTTTTTTTTAAAAACTCATTATTTCGGAGACCCCATGCTCGATTTTTAAAAACTTGACAATTTTTATAAGATTTTTTTCTTTCGATTATTTTTTACGATCAATGGAATAAAAAAAATTTCAATTTTAGATATTACAGACTGTGGCTACCATGGAACCATTTTTTCAAATTTTGAATTTCTCATTATCGGCATAACGGATTTTAATGACTTTTTTTTTTTTAAGTTTGAAAAACATTGTTTTCCAGAGCTTAAAAATAAAATATTTATTGAATTTTCGAAAAAAAAATCAATGTTTTTCTGAAAATTCGATATATCACAATCGGGTCCATACTTTTTTCGGAAACTTTATTTTTATCCGTACAGTAATAAAAACTTAAAGCTGGCATACCAAAATATGTTCTTGAATGTTTTTAAAATTTTTATATATAAAAGTTAAATTTTTTAAGAGACCGCTACAACGACTTTTAATTTTTGTTCTTGTATACATTTTTATTTGCTTAAGAAATCACATATGAAGCATTCTGTTTTAATCTCTCGCTACTAAAAGAGTTTAAAAAAAATAATTTATTGCTCATGAAAATTGTTCTATATGAAGGGTTTTATAATACAATTTCTATATACTACTTAGCACTATTAATGGACTTGTTGAATTATTGATTCAAAATAGCTTTTTTGGCCTTTAGTCCACAAAAATTGGCGACTCGTTCGGGTGATCTCACATGGACTCATCAGTTGACTGTGAGGACCTTGTCAATACGCAATTTTTGTTCAATTCAGTTCATCTTACATCGGTTTTTTGAAAAAAATCCAATGTAAACTATATCCAACCAAGATTAAAATTGTAATCATTAACGATGGAAGTTTTTGCCGTGGCCTGACATTGATTCTACTCGTATATGAAGGTTTTTATAATGTGGACTAAAGGCCAAAAAAGCTATTGAAAATTTTTCTCTAATAACATTCGTTTTTGAAATTCTTAGTCTTTTACATAAGAGCAGGGGCTGAATTACCGCTTCAGTGACGAGTGAGTGAGTCCCATCAGTGATCGAATGAAAATGTCAAATTGGAGTAATTTGTTGCTCGATGACGTAAGCGGTAATGCCAAACTCAAATAATTCAGTCACGTATTACTTGATAACTGATGCGGTAATTCGGCCCCAGGTTTGTGAGTCGTGCTTTTTATTTTTTGAATCTTCTTCTATAAATTAAGTATAAATATTTTTTAAAATTTCCAAAAACAAAAAATAATGGGACAGGTTCCGATATTTTTGATCCTCATACGAAACATGTTGGAGGATAAATATCGAAAGGGTATCAACCAAGTTTAATGAAAATTGAGAGAGCAGTTTAGAAAGATTATTACGAGAGGGTCTTGAGAAGGCTTTCGATTGTGTGCCCCGCAATAGCTTACTGCGTAAACTTGAAGTATTTGGTATCCATTCAAGTTTACTTCAATCGATCTTCCCCTTTTTAATTGGTCCGATAAAAGAAGTTAAAATTGAAGAATATGCATTATGGCAATTTAAATGTATTTAATGAGATCCTCCAGGGAAGTCACTTTTACACACTTCTCTTTAGTAGTATTTTTATTGATGATATTGCTTACTCTATTATCTTCAGAAAATATCTCATAATGCAACAGCTTGAAGAGAATCAGGATCTAGTGACTTACAACTCTCACCCATTCCTGTGTGCGCGTTACCAGTAATGGAGGTAACCTACAATTTTTCTGTGCCGATTTCGAACGACTAGTGAGCAGCACTTTTCATGACAATAGATTATCTTAGAGGATTCATCAAGTCCTCGCAAGAGGTAGTAGACCCCTGAAAAACTTTTTTTGCAGCGGCTAAGAATCGAACTGAAGACCTTCTGCATGGCAGGCCAACGCCTATTATGCCAAGGGGTGCAACATATATCATATATAGTGATGATTTTACACTCTTCTTAAAAGTAAAGAGTGATTATCGCAAATTGATCTTGATAATTTGGTGTTTGTTAAATAATTTGATCTTAACGGAAGGAAATGCTTTGTTATTTCTTTCTAAAGAAAACATTTTATATTTCCTAACTCTCTATATTGCAGTAATCTTCGTGTGTGGTAGATTTGTTATCGTTTGTTTCAAGTTTTCGTTTATTCCACATTTTAATTCTAACTGTCGCAAAAGCCAAATCTATGTTGGGATTTATTAATAAAAATTGAATTGATTTTTCCGATCTATGCACCATTATTTTGTTATATAGAACTTTAGACCATCCTTGAATATCCAGATGTTAACTGGAACCTTAAGTAAAAATGATTTTCGGTTATTATCCAGAAATATCTAAATAGTTTTGAAAGGTAGGCGAAAATATATGGAATTTTCCTTCATAAGTTTTAGTAACGAAAAATCTGCTAGATTATTCGGCAAAATCATATTCATGATATAGTTTTTGCGCGATGTATTTTTTGATATCACATTAAGTGGGCTTCATTTTACTTAATCTCCAATGAGATCGAGCCTAAACTGGTTCACCAATTTCTTCAAATTTTATACCAGGTATTTGTTTACTTCTAGCTCATCTTAAACCGATTGCTTCCCTACACCATATTGGGTTTTTCTTTTCGAAAGCTGATCGAAGAAAAGAAGACAGTTTGTCACAAAAATACGCAAAATGGTGGAAGTACACCTTTGATCTTTTTTTTTTGTGATGTTTGCCTTTTTTAAAATAATTCTACAAAAGGTTATCCCAATTTTACCAACTTTGCGAACCGATACTTCTTTACAGTTCGTATAAGATTGCATTCCAAAATTTTGATTTTGTTTCACTCTAAAGGTTATGTCGTTCATATATTTTCCAGTAGGAAAAATAAATCTGATGGCACATGACTGCTCGTTGAGAACCAGGGTGCAGTGACTAACAACTCAGAAACAATTACGGTGTTCGTGTTGCTAGTTTCCAGAGATTGAAGGGACCTAGAAATTTTTTCAAAATTTGAACGACATAGATTGGAGGCACTTTTCATTTTCAAGGAGTTGTCACTTCTTCCCAAGAGTCAGTATACTTGAAAACCTGGTATACATTCCCTTAAGAGCTTAACATACAAATTGTAAGTATTTTTAAAATAACCAGTAACTTTTTACAAGATTTAAAATATAATGAAAAACTATAACAGTGTCGTCAGCGTTCTAAAAATTGGAGTCCCCTACTTATCAGATCACTCAAGAACTTTCAGATAGTGAACAAATCTTGCAATCTTCACGGCATTTTATGGGCAAACATGTCTCGGCCCATGGCGTTAACGATCATGCTTTTAGGCGAATTCCTAACATCTGTACAAGTTGGCGACTGTGCAGAAACTCCCGAAACTTCAATTCCCGGAGGAAAGTACATGATTATTTTTTTCCAGTGATAAAGTTCATTTTCACTTGAGTGAATACTTCGACAAAAAGAACATGCACTTCTTGACTGACACCAATCCCCAGAATTATATCAAAGACCTTTGATTTCACCTAGAGTCACAGTGTGCTGTGTAATTTCCTAAGCTGGAATAGTTGGTCTCTGGTGCGTTGGGCTGTCATGCAGAAGGTCTTGGGTTCGATTCTCAGCCACTGCAAAAGTTAATTTTAATGTGAACAAGTTACAGAAATTCTTTTTTTCACGACTTCATGAACTGAACTTAGTAAATATTTTTGTTCCAATAGTACGAAGCAATGACTCACTTTTCAAGAGCATCGATGTCAGCTTTGGGGGAACACTTCCTTGAGTGCCTGATCACAATAGGGACCAATTAGTAGCAGCGTTACCCACTTACGGAAAAAAAGTCGAAGTAGATTTGAAGAAAAAAGTCCAGTAAATTGAGAAAAATCGAAGTACGAGTAGATTTCAAAGTGACTTTTTACTTGCTTTTAGAAAAAATAATGCATACAATTTTTTTTCCTTAAATGAATATTATTAAATATTTAAAATTGTCACTACATTTCTTTTAATTTTAAGGAAATTTCATATACAATTACTCATTTGTGTATTTGTACTGTATTGACGTTCTTTTATTTTATGGTAAATATGGGGCTACATACTACTAATTAGAGTGAAATAGAGAAAAAGAAGTAGATTTAGGCTTTATTTTGTAAAATTGAAGTAGGTTGAAACAGAGATTTTTAAAATGAAGTAGATTTCAGTATTTTGCTGATGGTGCGAAGTAGTAAGTAGATTTTAAAATATTTTGAAAAAAAGAAGTAGATCTACTTCAATTGAAGTAAAGTGGTACCACTGATTAGTAAGGGCCAGCTGACTCCTAATTTTGCACCGTGCTATTTTTTTTCTGACGATTTTCAAATCCTGCGTTTATGTCAACATCCAAAGACCCTATAAGACCTGGAAGGTAACCTATATAGAAATTACCAACATACCCGCTCAAATGATAGTAATGGTCATGACAAACGCCAAAAATCGGCAACAAAAATACAATTTAGATTTATTGATTTTCTAGACTCTCTATGAAAAGACAGTTTTTTTCTAATTATTTAAATGAAATTTTAAATTCGTTGGTAACATTTTGCCCTTTTTCCAGAAATTTTATGCGAGGGGTCATGGCGTGTATAAACAGCTACATTATATCTGTTTTGATTTATTTCAAAAAAAGGTTAAAATAGTGGATTAAGCTCAAGGTCCAAAAATTATAACTTCTCACAGCTCCATGAAGTAGCCAAGAATACAAAATGGCTAAGAGAATAATTCGAAACTGCCCTTTCACACTAAGAGTTACGGTTGAGTACAATTGACGACATTTTAAAAAGTCCAAGTTATATATAAATCGCAAAAATTATCATCTCGCATTGAAATGGAATGTTGTTTTCAATTGAGTGCATTCATCAAAAACCATTTTATATAGATTTTAATAACAGATTTTTCCAGTAAGCGAAATTTCGTTTTTCTATAAATTATTCTAAATTTAAAAAAAGCAAATTTCTTAAGTTAGATTACACAAAAATATTCGCAAATGCATACAATTGGTAACACTGATAAAATATCCTTTCAAATTCAATAATGCCACCTTCAATGCACTTCCTAAATGAAACCTATTAAATTAATCAACGATTAATTATAAATTGGATAAACCAAGAACTGAATTTAAAAGGGTGGGGACAAATAATTACACTTGTGTACTATAAAACCAACAGAAAAGAAAACCAGTTCTGGATAATGATGCTAGCATTTACGTGTGTAACGAAATAAAAATTGAAAAAAAAAAACAAAAACAAGATAATTAATTTTAATATTAATGATAATTGTCGTCTGGGCTAGCACATCAAGTTGCAAGTACTTACAGCAGCAGGGTGGGTAGTACTTATATACCGCATGTCCATAAAAACAAACACGATTTTATCTGTAATGCAACACCTGTGTCAGTTGACTCACCTGCTTGAAGGGCCTCATGCCACCATTGATGCGTAGTGAGTCCGCGGCAATACCTGCGATGCCATCTGCTGTGCTTTCTCGAAGCTGCTTAAGGGACACATTAGGAGCGGTTTGTGAGTGTCCACAAGTGCTGTGACTGCTGCAGCACACAATGTTGCTGGCCTCGGGTTGGGAGCTTTGGCGAATTATCCGCGAACCGTTGGCGGGAGTGCATGTGACCAGGACTGGCGGAACTTGCTGGTGATATTGTTGTTGTTGTTGTTGCACGGTCATGGTGGAGGAACATATCACTGCAGAGCTACTGAGGTTTCCCTGTTGAAAGGCACTTTTGACGCTGTCCCTCGAAGCGGAACGGTCCATGTTGGAGGTCGTAATTGGTGTGGCGGAAGCACGGCGACTGCAGTTGCGACACGCCCGACACCGATTTTGCGTCGTCGTCGTTGTCGTTGAAATATTCTGATATGAAGAAGTCTGATGCGGTTGCAATTGGTCGTGATAGCTGCTATTAAGATTTGTAACTGATATGGTCGGTTGTGGTTCCTCGTCGTGCGGATGGACCTCGATGTCGGGAACTGTCGGCGGACGTATTCCTTGTTCGACGTCTTCATCCGGCCCGCGTATGCTTTCCTCGGAGCCGATTTGAATTTGAGCGGAAAGCTGCGGGCTGGTAAGATATGTGGATGTGCGGTCTTGACGTATTAATGTCGGCTTGCTGCTTGTTGACATGTTTGTTGGTCCGTTCGCTGATCCCATTTTAATTTGTCGCAACACAGACGGTTTGCATTTTGGCGTATTTGAAACCAATAGGGAATCAGTTTCTTCCGAACTAACGTAACCGGAATTATTTGTTTCCAAGATATTTTGTGCAGACATCTGAAATAAAAAAAAATATAATTAAGGTTAGTTTAAACATTTTTAAGTTATATTGAACTTATAAAAGAAAGAAATTTGTGCCCCAAAATGTTCTCTCTCACAAAAAAAACAGACATACTGCTGCTAGTTATTAAAAAGGCTTTATTATCTTCTTAAACACACATTAATTTAAACGTTGATCAAAAGTTAATTTATAATTTTATTATGAAAAATCTTGAAATCGTTATTTTTTTATTGACTTCAAAACTATTATTCAAAGTTAACGGAAAGTTGCCATGATTGCCACTTCAAAAGATGTCTACCATAATTAATAGATTTTTTCGATTTTTTTTTTAGAAAAAACACAATTTTTTAATGGAAACTATAGAAAGTGCATCCACACTATGTTTAAGTAATCATAAGACACGTTGGATCTTGCGTTACCGTTGCTTTTTACCCTGTCTAGAGGTAAGCCTTCTATTTTGTCCAGTTGATTTTTTAAATCGATTTATTTCAATTTCTATACAAATTTGTAAGGGAATTGTATAAGTAAAAAATATTCTGCATGGAAGATCGAGCATTTTTTATATCCCTTATAATCTATTCTTCTTGTTTTAAATTCATCAAAAAAAAAATAATTTGTTTATCAGGAACAATATCCATATTGTTGGTTTTATAAAAAAAAATGCGTAAACTATTTTGAGACTGCAAAATTAATTTCATAAAATTATATTTTTTATATTTTCCATATAAGGAGTTTAAAGGCAGAATTATTCAAACGCAATTTTGGCCTGTATCAATAAAAGATACAAAATTAAGTGTTAATTAATTCGTATGTCTTTCAAAATATTTGCAAAACTTCCGAATTTGCCAAATTTTATAACTCGATTTCCTTGTCAAAAATCAAAAACGTAAAAACGTACATTAAAGTCGTCGGAAATAAAATTCACTATTAGCTCAATAAAGCGGCAACACTGTAATGGGCTGATACAGTATTAATAAGATATGGAAAAAATAAATAAATAAATAATAGGAATAAAAATAGGAACTCACTTACTATTGTGAACTACAAATTGTAATTAATTTTGTAAAGCTGAAATAGTAAATTGTAAAGTACAACATTTCTTATATACACGTACTTAAAAGAATATTGTTAGCTGATTAAAAAAGAAATTATAAATGGCTCTTATAAATAATAATTAATTTAATAAACATTAATAATAACTCAATTATTCTTTCAAATTTGAGGTTTTTAAACCAATTCCTTATATTCAAAAACGACAAACGATATTTTTTATTATTATTTTTTTTTCTCAAAAATTCTTCACTCCAAAATAAAATAAAATGACACATTATTTATTAAGAAATATGAATTTATGAAAATAATATTTAAATCATTGAAGCGATTTTATCAAATAAAATTTAAATAACACGTTTAAAATATTTTTATAATAAATGTTGGATCGCCAATTAAAATTTTTCAAAAGCGTGCAAATAATAATAAACGTTAAAAAAATTAAATGCTTTTTTTAATAAAAATTTAATAAATATAACACTTTTTTCTCAAAACTAAGAATATAGTATTTTGTTTTTAATTTGTTTGTTTTTCAATGATGAGAAAGTCAAAAATAAAATAAAATAAACGACTGGATCCCGCGGACTTGCTCTCATGTAAAAATACTTTGGAATTTAAAAATAGCTTTTAAATAAATATAAAAAATGGATTTAATAAAAGAGAAATCTATAAAATGCATAAAAATGGGCCATTCTTCTTTGAGAACGATGCCGCCAATAACAAATTACACGATGCTGTAAACATAAATGGTGGTGAAAGTTATCGGGCTATGATTGAAAATTTTGTTAGACCAGCGATTGCTGATTGTCCTGAGATGTGTTTTCAGCAGGATTGAGCCACTGCTCGCGACACAATGGCGCTTCCAAGGGAAATTTTCGGCGACCGAATAATTTCCAAAAATTCAAGATTTAATTGACCTCCACGCTCTCCGGATTTGAATGCACCAGACTTTTTTCTGTGGGGTTATTTGAAGAGTAAAGTGTATGTTAATAAACCCACCTGAAATACAGGCGCTGAGCCCAGATGTCTTATAAAGTTTCATAGAAAATGCTTTAGAAAGAGCCCGTCTCTGTGAGCATGATGCTGGTGCTCATTTGAGGGACATTATATTCCATACTAAGCCCAAAAAAAGTCTTCATAAATCATACTTTGTGATTCTAAAATAAATTATTAAAAAAAATTAATCTATAAAATTTATTATCACTTTAAATTAGGAAGTCACTTTTGATACACCCTGTAAGTGGGTACAATATATGGCAAGTAATGCATTCGTAAAAGGCTTACTTAGTAGATAGCATTTTTTAATCTCCCCCCACCCCCAACGCTTTTTCCTTTTTTTTAAGACTTAAAATAATGGTACCTGCCATACGATTTTTCTAGAAGTTTTATAATTTTTACTTGCGATATAGGTACTATAGGGCAAGTTCTGCATTTGGAAAAAAAATCGAACTCGAGATTTTGATCAAAGTTGACATTACGATGATAGCGAAGACGAAAAAAGTGGGTCCGACAATTCCGTCTGTCTGTCTGTATGTCTGTATGTCTGTATGTCTGTACCTCGAACTACAGCCTAAACTACCGGAGGTATTTTCTTCGAACTCGGTAGTTAAGGGTCTTCGGTGATTCCCTAGAGGAAAAATTGAAATTTTTTTTTTAGCTCCAAAACTAAGGGTACCCCACATACACCCGTAATGCAAAATCTTATTTATCTCGAAAACGGCTCTAACGATTTTGATAAAAAAAATTAGGTGTGATATTATGGACATGGACTATATTTTGGTGAAAAAAAAATTTGGGGGGAAATGTTATTAGGGGTACCTGTCATAGAACGGTTTTTTTGATTTTCGAATTTCTCACCAACGGCTCTAACGATTTTAACCAAAATTTTTATGCAGGAGCTGCTTTGCATTTGAAACAATATAAATTAAAACTTTTTTCGAAAAAATAGTTTTTGGATTTTTAAAAAAATAATACATATTTTTTTTTGAAAATTCAATATCTTGAAAACCGATACACGATTAAATTTTTAAATTACGTTTTAAAATGTATTTTATTAAATACTAACAATTTGCATATCAATTTTTTTTATAAAAATTTTAAGGAAAATTTAGTACACAAAAAACATGTTTCAGTGTGTTTGTATGTCTGTACCTCGAACTACAGCCTAAACCACTGGACCTATTTCGTTCAATCTCGGTAGTTAAGGGTCTTTGGTGATTCCCTAGAGGAGAAATTGAAATTTTTTTTTTTAGCTCCAAAACTAAGGGTACCCCCCATACACCCGTAATGCAAAATCTTATTTATCTCGAAAACGGCTCTAACGATTTTGATAAAAAAAATTAAGTGTGATACTATGGACATGAACTATATTTTGGTGAAAAAAAAATTTGGGGGGAAATGTTATTAGGGGTACCCGTCATAGAACGGTTTTTTTGATTTTCGAATTTCTCACCAACGGCTCTAACGATTTTAACCAAAATTTTTATGCAGGAGCTGCTTTGCATTTGAAAAATTATAAACTAAAAAGTTTTTCGAAAAAATAGTTTTTGGATTTTTATAAAAATAATACAATTTTTTTTTTGAAAATTCAATATCTTGAAAACCTATACACGATTAAATTTTTCAATTACGTTTTAGAATGTATTTTATTAAATACTAACAATTTGCATATCAATTTTTTTTATAAAAATTTTAAGGAAAATTTAGTACACAAAAAACATGTTTCAGTGTGTTTGTATGTCTGTACCTCGAACTACAGCCTAAACCACTGGACCTATTTCGTTCAATCTCGGTAGTTAAGGGTCTTCGGTGATTCCCTAGAGGAGAAATTGAAATTTTTTTTTAAGCTCCAAAACTAAGGGTACCCCCCATACACCCGTAATGCAAAATCTTATTTATCTCGAAAACGGCTCTAACGATTTTGATAAAAAAAATTAAGTGTGATATTATGGACATGAACTATATTTTGGTGAAAAAAAAATTTGGGGGGAAATGTTATTAGGGGTACCCGTCATAGAACGGTTTTTTTGATTTTCGAATTTCTCACCAACGGCTCTAACGATTTTATCCAAAATTTTTATGCAGGAGCTGCTTTGCATTTGAAAAATTATAAACTAAAAAGTTTTTCGAAAAAATAGTTTTTGGATTTTTATTAAAATAATAAAATTTTGTTTTTGAAAATTCAATATCTTGAACACCGATACACGATTAAATTTTTAAATTACGTTTTAAAATGTATTTTATTAAATACTAACAATTTGCATATCAATTTTTTTTATAAAAATTTTAAGGAAAATTTAGTACACAAAAAACATGTTTCAGTGTGTTTGTATGTCTGTACCTCGAACTACAGCCTAAACCACTGGACCTATTTCGTTCAATCTCGGTAGTTAAGGGTCTTCGGTGATTCCCTAGAGGAGAAATTGAAATTTTTTTTTTAGCTCCAAAACTAAGGGTACCCCCCATACACCCGTAATGCAAAATC
Organism: Philhelius festivus; assembly: GCA_963931855.1. Taxonomy (NCBI): domain Eukaryota; kingdom Metazoa; phylum Arthropoda; class Insecta; order Diptera; family Syrphidae; genus Philhelius; species Philhelius festivus. The sequence continues at coordinate 82,466,845 of OZ007556.1, read as the reverse complement.
TTATTTATCTCGAAAACGGCTCTAACGATTTTGATAAAAAAAATTAGGTGTGATATTATGGACATGGACTACATTTTGGTTAACAAAAATTTTGGGGCAAAATTTTATTAGGGTTTCCTGCCATAGACCCGTTTTTTTGATTTTCGACTTTCTCATTAACGGCTCTAAGGATTTTAACCCAAAATTTTTAGCAGGAGTCCCCTTAAGTTTAAAACAATATTGTATATAAAAATATTCTAAAAAATATTTATTGGGTTTTAAAAAAAAAATTTAAATCAATATCTTCAAAACCTATGTATGAACGATTATTTTTTGAAATTATTTCCTAATATTATTAAATACTTAAAATTCGCATCCCACATTTTTTTCTTGAAAAATTTTAGAGAAATTTCTTATATGAAAAATTTATTTAATAATAAAATGATTTTTTAAGGTTTATTTGCATAAATTCATACTTTTCCGGAAACCAGACGGCAATTTTATGCAGTTGAACATTATTATCTCATTAAATCCATGTTTTATATTTATAAAATATATCTTAAATTCCAAAGTACTTTTACATAAGACCAAGTTCGTGCGATCCAGTCGTGCATTTTATTTTCTTTCTTTTAATTCTTAAGATCTATAATTTAATCAAGAAACAATTTGAAATCTAGATATTACTGACTGTACCTACCATAGAAGTATTTTTCGAATTTTGAATTTCTCATTATCGACATAACGGATTTTAATGAAATTTTTTTATAAAGAAGCTCCTAAAAAGTCTTAAAAACATTGCATTAAAAGAATTAAAAAAACTGTTTTTTTTTTAATTTAAAAAAAAATCAATTTTTTTTTGGAAATTCAATATCTTAAAAACGACTTAAGTTTTTTTTTGGAAATATAATTTTTATTCTTATATAGTAATACAAACTTTGAGTAGGCGTACCAAAATCTTTTCTTAAAAATGTTTTAAAAATTTTGTATATAAATTTTTATTTGTTTTTTTTTGTAACCACTACAACAATTTTTAAATTTTTTTCTTGTATGAACTAATATTTGCTTGAGAAATGGCATCCTGTTTTAATCCTCAACTACTTAAGGAGTTTTTTTAGTCTTTAAAAAAATGAATTTGGCTATGAACATTTTTTTTTAGTTAAATTCATTTTTAAAATGTTTAGCCTTTTATATAAGAGCAAGTTCGTGCGACACAGTCATTCATTGTATTTCTACACAGAATCTTTTAGAACGATTTAAATTATTATTCGTACCAAAATTAAACTCAATATTTCGAATCAAAGCAGTGTAAGCAGATTAAAAAAATTACATAAAAGTTAAAAAATCTTGTTTTTCTCGAAAACGGCTTTTATGATTTTGTTAAGACTTTGTATGTGTATTAATAAGTACATATTAATACTGTAATATTCTTAATTAGGCAGTTTTTGACATAACCTAACATAAGACCATTTTTGTTAGCGCTAGACTTATACTAAAAAGGCTTCTGAAACGCTTTAATAATATTTCAAATTTCAAAAAATAAAAAATATTTTGGATTGAAAGACATTAATGAAATCATGACTCTTTCAACTGAAAAGAATTTAATTGATTTCTGTTTATTTTTGTAAATAAAAATGCACCTGCCAAAAACATCCGAAACGAAGTACTATATTATCAAAATTGATGCGTTTATTTAAATGGAAATCAAAACAAAAAATTGAAAAACAAACTTGTAGACTTTTGTTAAAAATCTTTTCGATTCAATTGTGTTTGAAAACCAATTCCCCCCAATTAGTTTCATAGTTTGGTTGGCAGCTTCAAACGGGATTAGAAAGATGCCTGCAGAAAAATTTGATTTGTTATCAAAACAATAACAGCAAATAAATATATAAAACTATATTTTTATTTGTACAAAAAATCATCTAAATAAATACCATTGATTATTTGAATAGCAAAACAACTTTGCTTTTGACCTTTACGTTAGAAAAAGCAATGAAAAACAGGTTGAACAATTTCTCTCTGGAAACACATTCAATTTAACCTGAAATTCATCTTGCCCTAAAGCACTTCTCTTGATTGTTTTCGTTCCATCATTGAACCACTCGGACAATGAACCGCATTCGTGAATGGCGATGATAAATAAAAATATTTTTATGGCCATTTTATCCACATACGAGTATAAGAGGCACTACAATTTGTTATCCTACCTCGCCTTATTCCTTTTTTGTTTATCAAATTGGAAGTTGATTAATACGTTGAACCATTACATAACGTTCCATATATTAGGTACATCTAAGGCCGTAAAAATATCAATTTTTCAATTTTATGTCACACCTTCCTGTGGCCGTTTTTCAGTCTTCTTTTTCTGTTCCATGTGAACTCCTTGCAGCCAGTAAGGACCTCCTTAGTTCTACGTTGGCATAAATTCGAATAAATGTTGCCGTATATACATATGTCTGTTCGTACATGTGTAGGTTCTACTCATTCACTGGATTTGATGTGAGAAATTATAGAAAGCCTTTTGCATTTGCAAAACCTACATACATATATATGTAGTTATTCTGAATGAGGAAACAAACATCACGAAGAGGTTAAGTGCTACTATTATTCCAAATGCAAGCAGTCCACCCTGAGTTGGTTCCAAAGTTCGTAATTTAGTGCTCCTACTACGTAGCTGTAATTAAATGGAAATGTATGCAAACACGAACATACCAATGCGCTCATTTATTATGCACCCTTACTTCCAGGTTCAACATACTCGCGAAAACTGCATAACAAATAAGTAAGGTGAATTCTAGAATTCGCCAGAATCGTGGCGTCCAGGCCACAGCTGCTTCACAACTTCTACCTTCGAGATGAAATGCCACAATAGCAATGAAAAATGCAGATTATCCAGTGCGATGGAAGACAGCTGTGGTACACCGTCACTCGAAAAAGGAAAAGGACAACTCCAATTCAGGGAATCTCCGGTCGATAAGTCTTTTCCATGTATCAGTAAGGTATTCAAAAATGTTATAAGTAGAGCTCTGTCCAAATGGGCGGTGGGCAACAGTATCATAACGGATACTTAGATATGTTTTAAGACTGGACATGATAGAATTCTTGTCGCCATTAAACTGGTCTCTGATAGGATGCCTGTCTTTGGTTATTTTGAAGAAGGCTTTCGACACCATGATTAGAGTGTCTCTATCTAAAACTGACCAGACTCGGCTCTATCGCACGGGAGGCCTACCTCCATAAGGGTCAGATTGGGTCTTGACCATTAACCCCGACATAGCAAGCTATCTCGGTCGCAATGTTGTGATATGTCGCAGCATATGCACACCTCTTGCTTTGGAGGCGAGGTCTATCTAACACCTCTTGAATTCAAGAAAAGAATCTTGAAAACCATGTGTCTCCGCATTCGGAATAAACCAAGCCACCATGATGCTCCCACTAGGGGGCCTACCTCATAGATAGGGTTCGAGCCTAGGGTAAAACTCAACCTCCGACTCAAATAGGCACTATCTCCCACGGTACCAAAATATAGCTTCTGGTGGAGCTTCGTAACTTCGCCATTTCATGGAGCTTCCTAGGCGATCCGAACCCGGACTTAGTCCAAGTTCTTGTCTCAAGCTTCGGAATTTCCAGATCTGAACCAGTCACTTCCAGATGGGCTCCTGCAAAAGCCTGGGCCTGTCATCCCTTAGGATACACACCAAGAAGTCGGCCGGGGTAGAAACCAACGACTCAATGTGCATCCTAGTCTTTTGCTCACCTTACGGCAAACTAGGAAAGACTAGGAGCGTCTTACCTTACGGCAAACAAGGAAAGACACTCCTATCTTTTGCTAACCTTACGGCAAGCTAGGAAAGACACTCCTATAGTCTTTGTTCTAAAGAACGAGGACGACGATCCCCCTATTATTTTCTACTACAAATAACCCTTAAAAACCCTTGAATAACATTAAAAGGCTCCAGACACGTAAGCAGCCGGAGATCTCACCAGTTACCTCCTCGTTATAACCCAATTAATCCTTAAAAGTCCCCAGCCACGCAAGTAGCCGGAGACCTTACCAATTCAACCCGTTACAACCTGATAAAACCTTAGAAATCTCCAGCCACGCAAGTAGCCGGAGACTTCACCAATTTCACACTTCACCAACCAATATCCATCAAAAAGTCTCCGGCCACAAGTGGAAGAGCCCCGAAAGTCAAGACCATCATACATGCATTAACCACTCGCACCACCATCCAACAACCATGGCCTTATGCTCCCCACCACCCATTATGATTGTGGGAATTACGCAAGCTGCACTCGGACAGGTATGCAACCACAACCATAATCTTGGATGTTTGCTGCCATGGTCTGATGTGTGGTTCAGTAGCAATACACTTCCAACAGTCAATCCTTCCAGAGCCCGAACACGAGCAACCAAAGACCTTACAATTTCACCTCCTTAGTAGACCCTTCAAAACCTGGAGAATACCTTAAAAATTTCCAGCCACGTAAGTACCCGGAGATTTTACCACCACACACCCGTCTTGACCCTACTACTCCCTTGGGTTTTCTTAGTTGTCTCTCTTAACTGAACGAGCAGCGACAAAATAGACGGAACCCCCGCCCACCACGACAAGGTGAAACCCGTTGGGGGGGGGGGGGTTATGCTCAATGGTAGAGAGTTCGTTGTCAAAAGCGGCAAATGTACCTTCTACCGTAATCATCGATGTTACAAATGATCTTCAGCAGGGAACTGTCAACTGGCCGATTCTATTCAGCGTTTACACAAGTGATCTGATAGGTAGTCTAATTCAGGCAATTGCATATACCAATGATCCAGTAGTTTATAGAACAGTCATCAGAATTCTTTTGCAGTGTGTGACTTCGACAAGATTAATATCCGTATTGCGATGACTGGAAGTTGAAAATCAACTTTCAGAAATCCGAACGACTCCGCTGCATGGAGCTCCAAGGAATACGAGAAAGAACTGGCGCAAGCTAGTGATCGTAGGGCCCCATGGACAGCTCCGGGCGAGGAGAAGTGTAGTAAAGTACCCTGGCATCGGGTTGGATTAATATTTGTGTTTCGACAGACAGATACATGCTGTTCTCATTAGGGCTAGGGAAGGTTGTTTTACAGCAGCCGTGTTGATAGAATGATCAAGGTGATTTGTTAGATGGCTCTATCGGGCCAATGATTGCCTTTGGGTGCCCAGTGTGGTTCAAGGTTGCCCCATCACAAATAGACAAAATTCGGGTGTTTAAGAGGTAGTGTCCTAAACGTTGCCTTGGATTACACAGGTTTCACCAGATTCTTAGAACAAACATGATTCCAATCAGGTTCTATACAAGCCAAAATAAACATAATTAATAATTTTTTGTTAAAGCTGATTCGGCTTCACATTTCTAGAGCGATATCCTCGATCAACAGCCTAATTTTTGGGGCTTACTACCCTAACGATGAGTATTATAAGAATGGCGATTCTACTAATTTATCTCGTCAGTCAAAGAATTGTGAATAGGCAACTCCTTAAGAGTTGAAACGTCCTCTCATAAGGTGAAGTAGGTATAGCGTCTTCGGTTCAGTAGGACTATGACTGATCATGAGCGGAAGGCCAGGGTGATGTGAAAGAATTAGTTCTGCAGGTTATCTAATTAAAATAGATAGTTATCTTGGACGACTTACAGTGACTTAATGTGTAATTTAAGGTAGGAATAGTCAAAGTGGCACAGAAAAAAACCTCATAGGGCCAGTAGGTTAGTTATAAGTTCTCCGATAAATAGGCTAGCTTCTATTCATTTTTGTCTAGCTTTAAGATAGGTAGTTATAAGAATAATTTTAACAAAAATGAATTTGGAAAAATAAATTTCTCCTTCTGGTTGATTTCCAGCACACATCGCAAACTTTCATCTTCACTTTGTAGCTTTTGGATTTCCAAAGCTGCCCCACTAATCTTGGATATCAATTGTTCCCACGGTTTGAGGGCAACCACAGCCAACAGAATACTCCCATAAGGAGACCTACCTCATTGATAGTCAGAGGCAGGCCGGCCATGCGTGTTGCGATTCAGAAACCACCCTACGCCCTGGACACTATCTTCCGTGGTACCAAGGGATAGCTACCGGTGGAGCTTCGTGACCGTGACGTTCACCTATAGATAACGCCTTGACGTTCGAAGCCTAGGAACCTCGGATATACACTTCCAACCAACGACCAAGGCAGAAGACATAAGCTGGATGTGCATATCTATACGCACAAACACAAACCTACCTACCTGTGCTCCTCGAAGAAACACCTAAACCTACTAAGAAATCGGATAGCACCACGAAAGCCGGTCAATACCACAACAGGAGAACTCACATTAACAGGAGTAGTCGCAAATCACCATGAATCCTCAGATCAACTTACCTTGCTCAGGCACGTGATCGGGAGATACCAAGGCATACATATTAGGCACACCAAGCTCTCGCCGCAGGTGTAGCCCCAATGCCACTAAGTCAAGAACTCAGGACAAAGGGCGCCATTACCATGACAAGGAACGCGTTGGAGTGAGCCCATAACTGATGGAGGATGGGTCAAGACGAGACCTGGACAGTCCGCTTCTCGCCAACACCACGATAGTGGACACAACTTATTCGCCGTTGAGCACAGTTGTTTGGTTTCCATTCTTCTCTCCTTAAGTTAATTAAATGTTATTCAGTAGGTAGAAAGAAAATTGTCAAAATTGGTAATGTGTTTTCTAAAGAAATATTTAACTTTTCAGGGGTTCCTCAAGGAAGTCATCTTGGTCCGCTGCTTCTTATTTTTTTTATAAATGGCTTGCAACTTCATCTACGAGTATATTATTCTAAATGTATTTATGATAAATTCAACTCATGATACAAATTAGGTTCAATGTGATTTAAAAAGAATTATCGATTGGAGCTGTACTTCAACAAAAACTAAAATGCACGACTGGGTCGCATGAACTTGCTTTTATATAATAGACTAAGAATTTCAAAAATGAATGTTATTAGAGAAAAACTGTTCATAAGCATATAATTAATTTTTTAAATGACTAAAACAACTTCTTTAGTAGTTGGAGGTAAAAAAAGGATGACATATGATTCAACAAAATATAGGTTTATGCAAGAACAAAAATTATAAGTCATTGTAGTGGTTTCTTAAAAAATAAGCTTTTTTATAAAAAATTTTTAAAACATTTTTAAGAAAAAATGTTGGTACGCCAATTTAAAGCTTTCATTAATGTTCGAATAAAAATTAAATTTACAAGAAAAATTATCGAGCCGTTTTCGAGATATCGAATTTTCCAAAAAAAATTGATTTTTATTTCCAAAATTCAAAAAAAAAATGTTCTTAAAGTTTTGAAGTGCAATGTTTTTTAAACTTTTTAGAAGCTTCTCTCTAAAAAATTTCATTAAAATCCGTTATGCCGATAATGAGTAATTCAAAATTTTAAAAAATCGTTCTATGGTAGGTACAGTCAGTAATATCTTGTTTTCAAATATTTTTTTTATTAAATTATAGAACCTAAAAATTATTTGAAAGAAAAAAAACTTAAGCAAAATTCTGGGAACCATTTTCGAGAGAAATACGATTTTCAAAAACCTTTTTTTAACATTTGTATGGAGGGTACCGTTATTTTTAGGTAAAATAACTTTTTTTCTCATATCTTGTAGATTATTTTAAGAAACTTTTATTTGTCGAGTTTTAAAAAAATCAAGCATGGGGTTTTCGACTTATTGAATTTTCAAAAAAAAATTTGATTTTTTTTTTAAAATCCAAAAAAACTTTTTTTGAAAATTTGAATGCACAATAATATTTGAACTGCTGGGGAGCTTACACATAAAAAAAAAATAACAAAATTGGTCGTACCTTTTTTGAGAAAATCAAAAACAAAAAAATGGTTCCAAGGGGGGTACCAAAAATAATAATTTTTTAGCTAGGTTTAACTAAATTAAGTTTTATGATTTTTTTTTTAAATCTGTTGGACAGTTTTTGAGAAAAAAAATATTTATAAAATTAAGAAAAAAATTCGTATGGCAGGTACCGTTATTTTTGGTCTTAAAAAAAGAAAAAAACATCCGGGGGGAAATTGAAACCCGTATCTACCAAGTTTGAGGAAAGGCTTTGAGGCCGAGCTGTTTAGCTGTAGTCGAACAGACAGACAGACAAACAGACAGAATTGCGAGACGCACTTTTTTAGTCTTCGTCATCATCGTAATGTCAACTTTGATCAAAATCTCGAGTTCGATTTTTTTTCCGAATTATAGTACCTATAAGTCGCAAGTTAAAATGTAGCGTAGTTACATTTTCCAGAAACCAAAATAACTGGTGTTTTGATTACAAACTCGAAAACTATATTTTACAGAAATTAGACAGCCATAACTATCTAGGGTTTATATCTGACACCCAAATTAGTTTTGCCAGCCATAAAGATCCTGCTATTTCAAAAGCACAGTTCCATATTGGATTTCTCAACCAACCTAGCGGTATGATATATACTTTACAACCTATTCTCATACCTACCAAATATACACACAAAAATCCGTGATATGAGTTTTTTATATATACATGTGTTAAATTTTTTAAGCAAATTCATTAATTTTTGGAAAATTTGATATTTAAAATGGATCAATGTTTTTTTTTTGTTGAAATTTTATGTTTACTTTCACAATATTACAAAAAAGAACTTAAAACTGATTTTTTTAAAAAATGTTTTTCTTAAAATTTTATATATTATTCATATTTTATATCAAAATTCTTTTAAAATAATTCATTTTTATTTAAGCAATTAAAAGTTCGCAAATGGGTATCATTTGGTCAAATTTAATTTTTTCTACGTGTCTACGGCCCTGTTATATTTTAATGCATTACGATACTCGTATACTCTTTTAAATCTTATCAATAAACAATTAAGTGTATTTCTGTCTATTTAAAGTCAACCAAGTTATAAAATAAACTCTTAAACTAATTTGGGGACGTGTCACATGGTCGTTGAAAAGCAAATACATCTAGCTTAAATACTAAAGCCTTTACTGTGCCAAATCTACCAAGAATATACCCTTTTCAAATTCCACCCTATTAAAAGTACTCACCAAATAAACCTCTAATTAGTTAAGTTTTTAACTTTTTTTTTTGCTCCTCATTTAAATTCTTCTAAGTCAGTTGGTTGTTAAAAGATCTCAAAAAAAAAGAGCATCGCTTCATTTCAGCCTAAAAGTATGTAGGTGGGATAGTGCTTTTCAGCCATTTCATTTATAAACATCTGGCATAAGGAACTTTTTATAATTATACAAAACTAAGCCTTCGTGACAACAATGTCATTAAACCTGCCTGAGATGTACTTCCTTGCAAAAATGAAAGTCTGAAATGGGTTCTTTTCGTCTCTAAGGGTTATTCAAATCGTCACAAGTGGCTAAAAGGTGGTTATAATAAGAAAAAAAAATGAGAAAAACTTAGCCTCATGCACGGATGGCGGAATATTTTTCTTTTCACATGTGTGTTGGTTGCAGAAGTAAATACAAGTATACACATTATACAACCCTCAATCCTCATTAAGGTTATGAAAAAAGTTGCTTTTTGTTTATGGGCTTGAATTATCCTTTTTTGTTTGCCTCTTATAGTGAGGCGTTACAATTTTTAAAGATTACTTTATGTATATTAGGGTGGGTCAAAAAAATCAAGTTGTATTTTTTTTGGATCCGACACATGAAAACTAGTTCCTAGGTACCTGTAGAAAGTACTTACCAAATATTAGCTCTTAATATTAACGGGAAGAATATGCTCATCATAGTTTTCCATTTTCAATTTAGTATCATATAAAAATGGTCATATCTTATCAACAAAAAATCGTTTAACCAATCGCATAGTCAATATTTGTAGGAAATTGAACGCTCTACAAAAATGGTCTTATATACTTTTTTCATTAATCCAACCATTTAAAAGATATTCAACGTCAAAGATTGAAGTATTTTAAGGAAAGTTACTTTTTCGTTTTTAATTTTGTAACTTAATAAAAAATAATTATTGTCAAATGAGTTTCAATTATTTCTATAGGAAATTGAACGCTCTACAAAAAAGATCTCTATAGTTGATCGATTACTCTAGCCATTCAAAAGATATTCGCAGTAGAATTCCAATGCCTACTGATTTTAGTAGTTTTTCAATAAATATTCCTAATTTATCCAGTTAATTTTTGAATTTTAAGATAGTTCATGTTCTATTTCAGGAAAAGAAGGTTTTTATTTAAGAAATATAATTTAACATGTCAGCAGAAAAAAAATTCTATTTCACCATATGAAATTTTATAATTTAATACTGTATTGATACAAAATGATTCAAATTTGATTCAAATATAAGTCTTTAATTCGGTCATCGAGCACTTTTAAAGACTTCTGATCAACAATATCGAATAACATTTTGAGTTAATTCTGAAATGTTACTTCTTTCTTTTTTTCGTGCTGGCGATTTTTTACGCGTGCAGTTTTTTTATCCTTAACCATTTGTTGTGACATCGAAGAATTCTTTTCACTACATTATCATTACTAGAAGTCGGAATATCATTTTTTCTCCATAGCTCTATAACCTGATCTGCTACAATTTTTGCACTTTGTTTCACAGAATATTTAAGGATATTAAGTTGATGAAAAAAATACACACATAACCGCTTTCACTGTTGGTAATTTCAGTTCAAGAATTTTCGACATCGGTATGCCAATTAAAGGGATTTCTTTATTCATATTAGATGATTAGAATCCGAATCGCATTAATCAATAATATATTAAAACTCAGCTGTTAGTTAATTGGTTTTAGATTTTAGTTATACACAAGAAGACAACTCAGATCTCCAAAAACTATGTATGCAATGTAGAAATATAAGGGGAAACATAGAAATGACCTGAAACCACAGATGGCGCTAGTATGACAAGTACTGAGTAACAGAACTACCAACATTCGAAATTAAATTTTAAAATTTTCCAAATTCTGTGGAAAAAAGGAATTTAAATGACATTTTAAATAAACCCGTTGAAAAATATTAAATAACAATCCTAAACTGTAATAGAAGTTATAAAAAGAAAATATCGTTAAAAAATTGATTCAAAAAAAATATATTCTAAAACAAAAGATAAGATATCGCTTGCAAACCGTCATTCTATCGAAATAAACTCAAATTCTCATGAATATTGTCAAAATTCATAAATTAACTGGATAAATTGGGAATATTTATTGAAAAACTACTAAAATCAGTAGGCATTGGAATTCTACTGCGAATATCTTTTGAATGGCTTGAGTAATCGATCAACTATAGAGATCTTTTTTGTAGAGCGTTCAATTTCCTATAGAAATAATTGAAACTCATTTGACAATAATTATTTTTTATTAAGTTACAAAATTAAAAACGAAAAAGTTACTTTCCTTAAAATACTTCAATCTTTGACGTTGAATATCTTTTAAATGGTTGGATTAATGAAAAAAGTATATAAGACCATTTTTGTAGAGCGTTCAATTTCCTACAAATATTGACTATGCGATTGGTTAAACGATCTTTTGTTGATAAGATATGACCATTTTTATATGATACTAAATTGAAAATGGAAAACTATGATGAGCATATTCTTCCCGTTAATATTAAGAGCTAATATTTGGTAAGTACTTTCTACAGGTACCTAGGAACTAGTTTTCATGTGTCGGATCCAAAAAAAACACAACTTGATTTTTTTGACCCACCCTAATGTATATTCGTCTGCGACTGAAAGCCGGCTATATGATTGAATATTCATTGAATTGTGTAGGCATTTATGTTTATGCTGAAACAAAATTATTTCAGTAAAATTAGTCGAAGAAATCGCATGGACATTTTTTTTTATTATAAGACTAAATTATCAGGGTAAAAGGCCATCGAAGTGAAAATCGGAGGAATCGACGTTGTATGGCTTCCATTCGAAGAGAGTGGGTAGCGTAAAATGATGACCATACCTGGTTAGAGTATTCGAGAAGGGATCTAACAAATGTCAGGTAAAGATATTTTATTACATATGGCTCAGCCCTTTCTAACTTACTTGCGGAAAGAGTCAACATTCCGCTCGGAGTGATGAAGAGCAAAATTCTCCCAATTTTTTTTAGTGAATCAAACCGTAGGTGGTGCAGTTTAACTAACTGCATTAAATCCTTGTAAAGGGTGGTTAAATTTTAAGAGCCCATGTTGATTTTGAATAAAACACAAATTATTTAGGAAATTATTGTCATTTCTTTTTAATGTGATTATATTGGTATGGTTCAATTATGTATGGAACAAAATATGGGCTAAATGGCCGCCGCGACCTCGGCGGCACACCTCCATCCGATGGTCCAAATTTTCGATGAGGCTGAGGTATAATTGAGGTTCTATGCCGTTAATGTGCCGAATTATCTCATCCTTTAGCTCTTGAATTGTTGCTGGCTTATCAACGTACACCTTTTCTTTCAAATAACCCCAAAGAAAGAAGTCCAACGGTGTCAAATCACATGATCTTGGCGGCCAATTGACATCGCCATCCACCACGTGAGATAACCCGGCCATAGAATTTGTCGCATTGTTTCGTTAGCTATGATGTTGCAAGTGGCACCGTCCTGTTGAAACCACATATCGTCCACATCCATATCTTCCAGTTCGGGCCATACAAAGTTCGTTATCTTCTCACGATAGCGAACACCATTCACAGTTACTGCCTGACCGGCCTCATTTTGGGAAAAAAATACGGCCCGATGATGCCGCCAGCCCATAAACCGCACCAAACAGTCTTTGTTTGTGAGTGCATTATTTGTTTTTCGACAATCACTCTTGGATTATCATTCGCCCAAATGCGGCAATTCTGCTTATTGACGAATCCACTGAGGTGAAAATGTGCCTCATCACTGAAGATGATTTTCTTTGAAAATTGATCATCCACTGTTGCCATTTCTTGCCACCATTCTGACCATTGACGACGTTTGAAATGGTCAAAAGGCTTTAGTTCTTGAGTCAATTGCACCTTGTAAGCGTGTAAATGCAAGTCTTTATGCACAATGTTCATCAACGACGAGCATGAGAAGTGCAATTGTTGCAGCAATATTTTCTGCAGTACGAGCTGTACGAGCATGCACTGGTGTTTTTACATCTTCTACAGACACGGTTTGCTCAAATTTTTGAATTTATTTTAAAATATGATCTCCGAATTTCCAGATATTGGATTCCTAGTAATAAACTTCTTGAATATTATAAGAGAGCATATCGATGTTCCAACTCAGAGTCTGTATAGCTATTCTAGTGAATCATTTCTAGACTGTTTCAATTCTTAAGGAGTGAACGTTGTTACGAGTATATGGGTTCCATACGATAAAGCAGTACTCCAAAATAAATCATACGTAGCTTAAAAAGAGTGATTAAAGAGTGAAAGGATCTGTAAGATCCTTTGGTTTTCGGTGAATAAAACCAAGAATAGAGCTGGCCTTATAGCTACGATATAATCGATGTGACTATTGAAAGTAAGCCTTGTATCAAATATAACCCAAAGATCTTTTTTTTTCCATCCATTACTCTTGTTAAAAAAAAATTCCTTTTATTTCATCAAAAGTGATAAGTCGTTTTTCGGCGGAATAATGTACTTTGACAAAAAACATAAAGATGAAGATCGTTGTGGCTACACCAACTAACAAGATAAGCTTGATTAATTTTATTGAATATAAATGCAGTCTGAAGTTTACTTAATACTTAGATAAATTATAAGTACACATACACATAATAGGTATTTGAAATATTTTGGAATGTTACTGATGAAAATAAATAATAGGAGGGGTCCTAAATGACTTCCTTGGGGGACACCAGAAGTAACTGCTATATAGAATCCGATATATATCTTAATATTTCTCTACATAGTCTCCTTTTAGCTCGATACACCTTTCCCAGCGATGCTCAATAGCTTCGATACCCTGTTTATAGTGAGAACCGCCGAGCTCCTCAAAATAGCCATCAACCGCAGACTCCACCTCTTCATTGTTGGCAAATCTTTTACCACTGAACCATTTTTTAAAGTTTGGAAACAGAAAATAATCCGAGGGGGCTAAATCTGGCGAATAGGGTGCATGAGGAAGCAATTCGAACTTTAACTCATTGATTTTAGCCATCGCTGTAACGGAAGTCTTGATGTCTTGATGAAATAAAACTTTCTTTTTCTCCAAATGCGGCCGTTTTTTCTTGATTTCGTCACTCAAACCCTGCAATAAGTTCGCATAATACTCGCCGTTGATTTTTTTTTCTTTCTGAAAATAATCAATGAAAATTATCCCACGCGCATCCCAAAAAACTGACGCCATGTGACCTTGCCTGCAGATGGAACTGTCTTCGCCTTCTTTGGAGCCGATTCTCCCCTTTCAGTCCATTTTTTTGACTGTTCCTTCGTCTCAGGTGTGAAGTGATGGACCCATGTTTCATCCATGGTTATGAATCGACCCAAAAACTCTGCTTTATTGCTGTGAAGCTTCGCCAAACACTCGATTGAAACATCCTCATGCCGCTGTTTTTGTTCCATTGTGAGTAATCGCGGTACCTATCTTGCGCACAGCTTTTTTCAGTCAATATGCGATGTACAGGACTTTTTGAAATGCCTACCATGTCTGCTAGCTAGCGCACTTTCAGTCGACGGTCACCCAATACCATTTTGTGGATTTTCTTCACCATTTCTGGCGTGGTCATCTCATTTGGTCGACCACTGCGATGTTCGTCTTGGCAGCTCGTAAGACCTCGTTTAATCTCTGCCACCCAATATTTTATGGTTGTAAACGAAGGAACAGACTCCCCCAGAGTAGAATCTAGCTCCGCTTTGATATTGGTTGGACTGAGACCCTCAAATGAAAGTATTGTATCACATAACGATGACCAATTTTTTCCATGTTTACAAATTCACTGAGAGCGTTCACTATTGATGGCTGCCAAACAATAACAAATACTGAACAAGAACAACGTAGCGTCGTCAAACTTCAAACTTGAGCTTATAAAGTTGGTACTCTCTACCATTGCCATTCTTTTCAAACAACAACCGCCATCTATACGTCAGGTCGGGTACCAAAAAACCAAACAAATTTAATAAATTAGAGCGAAAGCCCAAGTTCTTACAGTGGATCAAAAAAGAAATCGGACATACAAGTTTTGTCTCTTTAAATCACAAAATAAAATTGATGAAGGTTTGAAAATAGCGTATTTTTGCATTTATACATAGTTTTTACTATAAACTCTGGATATTTAGCAAGAATTACAGTTTTATTAACAAATTATCATCGAAATTCAATATAAAAGAAAATAATCGCAAATTTAATATCAAAAAAGAAATCGGACACTCTGTGTTATACTCATTTTTTTGTTTTTAACGGGACAAATATAACACTTTTAGGTTCTTAATATACCGTTACATTTGTCAGATGTTTATTTGATTTGAATTTAATGCGTTATTATTAATAAGGTCAAAATGGAAGAACAATGTTGATATACAACGATAGAAGTACGAAAAATAGTGATACAAATTTTTTTAAAAGGTAACTCTGTACGTGCTATTGCAGAAATTGTAAAAAGAAGCAATTCTACGATAGGAGACATCATAAAAAGATTCAAAACAACAAAATCTGTTGAAAATTTACAAAAATCTTGAAGACCAAAATAGTTTACTGCAGGCGATGAACGTTGGATATTGTAATAAGTTAAAAAATAAACCCCAAATAGGTGCACCAAAGTTGACGGGCGTAGGTAATGAAATACCTGCACTAAGATATTAACCCTGAAACCGTAAAAACAGTGCTGCGAAAAAGTAATTTTCATGGAAGAGTGGCAAGAAAAAAACCTTGTATCAACAAGAAAAACCGAATCAAGAGAAATAGTTTATAAGGAGCTACCAAAAGACGGATTTCTCATTCTAGAATCGTGTTTTGTCTCTGACGAGAGTAAATTTAATATAACAGAGAACAAAACACGATTCTAGAATGAGAAATCCGTTTTTTGGTAGCTCCTTATAAACTATTTCTCTTGATTCGGTTTTTCTTGTTGATACAAGGTTTTTTTCTTGCCACTCTTCCATGAAAATTACTTGTTCGCAGCACTGTTTTTACGGTTTTAGGGTTAATATCTTATTGTAGGTATTTCCTTACCTACGCCCGTCAACTTTGGTGCACTAATTTGTTTTTTTTTTTTAACTTATTACAATATCCAACGTTCATCGCCTGTAGTAAACTTTTTTGGTCTTTAAGATTTTTGTAAATTTTCAACAGATTTTGTTGTTTTGAATCTTTTTATGATGTCTACTACCGTAGACTTGCTTTTTTTTACAATTTCTGCAATAGCACGTACAGAGTTACCTTTTTAAAAAAATTTTTTCACTATTTTCCGTACTTCTATCGTTGTATATCAACATTGTTCTTCCATTTTGACCTTATTAATAATAACGCATTAAATTCAAATCAAATAAACATCTGACATATGTAACGGCATTTTAAGAACCTAAAACTGTTATATTTGTCCCATTAAAAACAAAAAAATGAGTATACCATAGAGTGTCCGATTTCTTTTTTGATATTAAATTTGCGAGTGTTTTCTTTTAAATTAAATTTCGATGAAAATTTGTTAATAAAACTGTAATTTTTGCTAAATATCCAGAGTTTATGGTAAGAACTATGTATAAATGCAGAAATACGCTATTTTCAAACCTTCATCAATTTTATTTTGTGATTTAAGGAGAAGAAACTTGAATGTCCGATTTCTTTTTTGATCCACTGTAAGTTTATCCCGTAGAATTGCATGATTTATTCTATCAAACGTTTTTGAGAAATCACTGCAAACTATAGGCGCCTTTTATTGGTAATCTATATCTAGCGCAGTAATACAAGCACCAAAAAAACGCTTTATTCACTCTTTAACTCACTCTTCCCTCCTACTTGTTGAATCAACTTACACGGATGTGTTCGAAAGATCTGTATCTCGTTTTTAAGTTGAAGTTGAAATATTCATGAAAATGCAGATTGAGTTGAAATATTCATGAAAATGCAGATCGAGTTGATTTAGAGTTTTTCTCACTGTTAAATTTGATTTAAAACTTACAAAAGTGCGAAAATATATCGAATATATACTGAGTATTAGAGAAAAAAAAAACATAGTACTCAATAAAATGACATTGGCGCAAAATTTTAAACAGCCTCTTATTAAAGTAGTAGTATTATACTTCTTATATATTTCCTAACTTTAAACTATCTACATAGTTTGTAACTTTAAACATTTTTCAACTAATATCGTCCTAAAGCTAGGAGCGCACATTCAATTTTTAGTTGCACAACTGTTTGGATACTTATAGAAAACAGATGAACTATTTGGTTGAATGTCCGCGCAGGTGCATATAATTATATGTTACACAAAATAGCGAACTCGTTTTAGGTTATCGTTCAGTTTGTGTCAAAACACAAAGTTTTTAGTTTCTTGAACCAAACAGTTGCGAAACCGCCTAGCCTAAGGCAATTTCTTTTAAGAAATTGATTCTGAGCAACCTTAAAAAAATAGTAGTTCATGCAAAAAACTAAGTAAACAGACCTATTTTGACGTTTTTAAATGTTAAAGAGTCATATGAAGTTAGAACGATACTAAAAAAATAAAATAGGTATTCTGAGAGCTTAACTTCAATAAAAGTGTAGAGAAAGTATGATGCTGTGTCCGATTAAAATTTTGCAAAATCGTTGTCTTAACCTATTTTCATACTAAAACAGCTTTATCATCGTATTAATTCAACTAAAATGCGCAATTTTTCAGTTTTTATATGAAGCATAATGCCACAGTTACACGACATTTTTGAACAAATGCCAGTGAATTGATAAAAATATCAATCGAAACCAAGCGCCTTCGCCTAAATTAATTCAATATTTTATGACAAAATTAATGGCAGTACTGTAAAGCCGGAATTATGAGCGATCACATTTTGGATTAGTAAAGGCAAATTATAACAAAATAAATACCAACGAACACAAGTATGCCACATGTATTTTTTCGGACACCACCTAAACACCTCCTACATTTGAACATCCGAAACTCCATCTTCACTAAGTTATCCATTTCCATTACTAGCTTATTTTTATTCACTAATCGTTTGTTGTTGTTTTCCATGTTAAATTTTGCGATGTAGTGTATTAGATTTTGAAGGATTTTTGACGTTTTGAAATGATGGATTTTAGAGGATACTCGAATAGAAAGTATAATACAATTTATATCAATAAGTAGTTCGTTCTTTCCAGGTCTTCCTTAGTTTTCAATCTTACCCATAGTTCTAGACATAGACACTGAATTATTTTTTTTCTTGGTTAAAATTATGATAAACAAAACTAAATGTTATGTACGAGTACGTATTTGAAAAACAGAAAAAAATCACATTTTACAAAATTAAATTTTCTTTTGTTCGATATTGTAATATTTTACGATAGATATTTCATCCGAAACAAACCAATTGATCAATATAAGTTCGAAATTGCCAGAACTATAAATAAATAAAATTTACGTTAAATACCGCTCGCACTATAGTGAATAGCGACACGTCCAACAGATGTTGCTAAATTCAAACTAATTGAAAAATAAAAATTCTTATTTCAAAACAGAATATGAGTATTTACCAGTATGAACGTACATAGGTACATTCACAGGTTTATTTGCATTCCTTTTCTGAGATTGAGCTAGCTCTCTATGGTATAGTTTAGAATGGCGCATGGTGGCATGGCTAGTGTCCAAATGAATTTTGACAATAGCTAGACCAGAGTCTAGGAAGAATAAATAAATAGTTTCAGCATCGGGAAATTTTTGACGCAATGAACGGCCGATGGCATCTTGCGAGCGGCATAGCAAAATTATTTGTGATGTCATAATTCGGACGTTTCAAGTGAACAAATAAATAAATGTTCATGTGCAATTTTTGAAATGCGAAATCTATTTTAGGATATTTCATTGTGTACATTCCTTCTTTCGAAGAATATCCCTTGAAGATCATGCAGCGATTTATTTGCATGTACCAGTTTTAATGGGAGTGTTGAAAGTCGGTTGTAAGCAGTGATACTACTTTTAATTGCACTTCATATAAACACAAGCAATTTAATGGATTTTGATGAAATGCTGAAGGCGCAAGTAATTGTGTTTGCTTACGGCAAAAGACAACATATTTTATTAAGATAATGTTTTCATTCGTTCTAAAGGGTGAATGAACTTTAGATAAACATTTAAACATTTCATAAATAATAATTAAACAACAAAAGTTGATTCGAATTGGAACATTGTCAAATGAAATTCAGGTTTAAGGTCCTTGACCTTGTAATAATGAATCTTTACAATTTGGGTGACTTGTTTTTGTTTTAACCGTATTGCACTAAATTTTACCATCAACAACAAGTTTCACCTACATATTCACTTTTCCTAAAATCCGTGTTTAGCTTTATTTTCCGTTGCGGCTCCAAAATACTTTTACTCCCATATTAATAAAGATGGTTAAGTGGAGGTTTATCGTTAAGTCCTGGACTACCTTAGCGTGAACTTTCATTAATAAAACAAATTTTCTGCTAAGTGACATTTACTAACTATGATTTAGTTAAACCACCGAAGAATGTGGTTTACCAAAGAAATAAGAAATACAATTGTCAAACTTGTTTTGATATATCAAAAAATTAATTTTGAAAAAAAATAATAATAACAATGGCTCATAGACTCAACGATTTCAAAAACCATCTAGATTTTCTGAATAATCCGAATTTTTCGATAACACCAAAAATTTATAAGCCCTTAAATGATGCAATGAAAGAGCTAAGCTAACAGGAATTCCGAAAGAAATATAGATTTTCCAAGAAAAGCATTTAACAGCTTGTAGCTTGTAGTTGAGTCAGACCTGAATGCAGATAGAAGAGGTGGATACATTCCTGTGGATTTACAAGTTATGGCTTCTACTAGAAACTGCGTTCATAATGAGGTATGATCATTGACTTATTTATACGAGGGCGCTCCAATAAGTACTTAGCCTCACCGCCCGATCGATGGTGCCAATTTCGCAAGAGAGATTTACTATCGTCTAGTACATTCTCTTAGACGTCTACTATCGAAATATCAGCCGAATCGGACTCGTAGTTTTGTTTTGATCACGTGTGGAAGCAAGCTTGTCCACGAATTTTAGAAAAATGGGAAAAGGGCAATATCGGTCCATGATTTCATTCTTATTTTTGGAAGGGAAATTGCGCAGCGAAATCAAAGGGGGGCGTATCCTGCTTTTTGAAATCCCGCTTTTCAAAAATCCCGAAAAAAAGTTTTAAAATCCCGTCTGTTAAAATACTGTTTTTTAAAATCCCGTCTTCTAAAATCCCGGTTGTTCAAAATCCCGATCTATTATGTATAATTCCGCTTTTGAAAATCCCGCTAATCCCGTTTTTTAGAATACGTATTGTTGATTTAATGTTGGTTATTTTCCAGATTCTTTAAATGCTAAAGAAACTTTGCATACATCCAACCTCGCACCTAACCTACCCCAAATCCTATAGTGTGCCAAAGCAGGGGGGTTGCAGGGGGCAGCATGTCCCTCCTTACATACTTCACTGCTTACACGTCGTAATAAGAAAGGGGATTATAAAAAACGGGATTATAAGAGACGGGATTTTAAAAAGCGGGATTATAAAAAGCGGAATTTTAAAAGAGCGGCATTATAAGAAACAGGATTATAAAAAACGGAGTGTAACGTGCCAAAAATCCACGATCTCGTATTGGCAGAAACAGTAGACATCTCAAAATACTATATGGGTCATACCCTCCATGAAATTTTGGGTATGAGAAAGCTATCGGCGCGATGGGTGCCACGTTTGCTCACTCGCAGTGGCCTACAAATCCGCAATCGCCACGCCCAATTTGGTCGAATTGCACTATGGATTGCTGCCCCATCCTTGACCCCGTGTGACTTTTTTTGTTTGCAAACTTGAAAAAATCACTCGCCGGGAGAAATTTAAGTCGAATGAAGAGGTCATCGCCGCCATAGAGGTCTACTTTGCAGACCTTGAGAAAACCTATTTTTCGGATGGGTTATAGAAGTTATCAAGTGTATCGAGCTAAAAGGAGACTATGTTGAGAAATAAATCGACACTTTTCCAAAATTTTTGTTTTTCTTTTGTAGGCTAAGTACTTATCTTAAATAACATTACTGATTTAAAATTCTATTTTTCTTCATGTACCCTTTTGCCGACGTAAAACTTCGTCTTCTTCCCTACGATCGTTCCGTGCAAGAAGAATAAGTTGTCAATTTTCCTTCGATCTCCAACAGACCACTCTAATTATCTTGATACCTATCTTCACTCTACCGAACTTTACAACTCCCTCTATCAAAGCTATTTAATCTTAACCCAAAGCAATATTATTATAGACCCTAAATCCTTCTTCCAATTTGTCAACTTTAAACGAAAATTCGATGGTTATCCTCCCTGGACTTGAACATAGCTCCTTAAGATGGATTTGTTCTTACCTGTAAACCCGTTACTACAAAGTTCGATTCCGATCTTCCTTCTCTGATGATTTCTGAGCTACTTCCAGGGTCCTACGAGGCAGTCACTTAGGACCTCACCTCTTTATTCTTACTATTAACGATATTGAAATGGACTTTAAACATTACCATATTTCACTCTTTGCCGACGATACAAAGTTTTTCAAGACCATTTCATCCACACATGATTCCACTCTTCTACAACTTGATCTCAACAGTTTTTCTATCTGGTGCCTGAAAAATTGCTTTGAGCTACATATTTCCAAATGTCATTCATTCACTTTTTCACGAAAACACATTCAATCTACTCCTCGTTGATACCTTCTTCATTATCAACCCATATCCACTGCTGAGTCAATTCGAGACCTTGGTGTTTTATGTGATAGAGAGCTCAACTTTCTCACAAATATTGACGAGATTATACTCAAAGCAAACTCTACACTAGGCTGTTGGTCCAAAGAATTCTCTGACCACTACGTGACCCGATCTTTATACATAACCTTTGTTCGCCCCCTTCTTGAATACGTCTGTTAAGGGGACTATTATCAACAAATTCATAATATCCAGAATCGGGAGCATTCGTGACCGACTTCTGTTAATTAACTTGATTACGCTGGAAGAACGAAGAACAACAAGCGACATTCTCTTCATTCATCGACTACTTTCAGTGTCTGTTGACTGCACAACTCTCTACAATTCCATCTCAACACTAATTCTCGTAATGTAAGAAATCCTCGTCTTTTCTATCTGCCTACCCACCGTACCCCTAATGGTTCCAAAGAACCTATTACTCGAATGCTTCGGAGGATTAATTGTAACATTAACAGGCGTATTAATAAAAACACAGAATTTGCTCGTTAACACACATTTTTTCCAACACACGGATAATCAAGTTATCCCTTTGATAAATTAAAATATTAATAAAACTATCGTTTCTTCATTTTATCTATTCACTGAATAACAAGGAAAAATTGGCAGCACTTCCTTCAATTCTACTAAATATTCTAGTACTTTTTTCATCATTGAAAGCCGGCATGTCATCTCAGTCATACAAAATAATTTATGTTGTCAAATTTTTGAGTCAAAGTTCAAATAAATTTGTAAGATAATTGGTATGCCTGAAAAGACAAAAAGGACTGAATATTGGAGTTCTGTCGACAAGTTAACACAATAGCGTATGACAGCCATTATTTGGATGCTTGGTGGAATGTGTATTATTAAATAAAATGGTTCTGTCAAATTTGACGAGCAAAACCACGAAAATCGGTGAGATAAGTTATCCTCTCATTGTCAAACGTCATTTAAGACTAACACACATTTATTATTGAGAATTATAAGTTAAAATACGTGTTAAATTATTGTTTCGCCTTTATTTTGTACTTATTAATAGGGCTGTAACTGTTTCAACTTCAACCTCAGTTCACCCTGCCTGAAAATCTTTTTGTAGTAGATTTTTTCAAATGATTTTTGATAAACGTCACTTAACTATTCTGCGAACATTTCGTTTTTTTTTATGTGAAAATTTAAGCCTGGACCTTACTCCTTTTCCATGGTTTAGTAAAACCGTGGAATAGAGGTGAAATAATCGTTTTTTATTAATACGGGTGTTAGAGTTCAGAAGAAACCTGATGTCCATTAACCAGAGACCTGCCGATAAAGTGTTCTGGAAAAGTAACAAAAAACAGGGATTTCACAGATTTAGTAAATTGAGTGGAACAGTTGTTCTACAGTTCACTATTTTATAGTAATCATGGAGATGGGCGATCTCATCCTGATGTACCAGCTGATGAGTTAAGGAAGTAAGCGAGTTAAGCCAACTTCTTATTTGACTCGAATGAAGAAACAACACCCTATAGTTATCGAATACATTGCATTTAACTTAACTTAATGGGCCTTACCAACAATCAAATTAAGAGACGACTTTAATATTTGAGCGAAATGAAGCATTATTTAATGGACTCTATATAACTGACCATATATGTATGCTGCATTTTATTTTTTAGGTTCCGTACAATAAATGGTTCATAATTTAGAGTTCACCTAAATATTTAGTTCATAACATGTATGGTTAACTTTATAGAGCTCTTTAAATAATGGTCAATTTCGCTCAAATATTAAAGTCGTCTCTTAATTTGATTATTTGATTGTTGGTACGGTCCAATGTTTCCTTGTTAAGTGAAATGGGTAGTTAACGATTTTTATTCTTAAATTTCTATCTTCTTAAACGTTATCAGAACTGAAAGAAGAAAATGATTTGTTTTTATTTTAAGTTAAAGATATTCTTTCAACTCGATTTTGGTATGGGAACGATAACTTCGCTCTTCGAATCACTCGTGAATGTTTCATTGTAACTAGTAGCGTTCATTTTTCTTCGGTTTTGTTTCTCCTAAATTTTCTCGATACATTTAGTTTGAAATGGTTCTGAACTCGGCCATTAAAATTCGGCAAGTTTTGTAAAGTCATCCAACAACTTGCTGAATTATTTTCTGTGAGAGTGAGTGTTAAGTTTCGTTGAGAGTCAACAACGAAGGTTTTCGAGGGGAGAATGTAGCTTTCCTAGACGCCGCGCCGCCGTGATCTTATCACTGATTATGACGAAAACTATTGGCTGTTTGTATGAATGTGAGAGTCATTGGAATGACTGCTTTTTAGGTATGAAAGTTCATACTTTTACTTGCGATGTATAGGAAGAATAAGGTAAGTTACTCGTATGCATTCGCAAAAAAATCGATCAAAGTTAACATTACGATGATAGCGAAGTCCAAAAAGAGGGTCTTGCAATTTTGCATGTCTCTCTTCTGTCTGTCTCACAACAGCCAAAATGGCTCGGCCGATTTTCTTTAAGCTACTTGGTACATAGATAGCATTTTTAAATTTTTCCCCTACACGTTTTTTCTCTTTCTTTAAGACGAAAAATAACGCTACCTAGAGTACTTTTTCTTTAAATTTTATAAAAACATTTTTTTTGTCAAAAATTTGTTCACAGATTTTTAAAAAGAAAATTTAAAAAAATCCTTAAGTTAAAGCTAAATAACGCTTAATAATTTCCGAAAAATGGTTATTAATGATACCCCTTAGACCCATTTGTTTTTGTTTTGGATTTTCTTAAAAACGGTACAAACGATTTTGATAATTTTTTTTAAGTTTGAAAAGTATTGTGTATTCAATTTTTTTTTTGGCTTTTAAGAATATTTTCAGATATTTTTTTCAAAACTCACTATTTTAACACACTCAATTGATTTAACCTTCACATTTAAAAGTTTCTTAATACAATCCACAAGATGTGAGAACCAAAATTTTATTTTGCCTAAATTTTATTTCTCCAAAAACGGGCTTAGAATTTTGTAATTTTTTGTTTCTTTTAATAATTTTAACGATCTATAATTCAATAAAAATAAAATGCACGACTGGATCGCACGAATTTGCTCTTATGTAAAAGACTAAGATTTTTAAAAATGAACGTTATTTGAGAAAAACTGTTGATAGGCATAAAATTGATTTTAAAATGACTAAAACAACTCCTTTAGTAGTTGGAGCTAAGGACAGGATGTCATGTGATTCAATCAAATATGAGCTTATGCCAGAACAAAAATTATAAGTCGTTGTAGTGGTTTCTTAAAAATAAGCTTTTATATACAAAATTATTAAAACATTCTTAAGAAAAACTTTTGAAACGCCAACTTTAAGTTTTCATTACTGTAGGAATAAAAAAAAATTTCCAAAAAAAATATTGAACGGTTTTTGAGATATCGAATTTTTCAAAAAAAATGTTATTTTTTTAAATTCAAAAAATATTTTTTTTAAGTCTTGAAATGCAATATTTTTCAAACTTTTCAGAAGCTTTTCTAAAGGAAATTTCATTAAAATCTGTCATCCCGATATTGAGAAATTCAAAATTCGAGAAAATGGTTCTATGGTACGTCCAGTCAGCAAGTTTCAATTTTTTCTTATTTAATTACACAGATGGTAAAAATTAGTCGAAGGAAAAGAAATTATCAAAATTATCGGAGCAGTTTTTAAGAAAAATAAGATTTTCGAAAACAATTTTTTAACATTTGTATGGTAGATACCGTTAATTTAAGGTTAAATAATTTTTTTTCTCATATCTTGTAGATTATATAAAGAAACTTTTATTTAGCAAGAAAAGAAAATTCGTATGGCAGGAAACGTTGTTTTTTGGTATTAAAAAAAGGAAAAAAACGTATAGGGGAAAAATTTAAGAACCATATCTACCAAGTTTAGCTGTTTAGGCTGTAGTCGAACAGACAGAAAGACAAAATTTCGAGACCCACTTTTTTCGTCTTCGCTACCATCGTAATTTCAACTTTGATCAAAATCTTGAGTTCGATTTGCTTTCGAGTGCATAACTTGCCTTATAGTTCCTTTAAGTCGAAAGTAAGAATTGAAATTAAGATATTACTGACTGTACCTACCATAGAACCATTTTTTTAAATTCAATATCGCAAAAGTGGACCAATATTTTTTTGGAAATTTAATTTTTATTCGTACAATAATAAAGACTTAAAGGTGGCGTCAAAAATATTTACTTAAAAATGTTTTAAAAATTCGGTATATAAAAACATAATTTTCCAGGAAGCACACAACGACTTATAATTAATAATTATTTGTCTTTTAAAATTTGCTTTAGAAATCACATGGCATTCCGTTTTTATCTTTGACTACTAAGAAAGCTTAAAAAATGAATTGTATGCTTAAGAACAGTTTTGTCTAATAACAATCATTTTTAAATTTCTTAGTCTATTACATAAGAGCAAGTTCGTGCGACCCAGTCGTACATTTTACTGAGAGAGCGATCCAAGCAACAAGTGAACAAGAAGAAAAGAAATTCTCTCTGTTTATTATACTATATCCTTCTTATCGACTTTTTTTTTTCTTTGAGAAAATAAAAAAAAAGGATATTCGATGTGCTGAGGAAAATTGGAGGAAACTGGGAAAAATCGAGGCGATAGAGGAAAAGAGGCATCAAGGAAAAAATAAGTTGATGTGGATCTATTTAAAAAGGAAGAAAAATTCTTTGTGTTTTATTGATTAGTTTCAGTTCCGATAATCTGTATTATTTTCAGTCTTGAATTTTAAATTATTATCCCAGTTGATGACACCCCGTACTTTCAATTAATCTTATTCTATCTTTAACGGCCCATTTTCTTTTGTTTACTTTCGGCTTAATGGTCCCTTGTAAGCCAATTTAGATTATATTACTGTTTGCGTTTTATCTTTTTTGGGTTTTCATTCTGGGCTCCAGCTCAAAAGTTTCCTAAATAAACTTTTTTTGTAAGGTCACCTTGTGATTATATCAAATAAAAAAATCAGTGTTTAATTTATTCCGTCCATTTCACGGTCTTATAATTCACGGTTATAATTACTATAGTTTGGAATTTAACTATTTGACGAACAAACATTCCTGGCGCCGACTTTCAGTTCAAGTTCACCCTGTATTCAGAGTTCTTTTTTCTATTTTTGCATTTTTTTTTGTTATGAACCAAATTTCGATAAATAAAACACGTATGAATGATGCGTGAATTTAAATTACATAAAATTAAAGTTTGTATTTAATTTAAACACAAGACTTATTACGGTTGAAGCTGATAAGTAACATCATTATGTGCATAAGTGGCGAGATCATGTTGAAAGAAAAAATAATGGAACTAAGCTATAACCATGTAGACTGAAATCTGAGTGGTAAGTGCTATAATCGACTTGGAGCACAATCGCCATTAGAAAAAATAAAACATAAAAAACAAGCAAATTAGACAATTATCAATGCTAATATCATGTTTGGGTACCAAAAAAAACTTCACTATAATTTACTATTAGTGTTATGCCTTAATAGCAAATTATTGTCCACCCCTGAATTCCCAAGAACTAATAACAGTGATTTATCATATATTGCTTTGATGATTCAATCAATTACTAACAATGCATGACATGACCCAAATATTTAATGCAATGACACATTTTACCAACAACTAGGATATTGAATAGGGAAATAGAATGAAATTGGAAGCAAAGAAAAGTATTATTTGCCATTCCATATTACTAAGTAAATTAAAATCCTTTGGAATTCATGGACAGCTTCTGAGTTGGTTATTTAGCTATCTTTCTGATAGGAAACAATGTATTGAACTTGGAAATACTACTTCGAAAACATTTAAAGTTCTTTCTGGAGTACCTCAAGGTAGTCATCTTGGACCACTTTTATTTAATATATTTATAAATGACATTCCATTTCTCCTAAAACACGCTTCCTGCTTAATTTATGCTGATGATATTAAGTTATTTATGTGTATTAAAAATTCATCAGATTTTTACAATCTTCAAAATGATTTGAATTCGTTGGTTGATTGGTGCCAAGCAAATTTGCTACCATTGAATATTGATAAGTATTATGTCTTTACGGCCCATCGTATCTTAGCCCCAATGATGAAGAACTATAAAATTTTCAATTAGACTCTGGCTTGCAAATCGGAGATTCGTGATCTTGGAGTCATTTTTGATACAAATTTGTCATTTTCCTTACACATTGACTACATCATTGCAAAAGCAAACTCTATACTTGGTTTTGTCAAGCGAAACTGCGGTGAGTTTACTAACCTATATGCTTTAAAATCAGTTTATATGTCCCTAGTACGTCCAATTCTTGAATATTGTTCGATTGTTTGGTGTCCTTCAACTTCTACAAGTATAAGTCGCATTGAAAGAGTTAAAAAAGCATTCACAAGATTTATGGTAAGACAACTCAAATGGAGAATTGATACTCCTTCATATCCATATCGCTCAAGATGTGCCTTAATTGGCCTTGACTTTTTAGAGAAAAGACGTTATGTTCAGTGCTCGTTATTTCGTCCCCTCAGAAGCAAAGTGGCTTATCTCAAAATTTAGGGATTTTGAGTTGAGTATACAGAAAAAATCACAAAAAAAAAAATCTATTTTTCTGTCAAACTTTCATAAAAATACTTCTTAAACTGAAGGCGTGAGGGCGTTTGTGTCCTTTTGCATTTTAGATATCATCCCTGAACTATTCATCTGTAAACTGACACTTTCAGTTTCGTGTCAGTCGTCATTGTGAGATGTTGTGTTCTTGTTCGCAAAAAAAGTAGTATTACTAAAATGTCGGACTGCATTGAAACCAAGAGGTAAGTTTTATTTTTTGTTTTTGACATTTTTTTATTTATGACACTTTTCTTCAAAAAACATTATTTAAGTATAAATATTATGTTTTAGGAAAGGTGACACTTTTCGTTTAACGTCATTTCTCATAATTTTTTTTTTTTTAACTTTTTTAGTTCTTAATCGTTTTATTCCCAATAAGTCATTTTACTTAGAAAAAAAACCAACAGATTTGTTGGATTTTTGATAACTAAAAAGACATAATGTATTTTATGTCAAAATTATTTTTGCTTGTTTGAATGCTAAATGCCATTATACAAAATATGTCATTTTGCTTACGAAAATAAGAACTTAAAAATCAAAAAGTTTTGTTTTTAGCAGTGTAAGAAGTGTCACTTTATCAAGGCTTTTGAAAATCTTAAACAATATTTATAATTCGAATTGCACCATTTTTTTTTTACAATGTATGTATGTAGATTGAACAGATCTCAGTTGCTTGTCAAACTAGCGAGAACGTCAAACAGTGTTGATAATGCCCGAATGGTCTGTTTCACCTCTGCAAAATCTTTCAGAACAAAATATTTGTTACCTTATTTCACCTAGTTATTTATTTATTTTTTTCGTTTGTTTCATCAATCAAGATTGATATTTTTGTTAAAAAATACTTCTGAAAGTATTAAAGCTTTGTTTAAATGCTGAATAGGTTTGTTAACTTTTTTGTTTATTGAAAATAAGTGTTTAAATAAAAAAATATAAATAAATAAATAAAATTGTTAATAAATAAAATTATTGGTTTCATTTCATTACAAAACGACACTTTGCAAGCATTTCTGGAAAAAAAAACATATAAATAGTAATTATTTTTATGCAAAACGACATAAGTCCGACCATTTTTTTTTTTAGTGATTTTCTTAAAAATGTATTTATACCACTCGATAAAGAAAAAAAAATAATAATTTTCTTGTTCTACGACTTTTGCCGCCTCGCATAACCTCTAGACGAAAATTAGTTTTTTAAGACTCAAATTATTTCAAATCACTTTTGTGAAAAAACTATAGATTTTGAGATAAGCCACTTTGCTTCTGAGGGGACGATTTGTTCATGATGTTTTTTCTTACAGAATCAAATGTCCAGTAATTGTACAAATCTTTGAAATATATATTCCAGAAAGGAGGATGCGCCAGCGTCATTTTTTAAATAATCCTAGCCATAGGTCTAATTTTGGATTTAATGAATCATTCACTAGGTGTATAAGACTTTATAATAATTTTTGTTATGAAATTGATTTATCAATGAATAGATTTGAATTTAAAACTAAAATATTATATTTATTGAATTAACTATAATTTAAATTTTCAATACTGTTAGTAGTCTGTAAGATATAACATCTGTAGATGAATGAATAAATAAATAAATAAAAATTAAAATAAAACATAAAATACTATAAAATACAATAAAGTATTGAGTTGAGAGAAATGAAGCTAAAAAAATAAAATGCACGACTGGGTCGCACGAACTTGCTGCTATGTAATAGACTAGGAATTTTAAATACGAATGTTATTAGAGAAAACTGTTCATAAGGATAAAATTAATTTTTTAAATTCTTTTAGTAGTAAGAGACAAAAACAGAATGCTATGCAAATATGAATTTAAACAAGAACAAAAATTATAAGTCGTTGTAGTGGTTTCTTAAAAAAAAAGCTTTTGTATACAAAATTTTTAAAAGATTTTTAAGAAAAAAAATTTGGTGTGCCAACTTTAAGTTTTTATTACTGTACGAATGAAAATTAAATTTCCAAAAAAAAAATTTTTTTGAGATATCCAATTTTCCAAAAAAAAAATTATTTTTTTTTCAAAAATTCAAAAAATATTTTTTTTAAAGTTTTGAAATGCAACAGTTTTAAAACTTTTTAGAAGCATCTCTGCAAAAACTTTCATTAAAAGCCGTTGTGTGGGTAATGAGTAATTCAAAATTTAAAAAAATGGTTCTATGGTAGGTACAAGCTGTAATATCTTAATTTCAATTTTTTTATTAAATTTAAGATCGTTAAAATTAATTGAAAGAAAAAATTTGTATCAAAATTGTAGACACCGTTTTCGAGAAAAATACGATTTTCAAAAACCATTTTTTAACATTTGTATGGGGGGTACCTTTATTTTTAGGTAAATAAAACTTTTTTTCATAGATTATATTAATAAACTTTTATTTATCAAGTTTAAAAAAAGTGTAGCATAAAATTTTCGAAATATTGAGTTTTGAAAAAAAAATTTTGATTTTTTTTTTTTAAATCCAAAAAAAAATTTTTTTTAGATTTGAATACACAATTCTATTTATGTTTTTGAGGAGCCTTAGCAAAAAAAATATCAAAATCGGTACTACCGTTTTCGAGAAAATCAAAAACAAAAGAAATGGTTCCTTTAGTCGTTTAGTCGTTTAGGCTGTAGTCGAACCGACAGACAGACCGACAACAGACAGACAGAATTGCGAGACCCACTTTTTTAGTCTTCGCTATCATCGTAATGTCAACTTTGATCAAAATCTCGAGTTCGATTTTTTTTACGAATGCATAACTTGCCTTATAGTACCTATAAGTCGCAAGTTAAAATAGCAAATATCACAGAAGAATTTAATTTTTTAATAATTTTCACTATTTCCCACTTTTCCTCTTAACAATGCGATAGTTTTTATAATTTAAGCTTTTTAATTTTAATGGTAGTTCACATAATAGAATTAACTACATACTTACTTCCACCTAAATCCCACTAAATCTATTTCTTTAGTTTGAAAGTTCACTAAAAAGAACAATACTGCTAATCAAGTATGAAATTCATATGTAATTCCTTTTTTAAAAAGTTATTAGGTAGAGTATTTAAGAGGGTGTCTCAGCTGACTTAACCCTTATTGAAATTAATTAATATTTAAAATGATATAAGGAGCAAATTAGACTTAAAATATCTTTTAATACTCAATTTTCTCATACAAAAAATATCATCCAAACTTCAGCAGCAGACTCAAAACAAAATTAATTATGAAACTTAAAATCATCAAAATAAAGAGACAACCTCAGTTGACTTCACTTATAATTTAATTAGCTATATGTGTACGTACAGTTATTAAAGCAAAGGGAATTATTTTTGTTTAAAACAGAAATGGAGACCCATTTACCTCGAATCTTTTTTACTACGCATTATTATTTATCTTTCGTGTTTAAATAACATGTTTGCACAAAATAACAAAATGATAATTTAACAAAAATATTCGCACGCACGTCTCATTTGAACTTCAAAAGTTCTGTCCTTAGACGAAGGTTGAAAATCCTTCCACTAAGATTCTTATTACTTTCTGGCTCACCCATGTCTAGTCTCTGGAATTTTGTATTAGAATACATATTATTTTGGTTGTATGGCAATGTTGTTGAAAGTCTTTTATACATAAGGGTGAATTGATGTCGAAATCATATTGAAACGAAATGCAATCTCACTACCATGGTATAAAATTGTTTAAAGTTGGGTTAGCACTTATGGGTATTTGTGTTTTTCATAAAATATGTAGATACATATAATATGATATGGAATAGCATATAAGAAAAATTCTTTAATATCAAAAACACACTCTTCAACTATTTTAAAGTTGATAAATCAATTGTTGTAATGAATAGTTTTTGGAAAAGTAACATCAATATTATAGGAAGAAACTTTTTTCATAATCTGTATTCTTTTTTTAAATATTTAATTGCATAATACATTGAGTGCAGTGGCAATGTCCTGCCGAGAATTCCAAAAGATAAAACTTTCACCAAGGCCCAAGTTAGTTACACCTAGAGTTACATTTCCCACCAATTTTAATTAGCTGGGTAATATTACTCTAAGTTTAATTTAAATTTACGTAAAACGAAGGGCAATGTTATTTTTGACAAATCGAGATTTCCTTACTCAATTTACTACTACAAGAGAATTATTGCAAATCACCAGGTATGTATCTTAAATTGCGTGTTTTTGTGTAAATTTACTCCAGGGCCTTAACTTTACTTCATACGAGTCTTTTGTTTTACGAAGTGAATGCGTGTTTGATCAGTGCTGTCAAGTATCCCTTAAATGATAGGTACCTTAGTTAACAACAAAGTAAAATTACCTAGGCAATAAGTTTATTCATTTTTCTTAGCCTAAATGTTTGAACAAGAAAAAAAAATTAATGAGGTTAAATTTAAGGCTTCATTGAACCAAGGTTAAAGAAGGTAAAATGCCAACAATATTTTATTAGATTTACTATTTAACACTGTTTGTTACACATTTGATTTAGCTGGGGAATTTCAGATAAGTTTTTTTTTTTTTTTAATTTCTGTTCCACTCTCTAAAATCTAATTAGCGGTTTTTTACTTGCGATATAGGTACTATAGGGCAAGTTCTGCATTTGGAAAAAAAATCGAACTCGAGATTTTGATCAAAGTTGACATTACGATGATAGCGAAGACGAAAAAAGTTTGTCCAGCAATTCCGTCTGTCTGTCTGTATGTCTGTACCTCGAAGTACAGCCTAAACTACTAGAGGTATTTTCTTCAAACTCAGTACTTAAGGGTCTTCGGTGATTCCCTAGAGGAGAAATTGAAATTTTTTTTTTAGCTCTAAAATTAACGGTACCCCCCATACACCCATAATGCATAATATTATTTATCTCGAAAACGGCTCTAACGATTTTCATAAGAAAAATTAGGAGTAATATTATGGACATAGACTATATTTTGGTCAAAAAAAAAATTTGGGGGGAAATGTTATTAGGGGTACCTGTCATAGAACCGTTTTTTTGATTTTCGACTTTCTCATTAACGGCTCTAACGATCTTAACCAAAAATTTTCAGCAGGATTCCCCTTAAAATAATATTTTATATAAAAATATTCGAAAAAATATTTGTTGAGTTTTTTACAAAAAAAAAAATTTTTTCGAAAAATCAATATCTTCAAAACCTATGAACGATTATTTTTTTAAATTATTTCCTAAAATCAATGTAATACTTAAAATTCACATCCCACATTATTTTCTTAAAAAAAAATTTTAAGAAATTTCTTATATAAAAAATGTATTTAATAGTAAAACTAAAAGTTTTTTTGCATAATCATACGGTTTGTTTGCATAGAAAACAGGCGGTAATTTTATGCATTTGAACATTATTATATTTATTTTTATAAAATTTATATTTATAAAATGTATCTTAAATGCCAAAGTACTCGTACTTTTACAAAAGAGCAAGTTCGTGCGATCCAGTCGTGCATTTTATTTAATAATGGCGGGTAGATGTGGAAATGGAATAAAAATAAAATGCACGACTGGGTCGCACGAACTTGCTCCTATGTAAAAGACTAAGAATTTCAAAAATGAATGTTATTAGAGAAACTGTTCATAAGCATAAAATTCATTTTTTAAATGTGTAAGAAAAAACTTCTTTAGTAGTTAAAGGTAAGAATAGGATGTCATGTGATTCAAGCAAATATAGATTTATGCAAGAACAAAAATTATAAGTCTTTGGATTGGTTTCTTAAAAAATAAGGTTTTATCATTGTATATATATTTGAATAGTACTCTCATGGAACACGATTTTAAGTTAACTTATTGTGCCGCAAAATCGTAAGTGTGGCTATGTTAAGCAGTACAGAGTTGACGTGGAAGGAGAAAATATAAGCAAAAAAAAGAGACGAGGTAGAGATATATTTATTCTGACAACAATAAAGAGGGTAAGGGAGAAAGTCTTATCTGCGTTTCTTTTTGCTGTCAGTTATATAAAGTTGTATATGCCATGCGCGAGATGAATACAAGCAAATAGTATTGAGAGTGTATGAGAGTTTTTGTGAATTTTGTTTTATTCCTCATGCAATCTGGTTTGTTTGAATTCTGATACGATTAATTACCGAGGTTGCCATTTTATGGACTTTGTAATAAGATCTAGAGGAATTTGAACTTAATAAACTCAAATGGTTTTATTTCGTTTTTGAAAACTAAATAATTTCAAATTGGCTTTATTTCGTTATGGTAACCAAAATAATTTTATAATAATAATTTTATAATAATTATTTGCAGTGGGTAGTTAGATAGTGGCAATTGAATTTTTTTTGTAATTAATATAGATATGTACATACACAGTTAGAAAACTATTTCTTTAAGAAAATCTTATAGGTACGTACCTATATTTTTATTAAAGAAAATAGCTTTTGCATAGTATGTAGGTACATACCCATAGAAAATTGTATCAAATTAAAATAATAATTTGAATTAGGTACAAAAACGAAAAATTATTGTTATGCGTTGATAGGTATTTATATAATTAAATATATAAAAATAAAATTTCATATAGGTATAGACCAGTTTTTAAAATTTATTCATATAAACTTTGTTTGCAAAAAATATAGAAAATTTTTAATGCTTTTTATGTGTATAATAATCAATTTCAGGAATTCATAAATATTCACATAAAGCTATTTTGAAAAAAAATCAAATAAGTTTTTCGAGAAAAAAATAATTTTACAAAACTTAAATTAATTAAAAAAATAGAATAAAATTATTATTGACATAATATTTTAAAAAAATCAGATACCTTTTTTGGAAAAAATATTTTGTATGCATTTACATATTGCTTATAAAAAATAAGATATTTGCCCTGCGAATTTTGAACAAACAAACATTTCTTTTAATGTTTGTCTACGAATTTTTTTCAAATTTGGAAATTATTAATTCATTAAAATAAAAATTTAGCTTTTTTTATTTTGTTAATATAAATATAAAAAGTAAGAATTTATGCAAACAAAGTTTAAAAAACATTTTATTATTAAACTGATTTTGAATATAAGAAATTTCTTTAAAATTCTTTTAGAAAAAAAATTGGGATATTAATTTTAAGTATTTGAAAATAAAGATTCTAGGAAATATTTTCAAAAATTAATCGCTCAAACATTTTCAAGACATTGATTTTTCAAAAACAATGTTATTAGATAAAAAAATATTTTTTCGTGTTCTTTATCATCGTAAAGTCAAATTTGATCAAAATCTCGAGTTAAATTTTTTCCACATGCAAAACTTGCGATTACATAATTTTGTAAGTGAAAATAATATAAAAAAAATTTGGTACGCCAACCTTAAGTTTTTATTATTGTACGAATGAAATTAAGTTTCGAAATAAAATATTGAGCCGTTTTTGAGATATCGAATTTTCCAAGAAAAAAAAAAAACAATTTTTTTTCCAAAAATTACAAAAAAAAATGTTTTAAAAGCTTTGAGATGCAATGTTTTTTCAACTTATTGGAAGCATCTCTATAAAAAATCCCTATTTCGATAATGAGATAATTGTCAAATGTCAAAATTTGAAAAAATGGTATCAAAAAACGAATTTTTATCTTTAAACGCGATTTGCGGCTAAACGGAGCCTCGTAGACTCCTCAAAGTTGACATTTTCAAACGTGATTTCTGGCCAAACTATTCATCCTACAGAATTAAAAATTACATATTCGTGATCTAGGGAGTGCCACCTTTCAATCCACGTATGAAACGAAAAACGAAAACGCTTAAAAAGTATTTTAAGCGTGGAACAAAAAAATATTGTTTTTAAGTAAAATCTCCTAAAATCGTGCGCTAGCTTTTTAAGTTTTATTACTGTACGAATGGAAATTAAATTTCGAAAAATTTGTTTCTTTTTATTAATTTTTGTATATAAAAGCTTATATTTTTAAGAAAACGACACGAATTATAATTTTTGTTCTTGGAGGATACCGTTATTTTTAGGTAAAATACATTTTTTTTCTCATATTATGTAGATTATATTAAAAAACTTTTATTCATCAAGTTTGAAAAAAATCGAGCATGGGGTTTTCGAAATATTGAGTTTTCAAAAAAATTTTGAAAATTTTTTTAAAAATCCAAAAAATAATTTTTTGAAAATTTGAATACACAATAATATTCAAACTATTAGGGACCTTTAAGCTTAGTATACAGTTCTTCTAAAAAAAAAAAACCGATGCATTTCTTATGGGAGTTTTTTCCCGAAAAAAAACTTTTTTCATTTCACCAAACTGTAAACCAAAATCGAAACAAAAATTTATACTCACAACAATTTTTTTTCACGCAAAACAATGTGCATCCCATTGTTTTGACGGAAAAAACTAACAGAAATTTTTTCATGAGAAAAATTTTTTTTTTCACCACTCATTTTTTTTTCTTCAAAAAGAACTGTATACTAGGCTTTAGCAAAAAAAAAAATTATCAAAATCCGTCGTACAGTTTTTGAGAAAATCGAAAACAAAAAAAATGGTCCCAAGGGGGGTAACAAAAATAACAATTTTTTGTAAAATTTTTTTCAACCATTACCTAGCTCATTGTATATTATATACAATGCCTAGCTTTAACTAAATGATTTTTTTTTTTTTTTTAAATCTGTGGGACAGTTTTTGAGAAAAAAAAATATTTATGAAATTTCGAAAAAAATTCCAAAGAAAAAAACATCTACCAAGTTTGAAGAAAATCGGCCGAGCCGTTTAGCTGTAGTCGAACTCAAATGTTTAATAAAGTGGTTTATTGAACATAATAGTTCTTCATAACTTAAAAACTAAAATAGATAGAAAGAAATGGAGTACGCCATTCGAAAGAGCATGTTTGATTTATAAAAACTGCATTTCTAACTAAATTTCGCCAAAAATGCTCTTTTGAACAAGATATAACTCAGACGACAATATGCATAGAAATAATTTTCTTCTATCCCAAAAAATACGTAATCGCCAAAAAAGTATTGAAAGTATTGACCTTGAAAATATTTGCCTACAGAAAATAACAACTACCAAATCCCCACACACACCTACATTCTACTCCAATGTACATAGTATGTGCCTTTGTTCTCCTACTTTATATACAGTATTCCTATTGCTGTCACTGTCATGATTAAATGTCTATCTGTTAAAACTCTGCCATAGGCATCTCTGCTAATTTAGTAATTATGGTGCCGCTTGGTTCGCCTAGTCGCGTTCCTATTCATGATAGTACTATAAAAATATATATACAATGGTTTTATATAAGAAAATTTTAAAACAATTTTAAGAAAAAATGTTGGTACGCCAATTTGTTTTAACTATTGTATGAATAAAAATTAAATTTACAAAAAAAGTATTAAGTCGTTTTCAAGATATTGAATTTTCAAAAAACAAAAAATTGATTTTTTTTTCAAATTTCAAAAAAATATTTTTCCTAAAGTTTTGAAATGCAATGTTTTTTAAACTTTTTAGAAGCTTCTCTCTACGAAATTTCATTAAAATCCGTTGTGCTGATAATGAGAAATTCAAAATTTTAAAAAATCGTTCTATGGTAGGTACAGTCAGTAATATCTGGTTTTCAAAAAATTTTTTATTAAATTACAGATATTATAAAATAATAGAAAGAAAAAAATTAAGCCAAATTCTCGGATCCGTTTGTAAGAAAAATACGATTTTCGAAAACCATTTTTTAACATTTGTATGGAGGGTACCGTTATTTAAATGAAATTATTTTTCTCATATATTGTGGATTATTTTTTCAAACTTTTATTTATCAAGTTTTGAAAAAATCGAGCATATTGAGTTTTCAAAAAAAAATTTTGAAAGTTTTTTTAAAAATCAAAAAATTTGTTTTGGAAAATTTGAATACACAATAATATTGAAACTGCTGGGAAGTTTTAGCATAAAAAAAATGATCAAAATCAGTGGTACCATTTTTGAGAAAATCAAAAACAAAAAAAATGGTCCCAAGGGGGGTACCAAAACTACTCATTTTTTGTAAAATTTTTTTCAACCATTACCTACATATGTTTATCTAAATTAAATTTTTAGAATTTTTTTTTCTAAAATCGAAAAAAATCGTATGGCAGGTACCGTTATTTTTGGTCTTAAAAAAACAAGTCAAAAAACTTCCGGGGGTAAAAAATTAAAACCCATATCTACCAAGTTTGAAGAAAATCGACCGAGCCGTTTAGCTGCAATCGAACAGACAGACAGATAAAATGCATAACTTGCCTTATAGTACCTATAAGTCGCAAGTAAAAACTGTGTATTAGGTATTAACAATATTTTTTTCTCAGAAAGGCTCATGTATACCATTCGATATGTATGAAATAATATGACATCGTTCAAATGATCACCTCGGCTTCTTTCGGTGGTACCGATCCGAGTTGTCCAATTTTCAATGATTCTTTCGCATAGATCCGGAAAAATTTGAGCGATGGTCTGTGCTTTGCTTATGTTAAGGGCATCGGTCGATTTATTCACATAGACCTTCAACTTCAGGAAACCCCAAAACAAGAACTCTATCGGGTTCAAATCGCATGACCTTGGTTATCAATTCACGTCACCTGTGCGAGAGATAACCGTTTCCTCAAATCAAATGTGTCCACTGTGTTGCAAATACCGCCAATGCCAACGTCCTGTTAGAACGACATTTCAACTTGGTCCATATGGTTCAATTTGGGCTGTAAGAAATTGGTAATCATCGTTCTGTAGCGCTTGCCATTAACGGTGACCGCCTCACGAACGTCGTTTTCGAAAATGACGCCGCCGCTGGCACAAAATCCACACCAAACGGTAACTTATTGAGGATTCACTGTTACCTGGTGAATCTCGTTTGGATTAGTGTCGTTCCATATATGGCAATATCCGAAGCCCAATCAGGGAGCAAAAGGAATTATCTATGGTCATGAACTTTGAGCTCCGATCCGGCATTCATTTGACTTATGAATGTTGGCTGATTGATAATCGAAACGATATCGTCTCGAATTTTTTTCTAAAACTATTTTTTTGTTGTAATATGCTAAATGTTTTAAACTTCTAAGAACTGTATACAAAATTTCACCCAAATCAGTTGTGCTGATAATGAGGAGAGCAAACATCGAAAAAAGGTTTCTTAGATAGGTACTGTCAGTAATATTATAATAGTTACAAATAGACACCTTAATGTACATGAATTTGAAAAGTTGCGATTTGGAGTTCTCGACTAAAGTCGCATTAAGTCTGTTATGTACCGACAGAAGAACAATACGCCAGCAAGCAGAAATGTTGTTATTTTGACCATCTACTCGAAACACAACAAATTCAGAAGAAAATAATTCGCAGTCAAGTATATCTATTGAAACAAAGACTTCTTTCTGAGTAATAATAATAAAAAAAATTTCCATCATAACTTGGAGTTCGTCGATATGACTCTACTTTAGAAATTTCAATAACAGTCATGCATTTTGTTTCTTTAAAAATGGCATTCAAATTCGCTAAATTATGTATAAGAAAACTTTTTTCAAAAACACCACTTTTATTCGTAAACATTGAAAAAACGTTTTCTATTTGCTGAGGTTTAATTCTTTCCTTATCAATGATGGAGAAAGTAAACAACGGTCCTTTGAAACATCTTGCTATGCCTGTCCAATAAGGACGTAGTCCAAAAATGACCATCTTATTTGGGGTAAGTTCTGTGAAAGCCAATGGCGTATTTTATTTGCATTTATGTAGGTACACAATTTTGTTTCTATTTTGTGCTATTTCTGGTTCAAGTAAAAAACCATTCTTTAATCAGTTTTAAAGGCTATTACTCATAAATATTCAAATTCGCCTACAAAGCTTGTAAATTAATTCAGCTGTATCTAAAAGAACGTCCATTTGTTACAATAATTTGCATCAAACAAACAATCCTATTTGCATTTGAAATTTGAAATTCTTAAAAGTTATAAGACATTGTAAAAGCAAAACAGTATCTTCTCTGCATCTATGAGTACTTACACACACAAACTCAAACCAAAATCCTTAAGCGAACACTAGAAAATGATTGAATAATAGAATCGTCAATTTTTTTCCCCTTCACAGCACACACTTAAACGATTCAAAGCTCTTTCTTTTTTGAGACACACAAAAAAAAATAAGTTTGTAACATTTTTCATCTTCTCTATAGCTACTTTAGAAATTTACATTATTTTGAATATTTCAACCTTAACCTATCATCCTTCTATATTTTCTCTATGCACAGTCAGGCTCAGAAGTCATCTAATTTTCATATTTTCCCCCTTAGGTCTAGGCCACTCGATTTATGTGCTCACGGCCAGATTTGTAGTTCCCATGGTCTAGGGCGATTGGAGGGCGGCCGTCTTAATTAATGTTCAACCAAAATTTAAAGTTGGAAGCTTGTGGCAACAAAATTTTCAATAACCTTAATTTGTTGACTAAGCGAGTTTAATTTTTCACACTTTACAAGTTCTTCTAAAAAGAAGAACAAGTGAAGGTGGGAAAATACTACTTAATGTTGTTACAGAAGATGCACTTGAAAAAAAGGCCACGCTGAAAATCGTTCTGGATGAATTCGACACATATTGCAAGCCGAAAAAAGATGGTGCCAACGAGAGATATAAATTTTATAGCCGCACACAAAGAGAAGATGAAAGTTTTGATCATTTATTTACTGATTTAAAACATCTATCAGCATCCTGTGAATTTTCATATGCATCAGGTCATGGTGGAGAGTGTTGTGAACGATGTTATACAAGTCATGAACAAGGATACTGCCCAGCTAAAGGCCAATTCTGTGGGAAATGTAAAAAAGCAGACCTTTTGCGATTGCATGCAAAACAAAACAAAAGTTGTCCGAAATTTGTTTCAATGAAACTACATTAAATGATTCAGATTAATTAATTTCAGGTGAGAAAAAGTTTTTCGTTTATTCATTAACAAGCAAACAAAAATCGTGTTGAAGTAAAACAATTAAAATTGAACATGTTCCAATTTCATTTAAGCTTGATATGAATGGAGGCTGAAGTCAATGTTATTCTGTATAAGTATACATATATGTTGCTTTACTTAAAAATAAAAAGCTAAATATGACTAAAGGGATTTTGGAACTTTATGGAGGTAAAGAAAGATTTTAGCCTATTGTTCAATTTTATGTTGTAAAAACGAACTAAGTGCTTTAAAAACTGCTTTGATATCAATCTTATTAAATAAAAAATAAATTTATTAAAAAATAAAATGCACGACTGGGTCGCACGAACTTGCTCCTATGTAAAAGACTAAGAATTTCAAAAATGAATGTTATTAGAGAAACTGTTCATAAGCATAAAATTCATTTTTTAAATGACTAAAAACAAACTTCTTTAGTAGTTAAAGGTAAGAATAGGATGCCATGTGATTCAAGCAAATATAGATTTATGCAAGAACAAAAATTATAAGTCTTTGGATTGGTTTCTTAAAAAATAAGGTTTTATATAAGAAAATTATAAAACATTTTTAAGAAAAAATGTTGGTACGCCAATTTGAAGTTTTTATTATTGTATGAATAAAAATTAAATTTACAAAAAAAGTATTGAGCCGTTTTCGAGACATTGAATTTTCAAAAAACAAAAAATTGATTTTTTTTTTCAAAATTCAAAAAAATATTTTTCTTAAAGTTTTGAAATGCAATGTTTTTTAAACTTTTTAGAAGCTTCACTCTACGAAATTTCATTAAAATCCGTTGTGCTAATAATGAGAAATTCAAAATTTTAAAAAATCGTTCTATGGTAGGTACAGTCAGTAATATCTTGTTTTCAAAATGTTTTTTATTAAATTACAGATATTGGGTCTTGTGAATAAAAAAAAAGTTAAAGCTTTTTTTATAGGAAGCTAAAGCTAACTAGTCATAGCTCTTACTAGCAGCTAAAGCTAGACAGTACTAGCTTAAGCTTTGTTTTATGTGAATAAAAAAATGATAACGCTAAAAAGCTTATGCTGGAAAATTCTAGCTTAAGCTTCGTAATTTAAGGTGTTCGTTTTTTATTCACATGTTTCGGCTAGTTAGCTTTAGCTAAAACTGGTACATGTATGACCGAAAGGAAAGTTTTTTTGCCTCAATTTGTTATCTGTTCTACAGGGCAAGTATTGGTTTCGGCTAAAAAATGTTTTTAACATTTGCTATGTCAGTTTCTGGGTCTATACGTTCACAGTCCTATTTTTTGAGATATTCCCTTATGTTTAATTATCAACTCGCACAAGTTAATACTGAAAATAGACCTAGTCAAAGCTTTCTAGACAGGTCGAAAAAATCTTGAAATTTTTGTAGCTTTAACTATAATATTCTAGTTTAAGCTATTTTTATTCACACAAATTGAAGCTTAAGCTAGGAAAACAAGCTAAAACTAAATGAATTTAGCTTTGGCTATTTTTAAATAGCTATTACTAGAAAACATCTTTAACTAGCTAGCTTAAGCTTATTTTTATTCACTAAAAATCAAGCTTTTACTTAAAAATCCAAGTTTTAGCTTTAGCTTTTTTTTATTCACAAGGCCCATTAAAAAATAATAGAAAGAAAAAAAATTCAAGCAAAATTCTCGGAACCGTTTTCTCGAAAAATACGATTTTCGAAAACCATTTTTTAACATATGTATGGAGGGTACCGTTATTTTTATGTAAAATGAATTTACTTTGCTCATATATAGTAGATTATTTTTCCAAACTTTTATTTATCAAGTTTTGAAAAAATCGAGCATGGGGTTTTCAAAATATTGAGTTTTCAAAAAAAATGTTGAAAGTTTTTTCAAAAATCAAAAAAAGTTGTTTTTGAAAATTTGAATACACAGTAATGTTCGAACTTCTGGGAAGCTTTAGCGTAAAAAAAATGATCAAAATCGGTGGTGCCGTTTTTGAGAAAATCAAAAACAAAAAAAATGGTCCCAAAAAATCAACACTACTCATTTTTTTGAAAAATTTTTTCGACCATTACCTAGGTTTAACTAAATTAAATTTTTCGATTTTTTTTTAAGAAAATCGTAGGGACAGTTTTTGAGAAAAAAAATATTTATAAAATTTCGGAAAAAAATCGTATGGCCGGTACCGTTATTTGTGGTCATAAAAAATCAAATCAAAAAACATCCGGGGGAAAAAAATAAAAACCATATCTACCAAGTTTGAAGAAAATCGGCCAAGCCGTTAAGCTGTAATCGAACAGACAGACAGACAGACGGACAGAATTGCCAGACCCACTTTTTTCGTCTTCGCTATCATCGTAATGTCAAATTTGATCAAAATCTCGAGTTCGATTTTTTTTACGAATGCATAAC
The DNA here is from genome assembly GCA_963931855.1 of Philhelius festivus. Lineage (NCBI taxonomy): Eukaryota > Metazoa > Arthropoda > Insecta > Diptera > Syrphidae > Philhelius > Philhelius festivus. The sequence goes on along the minus strand of OZ007556.1, from coordinate 82,423,157 downwards.
TTGCCTTATAGTACTTGCCTATAGCAAGTAAAAATGGCCTCAACACTGTATAGGAAAGTTAAACGTTGAAATTTTTAGTTGTTTCTGTATTAAGTTGCCTTGCAACTGCACACGAGCAAATTATTTTCACTTCCGTGCTAATAGCTTACGTAGCTTTCAGGCATAATTTCATTCAAGTTTTTGATAGCTGAAAAGCTGCTTTTGAGTTCAATTCAATTTATTTGGAATATTTACTAACTCTTGGTTATCCCAGAGATAAGTTCAGGACTAAAAATGTCAATCTTTTTTATGACAAAAATACTAGCAGGTTCTAGAAAATTTGCGCCCAGTTTTCAGTATATCGGCGTGGCGGTAGTCTTGAGCTAAACCTGCCAATAAATTGAACCACAGTTATTTCAGAAATAGTTTTTCAACTTAGAATTAACTTAAATTATCAACTGCCAAATATCTCTCGACGGAAAAGTTAGGTTATCATAAGTCGACTTAAGATATTTCGCGGTTTTTTGTTGAACCTCAGTGCCATTCTAAAGGGCTACAGTTCTGTCTTACCGGCATCCTTCAATCTCACTCCTTTGCGGTTTTATAGACAAAAACAATTTCATCTTATGTTCAAAAGACACATCTCTACACGAGGTAAAATAGCTTAGGTTCACAAAAGATTGTGTGTTTTGCTTAATTTTAAAACCTTAAATAGACTTAAGATTATATTGGCTTAAAACTTTTTTATTATTGTGAAATCGTAAATCATATTAAGTTGACTTAAAATATTTTCGCGCGTGCAAACAAAAACAAAAGTCATCCTTAAGTCGACATAATATAAAATACTTAAAAAAATTCCGAAAAAGTATGAAAACGCAAATCATCTTATGTGAACATAAAATGATTTTTCAAATTTAAAACTGAAATTTTTCTCTCCCTAAGTAGTCATAGGATATTTTACCGTTTGCAAACCTAAAAAAAATGCCCGTAATAACAAGGACATAAGATATTTTTAAGCGTAGTTTGTTCCTGGATTTCCTTTTGTGCGAAAGTTTTTCTTTTAGTGGATGAGTTGATAATTCAGTTCTTTTTCATTTAGTGTTTCAGACAGTGTTGTTTCATACGCGATAGAAAAATTATTACAAATGAAACACATAAGTTCTTGTGAATAAAAAAAAAGTAGTTAAAGCTTTTTTGGGAGGAAGCCAAAGCCCGCTGGTCATAGCGTTTACTAGCAGCTAAAGCTAGACAGTTCTAGCTTAAGCTTTGTTTCATGTGAATAAAAAAATGATAACGATAAATAGATATGCTAGAAAATTCTAGCTTAAGCTTCGTAATTTAATCTGTTCGTTTTTTATTCACATGTTTCGACTAGGTAGCTTTAGCTAGAATTGTACATGTATGACCCAATGGAAGGTTGCTTTGCCACAATTTTGTATCTGTTCTATAGGGCAAGTATTGGTTTCGGGTAAAAAATGTTTTTATAATATCGTCCGTCAGTCTCTGCATCTATACGTTCACTGTCTATTCCCTTATATTTAATTGAAAGCTCGCACAAGTTTTTAGTACCTTCTTCATAGAATACTGAAAATAAGACCTAGTCAAAGCTTTCTAGACAAGTCGAAAAAATCTTGAAATTTTTGTAGCTTTACCTATAATATTCTAGCTTAAGCTATTTTTATTCTCACAAATTGAAGCTTAGGCTTGGAAAACAAGCTAAAACTAAATGAACTTAGCGTTGGCTATTTTAAAATAGCTATTACTAGAAAACATCTTTAACTATTTTATTCACCAAAATTCCAGCTCTTACATAAAAAGCCAAGATTTAGCTTTAGCTTTTTTTATTCACAAGGCCCATACATACAACAAAAAAGAGGTGAAATGCACGACTAAATCGCACGAACTTGCTCTTATGTAAAAGTGCTTTGGAATTTAAAATACATTTTATAAATATAAAACATGGATTTAATGAGATAAAAATGTTCAAATGTATGAAATTGCCGTCTAATTTCCAGAAAACTAAGAATTTATGCAAACAAAGGTCAAAAATCGTTTTATTATTAAAAGAATTTTTTATACAAGAAATTTCTTTAAAATTTTTCAAGAATAAAATTTTGGATACGAATTTTAAGTAATTACATACGAGTAGTAGTATTGGCGCAAAATTCTAAAAAGACTGGTGCAAAGTTTTAAACAGCCTTTTATTATTAATTTCTTAGTATGATACTACTCAGTGGCGTAGCGTAGGGGGGGGGGGGGGGTCGGTTGGCCCCGGGCGGCAGGCCCATGGGGGCGAAAAAATGTCGTCGGTGATGCGGGTAGAGTAGAAATCATATGTTTCATGACAAATCGTTTGACAAGTCAACAAACAACAATAATGTAAATTTGAAATTTGCCACCCTATCTGTGGTTCGTCGTTGACGCTCTCGGCTGATTTCCGTGAATTCGTAAACGGTGAGTAGGGCCATAAGAGTGCATTCCGTATTGTCGCGCGAATCTAAAAACAAAACGTTCCGAAACTCTCTCGAATCTGAAAGGGAGCGTTCCGAAACATATGATATGCATATGCGAGATATGATAAGATAACTAGGATTCGACGGAAACGTTATTCTAGTCTCAGCCAGCTCAAAGTTTTTGCTCCCTCCCGCATCACAGAAAGTTATTTCGATTGTGTTGTTTATAGTTTAAATACTGTTGAATCTTCTTAAACTAAACACTTAGTACTTCACTTAACCTTTGAACTAGATTTTGGAAATGAAAAGAGTTGAAGCAAGCGGTGCGGAATACCACAAGAAAAAGGCTAAGAAAGAAGCAGATGCGAAGAAGTCTCCAGGTGCATTACTGAAATATTTCAGTTCTAGTTCTGGTTCGAAAGCTACGTTAACGTCTTCGGCGGCATCCAGCAGCAGCGGAAGTGATTCCAATGTAAGTATGATTCCTCCATCTACAATCGTGAGTGGCCTAGAATTGTCCTCCGGCCAATATTCATGGGAATGCAAGACTTATTTTACAGGCAGTAGAAGAAGACGTGCCTGCCGTTGAAGTTGGAAGTCGTTCTGGTCCCACCACAGAGCAGGGTCAAGACGAAGTCGACTCAGCAGAAGTACCTCAAGCATCTAGTCACAAGCCTGCAGAAGAAGTGAACCTCGTCTTGCCAAAGATATGAAGCTGTAAAGACGCTTAAGAATAAGTTTGTGCAAGTTCTTGAGGTACTGGAAGAATTGACGGATCAGGAGCCAGACTTCTTCTGACAGTCATGCAGTCATTCAACTTCCTCACTTTTCTTGGCTTTTGAGCTGCAGAGCTACCTAAAAAAGATGAAGTACAGATTTACCTGCAGCAAAGTGGACTGAGTATGGATAAGTGTGCTCAGAAACTCTGCGCTTCAAAAGCTCTCTTAATGAAGAGCAGAGACCGTTTTGTCTAAGCCGCAATCGACTTTTCTAAGACTCTCTGTGAAAAACTTGGAATCGAACTCAAAACGAGAAGAAATCGCAAGAAAAAACGCATGCATGGCGATGAATCCGCAGATGCAGCTTTGTCTCACGATCCTCATTCGTAAGGCCCGTAGAATCCGTTTATGAAACCGCTGATCCTATTTTACCTTCAATAAAAGATACCTCATTGCCTGTGAAATGATGTCTCGAAACTCGAAATTTAATTTTAATTTAGTATTGAATGGGGGCCTAAAAATGGGTCTCCCGCACCGGGCGCCAAGATGGCACGCTACGCCACTGATACTACTTAACAATTTGTTAACTATAAAGTAGTGTACTAACTCATTCATAATTTTAAACATTTTCTAACTAGTATTGTACTAAGCCAATTTTCTTAATAATAATAATAATAATTTTCTTAAAGATGACAATGACAGTTCGTTCAAAAAAACTAATTAAACAGATTTGTTGTTAGTTTTGGAGGAGTTTCAACTTCACCTCTAGGAAATCACCAAAGGCCCTTGAGTCCCTTACGTACATTTTTTCCAATAGTTTTTTGTTATTATTAGTTTGACTTTTAAGACAATGTTACATGAAATCGATTTAAGTTTTTTCCAATGAATTTATAATTTGGTTTATTTCCTTTTTATTAATTTTTAGTTTGCACTGAGTTTAAAAACTGTTTCTTTTTGTAATTAATTTTTTTCTGTGAACCAAATGTGATCTTATAGTTTATTTTAGGAAATTCAAGTCTTTGTTATTTTTATTTTATTTTTATTATTAAAGCTTTATAGAACAAATCGCATGCTTAATGGAATACTGACCCATTAGGAGATAGGTCAAAATTGAGTTACGTACAGATACAGGCTTTTGCAAGACTCAGATCTCATGAACAGTTTATCTTACTTTAAGAATACCAGTATTCAAGATTAATTCATGAATTAGTTTTAATTTTATCCGTCAACAAGTAGGACAAATCCTCATAGCAAGATCTTTTTTTGCAACTTCCCAAAAAGCGTTTTTTCGATTTAGGTCAGTATTCCATTAAGCATTCGAAATGTGATTTTTTCATATTAAGGAAAAAATATCATCTTAAATCTCTTTTTTTCCCACTTTTGCACACACAACTCATCTTAAATGAACATAAGAATTGAAAACGTCCTTCGAAAACACGAGACAAAATATCTTATCTCAACTTAAGATTTTGTGTCCTGCAAAATCATCAAAATTGACTTAAGATACTTTACCTTTTCAGCCGAGATCTATCAAAATCAAAGTGCGACACTATGGAAATGTGTTTTGACTATCAAAACAGAGATGTAAATGAGGTACTGTGAAAAGGGTGATTTCCATATCACACCCTTAAAATCTATCTATCTAACAAAATACATAATTTTCCTTGATGAATTGGCAAATATTTATGGAAACTGACACATCGGTAGATTTTCCGTGAGTGGAATCTTTTTACCGTCGAACTGTATGTGTTGTGTTTTTTAGTAAGATAAATATGAAAATAGACACTTGCATACTATTCACTCGATACATCCAGATTAAAACTTAAATACGGATATAGTTATATACATTGAATTTATATAATTTACATCCGGATTTAAGATTTAATCTGGATGAATCGAATGAATAATGTGACCGTTAGACTCTGTTTCAATAGTGAACAGAGTTCCTCACGGATCTCATCGACAAAAACATCGTCACGGATCGCGTAATGAAAAGTCACAATCTAAAGAGGATCCTATAAAGACGCATGTAAGCACACCTTAAGTGGATGTCAAATATGAACATTGGCGCTGTTATCGTTAAGATGACTGTAAATTACAAGAATATTATAGAAACGTCAAAACGTCAAAATGGAATTTGTCATATTGTTCGCATAAATTTTGTTTATAGTATGTTTTTAATTTTATTAGTATAGTTTATGCAGAAATTTTTTTATTTTCAGATGACGCTTATAACATAACAGATAAGTAAAATTTTTTGTGAATGTAACATTTTGAGTGTTTGTTTTGTTAGTTTATTCGTTTTCTTTTCATATTCAGCAAAACTGACAAACAAACAAAAGAACACTTTTTTATTATAGCATAGATATATTATTTCTTACTGAAATCATTTTTGAAAAATTATAGATTTGTATTTTATTATATATTTAAATATATATACTTTAAGCCTTAAGCAGATAACATTTTCGAATAATTTTTCCCCGGAAACTTTTTTTTCTTTTTCTTTTTCTTTTAAAGACCAAAAAGCATTTTTCGATTTTCTCTCTCAATAATGATGCAACTGATTTTAATCAATTTATTTATGCTCCTAAAAAATTAAAATATTATTTTGTATTCAAATTTGAAAAATAAATGTTTGGATTAAACAAGATATCTGGCTTATGCTAATATGAACTCTTATAAGAACAAAGTTTAAAATAAAATTTTATAAATTATTTTTGGGTAAAAGTTTTCTAACGACAATGTTTAGTTTAACTATTGTACAAATGAAAATAAAAGTTCCAAAACTAACGAATTTTCAAAAAAAAAATATTTTAAAAATACAAAAAAATTTTTATTGAACTTCTTTGAACGTTGCAGCGCCACCTGAGTTTGTAATTCCGTCTGTTGTCCAAGATGTTAAGGGATTCCTTAGATTTTCTTGTTTTTGCTCTACTGTCATGCAAAAAATCTTCATTCCAACCGCAACCGTCAATTGACCATCTTATGTCTTGTACTGGTATATTATCCAAAAATATGTACTTTATGCTATAATATATGGGTGTTTTTCGACTATAAAGGTAAGGTTTTCCTACCACTTGATTCGCCGTACGTTTTAGCTTATGCGATGCTTGATGTCGTCAACAGAAAATCCTTCGCAATTGATCATAAATCCAAGATATTTGAACTTTTCGTACTTTGGAAATACTGTTCAATTCAAACAAATGTCCGTTATAGGCCTGTGTTGCATAATCAGAATTTAGGTCTTACTTTTTCGCGCTAATTCTGCGGTCATTTCTCTCGAGAAAAACGGTGTTCGTTACAAGAATGCTGGATCTTCACTTATGTTGGATTTATTGTCATTTTCGAAATTTGGAATATTTTTCAAAAATCTAATTTTTTTTCCAAAATTGGGGTGGAATAAGATAGATTTTCATGCCTAATGGGAAAACACGTCGTGAAAAATGCACAACTCTTCAAAGAACACATTGCCATCGAGATTCATATACAAGTGTCAATCGCACCATCATATTATAATATATAAAAAATTCATTCGATACTCGAATAAAGGTCCAAAAATTATCCGTAGTACGATTCTACCTTAGATTTTATCGGCAGTATAACTTCTGCCGATCTTGTATACTTCGGATAACATGGCTTATGTACACGTCTTCAAGATATTAAATTGCGTTTTTTTAAATCTAAAAATATGGCTATGAAAAATTTTGAAAAATGTGAAATTGGACATTTTTGGGACTGATTTTGAAATTTAAAAAAGCATAGTGAATATGTATAACAATATTTAGGAGTGCCTACATACTTCAATATTTACATGTAAATAAAATTAGTTCAGCATTTTGAACTAGCTGATTTTATTGGTTGAACTCAGGTTGAACCGTAATTCAAGGTTCAATAATCATGATAGTTTCAACCTCAGTTAATTCGCCGTAATCGTTGAGTTAAAATCCTTATCCTGCACCACATTTGTAAAATGTGCCCTTAATGACTTATAATGGGTGATGTTTTTACTATTTTCCTTTTGGCAACACTGGTTTTGACAGCTCACGCACGTTTCGTGTTTTGTGTCAGTGTCAAACATCTTCAGTTTGGTCTATATTTTAACCATGAATCGTCTTACAAACATTGAATTTTATTATCAAAATACATGCTCTGTTAAGAAAGTTCATCGCTATTTGGGCTATTGTGACTAAATTTCAGAGTGAGTTTCACACGTGCATGATAGTTTAATGAAGGTAATTGACTGTCAAATTTATGTTTGAAAATAATTTTCATCTTTTAAACAAAAATCTTGCAATAGATGCAACTCTCTCCTGTTTATTTACAAATGTCAAAATTTTCATATTGATGAAACTGACATATGTATGTTAATGTATTTTTGAATGCAAAAAAAAAAGCAATATCATTTATAATAACGAGTACATTTTAAAAATCAGAACGTTGTATATTTTTTTCTGAATTGCGCTGCTGTCAGATTGGGTTGTCATTTTGGACGTTGATGTCGTGAAGCTGCTTAGAAATCCATTTGAAATTGCATGGGTTAAGTTTTGAAGTTTTTCCATTCGCTTGTGGAAATTTTTAGTTTTATATTTTTATGATCAAAACCATTTGTAAATTCTTATGACCGCTGGTAATGAAAAAGTTTGAAAAAAAAATGAAACACTAAACATTAGAAATTTATGTTGAACGCACCCAAAATATGGCGTTAAATATAATCAAAAGAAAAATTTCCAGAAAAAGCGTTACCATTCTAAACGTTCTAAACAACTTGTTATACAGCGATTCTTTGAGCTTCAGATACATATCGTTGTGGTCAAGTCGATGACGAACTTCGTTTGCTAATTCATTGAGTTATTCATACATAGCTGCTGTCCTTAAACAAATAATTTTAGGCTGGGGTGAAACATTTTTAGCAGTACAGTGAACTCACATCTTGTAACAGAATAGCTTTAAGAATAAAATTGCTATAAGAACTTGCTGAGATTGCAGTTTATTCTTTAGGAGCAAATTTAATGTATTTGATAAGTTTGTTTTAAGTAAAGTTTCAACGAGTTCAGAAAGTTCTTTTTTAAAAACCTCTCGGGCGCTGCGAGATACATTATTTGTATAGTTGGTTAAAGGAAACAATTTCATAACTTAACGAAGAATTTTATTTTCAGTGTATTTCATGGAGTCTGGAGGATAAGGTTAAACAAACATAGGAATGGAGTAAAGGCACTAGTAGATATACTCAGTCCTTTGTATTGAGGGAAAAAAAATCCTTCCAAACTCTTCCCTAATATACCGCACCACCATACCACCGTTGGGAATTCTATACAAAATATTCTGCAATTTTACCTCTTCGTTTTTTATATTCTTTCTTTTTTCATAAATAGACGATGCAAATTCGGGAAAACATACAAATTGTGTTTATGAAATAAAAAAGCCTTACCCTCGACAGAGTTCATAAAGGTTTTTAAGCCTAGCAATAAATTGTTCCTTCAAATTTGTACCAAATCAGCAAATGACAAAATGATGAAAAAATATACCCAGAGCGAAACTCATTGCAATGACTGAATTTTGTGAAACGTGTATACTGCTATGGAATCCTTATTTCAAGGTCAACCAACAACAACATACCCCCTCCATGATGACGACGAGGCCAAAAGAAGGGAAATTCGGAAGGCTACGTGTTTGTATGGTATAGTTGTTGGTTTACCACCATCATTGTCTTTCAAATGTTAGGCGTTTGCGGTAAGTTTATATGTATCCGTTGTTTGGAAACAATTTAAGCCGCAAATGTGACACATATCACATATGGAATATCGGTCCTCCCTCACAGAGAATGCGGTTGGTATAAATCAACCACTTGGCGGAATTCAACCACCCTCGTCAAACCTCGCTGGTGCCACTGTTCTACCCTGATCAGCTATGCGCACTCTTTTGTCTTTGGGAAGGTGTGATTCTTTCCACACAAAAATGGAAGCTTTTGTTTAGAGCTATAACTCCTCATGGTTGACAATAGGAATATGTGTAACCCAACATTTTGTAAATCGAAAATCGCACTCAAAAAAACAAAGGACAAACTACAAAAGATCCTGTCGATTGTTAAGGTATATGTTGACTTCGTGACATTAAGGGTTTTTGTTTAATCTTTTCCCTACCATCTCCCATAGGAATTTCTAGACCTTAAGCTGACAGCGAATACTTATATCATGAGTCCTTGAAAACTTAATGAATTTTATTTTAGACTCTATTTTTAGATTATTCTTCGCCAGAAATATGAGATTTACCTACGAAGAAACTGTCTACTCTTCTAAACAATATATTACATTCAATGTCGATATTTTTTGGCAAGAAATTTAATGAAACGATTTCTAGTCCTAGTTGAAAAAATTGCAAATGAAGATTCAGAATCTGATGGAAAAAGTCTCGTAAGCTCCGTTAAAATATTTGTATTGCTACTCGTACAACCGAAAAAGTAATACCTCATATCCCAAGTAGATAGGGACGGATTCACTGATGACGAAACATGCAAAAGAAATAAGAACAGCGAACGGATCTGCCGCGGAATATTATTTGATCGACGCGTGGCACTTTGAACTACGGACTGCGCCAACAACAGAAGCATTAGTCTTCTGAACAACGCGTACCAAATTCTCTCTGCCATATTATGTGAATATCTGAAGCCTTTCGTCAAGAACCTGATAGGTACATATCAGTGCGGCTTTAGATCAAAAAAGTCCACTATCGATCAAATATTCACATTTTAGCAGATCTTGGAAAAACCTAGGAACTTACAATCAAAACCTACCACCTTTTCATCGAATTCAAAACGCCGTATCATAGTTTCTATGGGGGAGAACTATATGGAGCAATGTCTTATTTTGGCATTCCTGACAAAACATATCATTTTGTGCAGGATGACGATGGATGCATTCACGATCGATGCATTTGATGTCAAAAAGGTTTTAGAAAAGACTGAAAAGGTGACTTCTTCAACATTTAAACATAGTTTTTGAAAAAATGGTGCAAAACTCATCCGTCAATCTAGATGCAAAATTCCGTCCAATCACTCGGATACGCAGACAACATTGACATTGTTGGAAAAACAAAGCGCATCAGGAACAACACCGACGTCTTGGAGAGAACGTCACCATAGACAGCTATAATTTTCAAGTACATAGTTAAGAACTTTGTCTACCGAGGCGCCTTCATTTATTCAGACAATAACACCAGCGCTGAAATCAAACGGAAAAGAACTATTAATAATCGCTGTTTCTTTGGACTTAGAAGGCAATTGAGTATCAAAGTCCTCTCTGGAGCAACTTAAGTGTCCCCGTATAAAACTTTTATCACCCCGGTTCTTGTGTATGGTACAGAGACATGAACTTTTTCGAAAGTGAATGAGAACGCTCTAGGATATTTCGAGAGTAAAATTCTTCATGTGATTTGTGGTCTCGTCTGCATTAATGGGGAGTGAACTGAACCATGAACTGTAGAGACTGTACAGCGGAAACGACCTAATTAAACAAGTTAATTTCTAACGACTGACATGGCTGGGTCATGTAGAGCGAATAGACCAAAATACTCCTGCCTGGAAAGTCTTCAAATCCAACCCCGAAGAACATCGTAGTAGATGAAGACCGCGATTGCAGACAACTAGCTAGGGACGGAGCTAGCTAGAAAATCTTGTTAGTTGAGGGCCTGATCCAACCCGAACTTAAACGCCACTATGAGTAAAGTAACCTGATTAAGTTAAAAAAAAAAGTCCTTGGAGCAAGACTTTGGAAAGAGATTTTCTCAGTTTCAACTTTGTAAGCCAGAAGTCTCATCAAAGACAAATTCGCCAACATAAACCTAACATGCGATTATCCCTGCAGATGAGAGAAATGACACTAAATATATGTTCTAGGAGCTTCTGGCAAAGACATTTGACGAGTGAACTAGCCTTGTCATAAAAATTTAATTCTTAAATCAAGTTTGGAGAAGCAGACATCCTTAGATAGAAGGTAGGTTTTCAACTTTCAACATTCACGGCCATGGTGATCTCCTGATTGATCAGCTGTCAACCTACAGAGCTTAAATAATAGTTAAAGATTTCTAAAATACGAGAATTTTATACTTTCTGAAAAAAATTCAACCTTAATATAAAAATATACGTGCTATGAAATACAGAGATTCTTTTTTCAGCCGGACTGAATGAATTTGGAATGCTCTACCCAGCTCCATTTTCCCTTCCCATCGTAATATTCAGAAATTTAAAAGTGCATCGGTATCTCCTTTTAAACCTTTCATTGTTTAACTAACTCTCGTACTGTGATAATAATCATTTGAAGGATAGTAATAGCTTTGTATATATAACCTATAGTATTATCATGGAGCGTGATTTTGTATTGCGAACGCTAGCTTGGTGGTGGCGCAGAAATTAGCGCACGCTTTTACAGTGGAGAGTAGGATAACATACAAAACAAGTAGTAAAAAAGAGAATGTATTATTAATAAATTTAGCAAAGACAAATCTATCAATTGCAGTCCCTAGCCTTAAGATGTCGCCACAATCTTTCGTCTATATATGTACTATGAGTTTTATATACAAGGGTAATAGCTCTTTGAGCGCACGCTTATTATGAAAAAAAAAAATCTTACCGAGGATATTTATTTAAAAAACGTAGTCTTATTTAAAAACTACATAGTGCATGTTGTTAAAATTCACGTAGTCAGCACAGCTAAAATTTTGAATATTAAATTATTATTATTATTTTAACTGAATGATTTGTAAGCTTTTTTTTCTACAACCTAAGCGAATAACACACTCCCCTTGTCCATTACTTTCATTGAAGAACTAATTTTCAATTTTATACATCAACAAACGGATATGCAGGGTATCTTCTCAAGCCATATAATATGATATGATACGGATAGATGAAATTTTCATTAAAATTCTTCTTCTGCCGTTGCCAATCTTGTACAAAAAGAAGATAGTACCAAGAAACCCTGCTATTTGTGTGGCGCTGCGATAAGATTGGCTATCCCAAATGGGTAGATATTCCACTCAAACTGAAAAGATTGATTTATGGCTACTACAATTTATTAAGTTAACTTCTATTAACAACATCAACTCTGTTCTCCAATTGAGTTTTTTTTTTTTGACAAATAGATCAGAATTTTGATTGAGAAATTTGGTAAAAGCTATTTTGGTTAAATTACTCCGGCTGAGAAGATGAATTACTACCAATTGAACAATTCAGTACGTTGTTTAAAATAACCGAGTAGATTGGCTAATCTTGTCAAGGAAGTATGTACATATATGAAGGTGATCGAGAAGGTATGTTGTATAAAGCTAATCAAACCCAATAAACTAGCTTTATTTTTTTTAGGAAGATAAAGGTTTCTACAACCAATTAGATTGACTACTTACAAATTAGTCAGTTGGCTAACACAACCTAGTAAACAAGCTACTTCAATTACATACTCGTATATAACAGTAAGTTATTTAGCAATTAATATTCTCTCAGCTTAATCAATTTGTAACGTTGAGTCTGTAACAAAGTTACAATTTCCGAATAGATTAGATGTTTTCAATTTAGTACTCACTGCGGCAACCGAGAAGATTGGTAATTCTGCCAATGCAACCCACACATTAAATTGATTACATAATAATATTAAATAATCTATCTTATAAGTTCCTTTTAGTTACTCGGCTTTTGCAATCATTTTTACTTAGGAAGATGTGATAAGTTAGTGTGTAAATTTAAACAATTGTGCTCAATCGAGTTGACTCAATCAAAGGGCACGGTAGTGCCCAGCCAAGTTCTGGCACTACACCCTTTATACAGGAACAAACTCAAGCGATTTTTGACCCCTCGCTATCTTCAGTACCAATGAAGTCAGAAAATTAAAATATTTGCTATGCTAGTCAGGCACAGGCGCCTCACCAATTTCTAGCATAAGCGGTTCCTGAGATATAAGGCCTCAAAAATCACCAAAACCGTAACTGACTGACTGACGGACAGATCTTCAAAATTATAGAGCACTAGCCAACATCGTATATGACAATTGAACCGCTGAGAAGAAAAAGGAAAACATTCCACTAATCATAGTTTTTGGGAAATCAAAGAAAACTGTTTATTTCTGAAACATGAAAGTTATTCTTCAAAACATTCTGAAGGACAAATGTAAAGCTAGTAAAGAAGAGTGACATACCAAACAATTAAAATTAAAAACTTTAAGGTCTGGCTTAATAATTCCTGTTAAAGTGAGTGGAATGTTTTCCTTTTTCCACTAATTGAAAAAAAAAAAAAATAAAATAAATTATTTTTAATTAAGTTTTTTTATTCAAATAATATAAATAATGGTTACAAAACATTTTATTTATTTAATATTAAATAATTCTGCAAAATTCAAGGGAATGAAAATAAACAGAAATAAAATGCACGACTGGATCGCACAAACTTGCTCTTATGTAAAAGTACTTTGGAATTTAAAATACATTTTATAAATATAAAACATGGATTTAATGAGATAAAAATGTTCAAATGTAAGGAATTACCGTCTGATTAATCCTTTTAATATTAAAGTAATTTTTTATATAACAAATTTCCTTAAAATTTTTTGAGAACAAAATTTGAGATGCCAAATTTTAAGTATTTAACAGTATAGATTTTAGAAATAGTTTCAAAAAATAATCGTTCACACGTTTTAAAGATATTCCAAAAATTTCAAAAAAAAATTTGAATATTTTTATATACAATATTATTTTAAACTTAAGGGACCTCCTGCTGAAAATTTTTGTTTTAAATCGTTAGAGCCGTTGGTTGATGAGAAAGTCAAAAAATAAAAAAAACAGTTAATTGACAGGTACCGTTAATAACATTTTACCCCAAAATTTTTTTTGAACAAAATGTAGTCCATATCCATAATATCACACCTAATTTTTTTTATCAAAATCGTTAGAGTCGTTTTTGAGATAAATAAAATTATGCATTACGGGTGTATGGGCGGTACTAGGGAATCACCGAAGACCCTTAACTACCGGGACTGAAGAACATAGGTCTAGTGGTTTAGGCTGTAGGGAGAGGTACAGATATACAGACATACGGACATACAGACAGACAGACGGAATTGCCGGGCCCACTTTATTCGTCTTCGCTATCATCGTAATGTCAACTTTGATCAAAATCTCGAGTTCGATTTTTTTTTTTCAAATGCAGAACTTGCCCTTTAGTACCTACCTATATCGCAAGTAAAAAGATCATTATAAACGAAAAAAATTAGCCATCGTCTTCATCGCTATTCGCAGTGTCCGACGTAGGCCATTGAAGAATTTCATCGAAAAAAGGTTTAATTTCCTCCGGGATATAGTGAACGATTTTCGAAATATCGTTCAACTTTTTTTAGTTTTTGGTTTTCTATCATAAGCCTCTGTAGAAGGGAGCTAGATCACATCCACTTTTTTAAGGCGAAAAACGATCATATCTGCGAACAACTCACTTTATGACAGAAAAGTTCCTGTCACAGGGGAGGAAACTATGTTCTCGGACTGTGTAATATTGTTGAATGACTTTGAATCTCCCACTCATAGTCACTGCCAACAAGAGTCTTGTCAAAGTGTCAAAGTTTGATTGAACTTCTCATCAAAAAGCATAGGCTACTAACAAACTTAATAAACTTAAATAACGACCAACAAAATAAAAAAAATTATTTCAACGAAAATTTCAAAAGTTGAGTGGTAAAAGGAAAATATTCCTGGAATCTGTTCCTTTTTCCACTCAATGATATTTTATAATCGCATTTAAAAAATAAGTTTACATGGAATGTTTTCGCTTTTAGGCTTATAATGTGCGCTATAAAAATAGCATCATTTTGCATCATTACTTCAATTTCCCATTTTTGTGGAATGTTTTCCTTTTTCTTCTCAGCTATTCAATTATATATTGACTAAGTTATGATTAAATAATAAAATTTCTCTATTAAGGCCCTTTAAGAGGATAATTTCAGTTTCAGTTTCAGTTGAGCTATCAGTTAAGTTTTTAGTTTAACTGATGTCTAAATACAAAAAATGAAGCGTTTAACTGAAACTGAAATTGATAAAATTCCCCTGAGACTAGACTAGACTTTTAACTCAATTGTGATAAAAAAGGTCACTTTTCTTCCAGAAATATGAAATCGACTAAATTCAAATTCTGTTTCGACATATTAAAAAAAAAACAGGAACTCGCAGGACGACTGAACTGAAAAGTATTTACACATTAGTTTGACTGATAACTGAATTGAAAACTTAGGCTAGGCGCGCACATTCAATTTTTAGTTGCGCAACTGCTTGTTTCGAGCAACTTAAAGGTTTCTGTTTTGACACAAACTAAACGATTGCCTAAAATGAGTTCGCTATTTTGGGTAGCATATAATTATATGCACCTGCGCGGACATTCAACCAAACAGTTCATCTGTTTTCTAAATATAAGCAACTAAAAATTGAAAATTTTGGAATCATGATTAGTTTTAAAAAAATATAAAAACATATATTACCTAAAATAAATCGCGCTTAAACATTTTTCCTATCCTTGATAAAATTTATAGCATACACAAAATAGAAGGAAATGAAGTGTTTTGTAGTTTTAAAAATATTGGACTTGTTGGTACCTCGACATCATATTTTGACCAAGGTCCATACAAAATAAAGAAAAAGTATATGAAACTAAATTATTTTTATAACGAATCTATTTTAATGGACACAAGTGTATCTTATGTTCAAGTGTATATTTCAAACGGTAATCCTTGATAAGTATAGATATTTTCTGAAGATGCGAGTATGTATATTGTATGTACAAAGTACGTATTTCGTTGATGTCCTAGTTTATTTTATCGGAAATGCATTTGCAGTAAGTGTTCTACAATTCAACGATATCTCTGGGAATTTTTAGTGCTTTCCTTTCAATGGTCATAAAAATTCAACATCGCTATACTTATTTTACATCACCATTTGGTGTATTGAAAATATACCATGCTCAAGGATAATCTGCAGAACAGACAAATAATATCTTCACATTGATGTGCATAAGCTCTCATGGATGCTCAGGCACGTTTTGTGTTAACATTTTCCTTGAAGTTCACACAAACTCCCTTGAAATAGATTCTTTGTTTGTTTAAATAATGGATGACAATGTAATCTGTTGACCTTAGAAGACAAAGCAATACAAAATTAAATAAGCTTAAGGCAAGGTTTTTATTGTGCGAAGAGAGAAAACTTGCCTTAATAGGTTTTTCTTAAAGCTTAGAAGCTAGGTGAACATAGGTGAAGTGATGTTGTATGATAAAACACAAACACTGGATATTATTCTTCCTAGATAGAACTACTTTATAAAGAAAGGAGAAACAAGGTAAAAGAAGAGGAGTTCAACATTAATTCCTTGTTTACCTTAAATAAGTTTTGTAAGTTCAGAGGAATAAGACTTAAGTTTTTTTTTTCAAAAAACTCTTTCTTTTAGATACTAGATATAAAATAATACAGCATAATGCCAATTCAAATCCGCAAATAGACCTTAAAGGTCAAACTACAAGTGGTGACCTTCTCCATATGAGTAGTACCTATATCGCAAGAAAATAAACAAAAGGAAGAAAACCAACTAGCTCTTATGCTCAAGAGCCATAGAGTGATAGAGTTGTATAAATGGATGTTATAAGGGAAAAATGCTTACAAGCATAAAATTATATTTTTAAAATGCGTAGACAAGCTAAAAAAAAAATGTCCCGTGATTTCTTAAAGAAATATGAATTGATGGAAGAACAAAAACTTTAAATCGTAGGACAGTTTTTTTTTTCCAAAAATTAGGTTCTTATATATTAAATTTTAAAAATATTTTTAAGAAAAAATTTTGGTACACAAATGAAAATTAAAAAAAGAGGCTGGGTGCGACCCACACTGATAACTTCCCATTTGTTTTTGTGGTCTTGAAAACTTTATATTTATTTTTTTTTTTGTAAAATTCAAACAAACATTATTTTAAAATTGAAAAGCATATTAAGCATTTTAAGCAGTAGATGGATGATCGAAGTAGATGGCTTCATAGTGTAATTGTTGTTGCGGTTTTTCCGGATTGAAAGGCTGTGATCTGCACTGGATATACAATGACTCCTGTTTTAAAAATCGATGATGCTTGTGGCATACTATGATATTATTAGGAAATTTGCTTTGTTTTGTTGATGATGAGAATACTTAGTCGCTAATTTTATGTTTTTTTTTTTTACAGAAAATGTGTTTAACTAATTTTAAACTTTTCTATTTAAAATGATAAATTTCTTGTAATATTTACGAAGGTTGGTAGGTACATATTATATACTGAATTATAGATTTCCGTGTTTTTTAATACGAGTATATCTGTGTTCCTACACCTAAGAAAACCTTGAGTATCTTTTTCATGGACTAAAAGATAAAAACATATTGTGACGTTTTCTTCAATTTTACCATATTAATGGAATTTGAATATGTGGGACTTGGGTACAACTGAACAACCTTATTCATATACGTATGTACAGTACATACATTCTTCTAAAAACTAAGTTGATAATAAAATTATAAAATTATGTATTATATTATAGAAATTACTTTATTATTTCGGTTCCAAGCATTTTAATTGAAAAACAATGTAAAAACGAAATACATATTCAAATATAAAAGATATGGTTTGATTATTCATGGAAGGGTACTTACAAAATATATCTCTAAAACTAGATATATGTCAAATATAAACCATTTGTTAGAAATTGTATTATGTATAAAATTAAATAATGGCAAAGTCAATATCATTGCTCGTTCTCAAGATATTCTAGTCGAAAAACAAATATTACCACTAATAGTTTTTTTATTTAAAAAAAAAACTATTAATTCAATATTTGTCAACATTTTACCAATTGTACAAAATTATACTATGTATAAAAGAAACTAAATTAGAAGTCAATATCACTACTAGTTCTCGAGAAATTTGAGTCGAAAAACAATTTTTACCAATTTTCAATAGAATTTTATATAGTTTTTTTATTTTTTGTAAAAAAACTATAAACTGATTTTTTTTTTAAATTTTCACTAGTTGTCAAACACATTATTTTTCGTAAAATAAAATTATTTTGACTTTCAAATTGTTTTCCGTTCTTAGAATATCTGGCTTATGAAATTTTTTTTTCAGTTTTTTTTATTTAAAAAAATAACGGTATGTGCATTATTTTCCAAATTCATACCAAATCTGTATGACCTTATATTGAGTACATTAAATTTTATTTAAAATCAATAGCATTATTTTTTCGTGAGATATTTGAAACTAACCAAAATTTTTACTTTTTTTTTAAACCGTTATAGTGAAAAAACTACTCACTGAATTTTAATAAACGCCCTTTCAGCCTCTTTCGAAGTTATTATCTATTAAGCAAAATTTATTTGAAGTCGATATCTTTACTCGTTCTTGAGATATCGACGACGAAAAATGGTACCAGAACGTACGGACGTACGAACGTACGAACGTACGAACGTACGAACGTACGTACACACACACACACAGACATCTCTCTAAAAATGATCGATATAGCCTCTAGGGACCTTGAAACGTCGAGAAATGTCAAAAATTTCAATTTGACAAATCGGACCGATTACAATAACTCCCTATGGGAAGTTAAAAATCACTGACCCGTTCTTGATATTTAGAAGTTTGTACAAAATTATTTAAACGTTTAAGTTTGAATGATACAAAAAATGTTTTTCAAACTTTTGAAAATATTAAACTGCACGACTATATTGCACTGTACTTATTCTGCTGTACCATTGCTTTGGAATTTAAAATTTGGAAACAAAAAACATGAATTTGTGGAAAACGATTGGTTTCTTCTTTTCTTTTAAGAATATCTAAGATGGAAGAGCCAACAGTCACGGTTCGAGAACATCAGTTCCGTTAGCTTATTATTCCAACCCTCAGTTCAATAGGCAAAATGAAATTAGTTTGGGGAATCCGTTGGTCAACTGAAACAGGTGTGGGTGGTAAAATTCGTTGACGGTGAAAAAATTCAAATGGCGCAACGACAACCTCGAAATGAAAAATCGACATTTTAAGCGGGGCATTGTTCGCTTCGTCATCCAATTGCTTTGTATAAGATGAATTTAAGTGTATTAAAGGGAGAGGAGAATTATTCTTAAGCTTTGTTCAAAAGCCACCAATATGCTCATTAACCTTCGGAATCAGCAGTAAATTGAAGGTACCCTCCATTCCTGATAAGAGACACACATCAATGATTGAGAGCTGTAAGTCATTAGGCTTAAGCTCTCTATAAGCCGTTTTGACCTTTAATTTACATATATATTTTAGTATAAACCAGATGGAAGTGTTTCTGCTGTTGTTTTTACTTGCGACTTATAGGTACTATAAGGCAAGTTATGCATTCGTAAAAAAAATCGAAGTCGAGATTTTGATCTAAGTTGACATTACGATGATAGCCAAGACCAAAAAAGTGGGTCTCGCAATTCTGTCTGTCTGTTCGACTACAGCTAAGCGGCTCGACCGATTTTCTTAAAACTTGGTAGATATGGGTTTTAATTTTTTCCCCCCGTATCTTTTTTTCTTTTTTTTTTAAGACAAAATAAATAACGGTCCTTCAGCAGTTTCAATATTTTTATGTATTAAAATTTTGAAAAAAAATTTAAAAAAAATTTTCAAATTAAATCTCAATATTTCAAAAACCCCATGCTCGATTTTTTTAAAACTTGATAAATAAAAGTTTCTTAAAATAATCTACAAGATATGAGAAAAAAAAATTGTTTTACCTAAAAATGACGGTAGATACCCTCCAAACAAATGTTAAAAATTGTTTTCGAAAATCGTATTTTTCTCGAAAACGGTTCCGAGAATTTTGCTTAATTTTTTTTTCTTTTGATAAGTTCTTAAGATCTATAATTTAATAAAAAAAAATTGAAAACAAGATATTACGGATTGTACCTACCATAGACTGATTTTTTAAAGTTTTGAATTTCTCATTATCGGCACAACGGATTTAGAGAGAAGCTTTTAAAAAGTTTAAAAAACATTGCATTTCAAAACCTTAAGAAAAATATTTTTTTTTGAATTTTGAAAAAAATCTATTTTTTTTTGAAAATTCAATATCTCGAAAACGGCTCAATTTTTTTTTTTGTAAATTTAATTTTTATTCAAACAATAATAAAAACTTTAAATTGGCGTACAAAAATTATTTCTTACAAATGTTTTAAACACTACAAAGTTTTAAAATTTTTGTAAAATAGTTTTTTTAGTCATTAAAAAAATAATAAAATTAATTTTTGAAATTTTGAAATCGTGCATTTTATTTTGATTAATTTAGAGACCAAAAACATAATTTGTTGGCTTTCAGATACCATTTTTAGAGTAGCTCTCACTCAAAAATGTTAGAAAATTTTATGACACGGATATGGTTGTCGACTGACTTTATAGAACAGACCAAAGTTGCCGACCGCCACGGAGCTTTTTTTTCTGTCGGAATCGTTGAAGCGTTGGTTGTTTGGTCGTGTTCCATTTAGCTACATGTTGCAATAATTCGTTTTTTCTTAACCTAGAATTTTTTTTCAGTAAGACATCAAAAAATAAAATGCACGACTGGGTCGCACGAACTTGCTCCAATGTAAAAGACTAGGAATTTTAAAAACGCATGTTATTAGAGAAAACTGTTCATAAGGATAAAATTAATTTTTTAAATCCTCTTAGTAGTAAGATAAAAAAACAGAATGCTATGCAAATATGAATTTATGCAAGAACAAAATTTATAAGTTTTTGTAGTGGTTTCTTAAAAAAAAGCTTTTATATACAAAATTTTTAAAAGATTTTTAAGAAAAAAATTTGGTGTGCTTACTTTAAGTTTTTATTACTGTACGAATGAAAAATAAATTTCCAAAAAAATATTGAGACGTTTTTGCAATATCGAATTTTCCAAAAAAAAATGATTTTTTTTATTCAAAAATTCAAAAAATATTTTTTTTTTAAGTTTTGAAATGCAATGGTTTCTAGACTTTTTAGAGGCATCTTTACAAAAAATTTCATTAAAGTCCGATATGTCCATAATGAGTAATTCAAAATTGAAAAAAATGGTTCTATAGTAGGTACAAGCTGTAATATCTTAATTTGAATTTTTTTTATTAAATTAAAGATCAAAAAATTAATTGAAAGAAAAAAGTTTTTATCAAAATTCTAGGCGTCGTTTTCGAGAAAAATACGATTTTTGAAAGACATTTTTGAAACATTTGTATGGTGGGTACCTTTATTTTTAGGTAAAATAAAACTTTTTTATTAAGTTTGAAAAAAATCTAGTAGATATAAGGTTTTCGCCATATTGAGTTTTGAAAAAAAAATTAAATTTTTTTTTTTAAATTTAAAAAAAAATTTTTTTGAAAATTTGAATAAACAATTCTATTTAATTTTTTGGGAAGCTTTAGTAAAAAAAAATGATCAAAATCCATTGTACCGTTTTTGAGAAAATAAAAACCTAAAAAATGGTTCTTTGGGGGGTAACCTCAATAACCATTTTTCGG
Source organism: Philhelius festivus (assembly GCA_963931855.1). Lineage (NCBI taxonomy): Eukaryota > Metazoa > Arthropoda > Insecta > Diptera > Syrphidae > Philhelius > Philhelius festivus. The sequence goes on along the minus strand of OZ007556.1, from coordinate 82,401,475 downwards.
AACTAAACTAAATAAAATTTTTTTGTATCTTTTTTTTAAATCTGTCGAGCAGTTTTGAGAAAAAAAAATGGACAAAAAATCCAAAAATATGTTTTTTATTATGTTTTGAAATGCAGTGTTTTTCAAACTTTTTGGAAATTTCTTTTCAAAAATTAAGAAAATTTTTCTATGGTAGACTGTCAGTTATATCTTAATTTCAAATTTTGGGTATTGAATTATAGATCGTTAGAATTAATTGAAAGAAAAAAATGTATCAAAACTCTAGGAGCCGTTTTCGAGATAGATACGATTTTCGAAAGCTATTTTTTAGCATTTATATGGTGGGTACCGTTATTTTTTGATAATTTGTTTTCCAAATTTTGAAGATTGTTTTAAAAAACTTTTAACATAAATTTTTGAGAAACTCGAGCATGACGTTTTCGAAATTTTGAGTTTTGAGAAAAGAATTTATTTTTTTTATAATTCAAAAATTTTTTTTTTTAAATATATTTATAAGATTTTGAAAAAAAAAATCTAAAGGCAGGTACCGTTATTTTTTGTGTTAAAATAAAGGAAATAAACTTGTGTGTTAAGAAGGCTATTTACCAAGCTTAAAGAAAATCGTCCGAGACGTTAGGCTTTAGTCGTACAGACAGTATTGCGAGCTTTGATGACATCAACTGTCAAATCTATTTTGTATTATGAAGTTACTGTTGTCAAATCACCGTGGCAAGTAACACGATTGAACATCACATTCGAATGGTAAAACGTTATTATCGACAAGTGTTCGTTAGTGCGAACGTTGCACCATTTTACGGTAGACGTGATGGCCCTTCACAATCCACTCTTCAACGTGTGGTGGGCAAATTTAAGAGGGTCATTTTGATAATCAGCCAAAGGAACGCCAAATCGGCCAAAAACATTGCCGTGGTTCGTGAAAGTGTAGAGTAGAAACTGTACATTCGACTCCTCGCCATGTACAAGAACTCGGCCTAATTCAACTTGGTGAATTTCGGGTCAGTCAGCTGTTCGGTGACTGGACTTTGGAGCGTTTGGAAGAAGACGACAATTTTACCCAAAAATCATGTTTGGCGAGGAGGCGCTTTTTTGGGTGAATGGCTGTGTTATAACAAGCAAAATTCCCGTTTATGGTGAACAGGTGATAATGCATCTTAAGAGGTTACCGTTTGGTGTAGATTTTGGGGCGGCGCTGTCATTGGTCCAAACTTTTTCAAAAACGACGTTAGTATGGCCCTATAGCAGATATGTACTCATGTAGTTTCAGCAGGAGGGTGCGGTGCTACTTACCACACACGGGACACCACGACTAATATTCTACATGAACGATTTGAGGGTAGGGTTGTCTCTCGTAGAGGTGACGTGAATAGGCCACCAAGATCATTTGATTTGACCATGCTAGACTTTTTCTTGTGGAGTTTCCTAGAGTTGCAGGACTAGGCGTATAAACTACAATCGATTGATGCCCTTAAGGTGACCATGACACAAGTCATCGCTCAAATTCAGCCGGATCTATGTAAAAGAGACATTGAAAATTGGACCACTCAGATTCGTGTCACCGCATAAGAAGCTGAAGCAAGTATTTGAAAGATGTCAAATTTCATATAACTATTGGCACACATGGCGCTTTTGAACAGCTAAGAAGCGAAGCATTGTCGAATTGAATTGTCCTTCATTGGAAGAGGTCGTAGCCCTTAAAAAATATGGCAATGCCTGGCTGAACCCACTCCCTCGGCATAACAGTTTAATTTGGTATTAAAAATGAGAAAGTTTGTATCCTATCTTCCGAGAACGTAGAACATATTTTCAGGCACCATACCGCTAACTAACCATCTGTCATTTTATTTCATTGATTAAAAAAAAATAACCTAACTTACTAAACGTTTTCACTGTAAAATGCATTTTGTAATCCATAATTGTTTTTACTTAAAAAGAGCTTCAAGAACAACAGTTTCTAAAGAAACCTCTTCTCTTTCTTCCGTTTTGGAAGAAAGTCACGTTTCGCTTAAGCCGTGCAGACATAATGAGATTTTCGAACACACACCTTCTTAAGATACAGTCCAATGCACAAAGCAGTCTATTATCCTACGCATCAGCCAAAGACGATTTTCTTATTCTTCCACTCGAGGAATCTTGCTAAGTATAGTTCAGTTATGTATTCCCTCCCTTCCGTTATAATTCTTTGATTGACGTATACTCGAGTAGGCCGACTTCAAGTGGTTAAATTAAAGACTATTGACAAGCTTTATACGTCCAACGAACCGTATAAAAAAAATAAACAAAAAAAAAAAAGATCTAAGATTATATCGAAAAATCTATTTTTGTATAATGACATCTTAATTTGAATTACAATCAAGATGATTTAATATAACTATACTTGTTTTCATTTAAAGCTTCCAAAGAAGATTCGCATCTGGTTCCAATGGCGGGATTTTGGATTAGTGTCGACTGTAAAATAAATCACTAAAAATATCCTCCAGTTAGTGATGTCAAGAATTCATACAATTTCCTTTTTATTTATGCACATTCACTTGAGTCTGCTAAAGGAGGCAGAAGCAGTTCAATAGACTCAAGGACCTACTGAAGTACCAAAGAAATTCCTTTTCCTACCTGAACCTTTATTCTTTTCAATTTAAAAATAGTTTTGAACAAAGTTTCGATGGGCATTCTATACCAAGTGGTTTTGTGACCCCATTTGTTTGTGTTTTGTTGTGGTTCAAAACTAGGTATCTAGGTTTATAACTATGCTGGAAAATCACTAAAGGAATCAGAAAAACGGCCAAGTCACGTGAACACAGGTGTACGAGTATGTGCAGTATCTATGCTTAGACACACTCGTGAGCTGAATACGTTTTTACAACAAAAATCAATGAACATTCAACTTTTGGAAAGCTTTTACCTCCACATGTTTCCAAAGGTGCTTACTGCTAACTATCATAAAAAAAACAAAAAAGAAAGGATATCCTTCCGAAGCAGCTTACATAAAAACGAATAACGTTACATGATTTATTTGTATCTACTATCGAAAATATAGCGACAAACAAAATGAGTGCGCATATCCCGTTAAAAGGGCTATTTAAAGCAAATTACATTGCCCTCTATATTAAAACTCGACAAAAAAAAACCTATAAACTTAGACAAGGGCGATTTATGTCACCTTCCGCTTACCAACAGCTCAGCCATATTCGTGACGGAAATAGACAAAATACTATGACGTCTCTATGTGATAGCGTGTTGTAGAGTTAATAGGGCAATGGCAATCAATAAAACGAATAAAATATTAAAGCGAAGAGGGAAAGCTTTTTCAACACGTACACACTAGTTCACCAAAACTAAAGGAGGATTAGTGTAAATCAAGTCGAAATATATGATTCACTTCCGAAACGTCAAATGTAAGCTAGTTTGGCTTAATTTACTCCGACCGACCGGTAGAATGGAATAAAGAATTTGCAAAGTTTTTAATCCAAAAACGAATCGCTTTGTGGAAAGGAGTGAAAAGTTGAACGAAGGGGCATCTATCTACATCAAATTATACAACACCTATTTATGTAGGTGAGTTTAAAAAACGTAGATAACATGTAGAAGATAATAAATACATACTCTGTTTTCGGAAAAAAATTGACTTTTTCAAATTTAAAGTATTACTTTCTACATTTTGTAATACACTAAAGTGCACAATATTTTCTAATTCTTTAAATTAAATTACTTCTAGTGGATGGATGGGAGCGGTCATATGAAGTAGTTTAAGCAGCTATCTATAGGCACATTGCCTTGATGGGTCCAAAGAAAAAATGCACACGTATGTATTTACGGAAATGGGAAATTATGTTTCTTTTATTAATTCATTTTAAGGCCAGCGGATGAACTATGTTGTTTTTGTCTTGATGTGTAAACCGACAAAGCCGCTGGAGCTGACGGGCGATAACTTGGTTGTGAGTAAATACCAGCTCATCTGTAAAATATGGGTGGAAGAATGTATGTCCGATGAATGTAACCTCAGAATTGTCTGCCCGATCCTCAGGAAAGGAGACCCTCTGAACTGCGACAACTACAGAGGCGGCATAAGGCTATATGAACGCACTTGCGATTTCAATCGCGCGGTTTTTCGGTCTCAAAAACATAACACATAAATTTAAATGAGAATGAAGGCACTTCATACCAAAATAAAATGCACGACTGGGTCGCACGAACTTGCTCCTATGTAATCGACTAGGAATTTTAAAAACGAATGTTATTAGAAAAAACTGTTCATAAGGATAAAATTAATTTTTAAATTCTTTTAGTAGTAACAGAATGCTATGCAAATATGAATTTATGCCAGAACAAAAATTATAACTCCTTGTAGTGGTTTCTTTAAAAGAAGCTTTTATATACAAACTTTTTAAAAGCTTTTTAAGAAAAAATTTTGGTACGCTGATTTAAAGTTTTTATTATTGTTCGAATAAAAATTAAATTTACGAAAAGAAATATTGACCCGAGATATCGAATTTTCAAAAAAAAAGAAAAAATAGATTTTTTTTTTCAAAAATTCAAAAAATATTTATTTTAAAGTTTTGAAATGCAATGTGTTTTAGACTTTTAGAAGCTTCTCTATAAAAATTTTTATTAAGATCCGTTATGTGGATGAGAAATTCAAAATTCGAAAAAATGGTTCTATGGTAGGTACAAGCTGTAATATCTTAATTTCAAATTTTTTTTATTAAATTAAAGATCGTAAAAATTAATTAAAAGAAAAAAAAATTTATCAAAATTCTAGGTGCCGTTTTCGAGAAAAATACGATTTTTGAAAACCATTTTTTTTAATTTTTTAGCATTTGTATGGTAGGTACCTTTATTTTTAGGTAAAATAAAAATTTTTTTCTCACATTTTGTAGATTATATTAAGAAACTTTTATTTATCAAGTTTAAAAAAAATCTAGCATGGGATTTTCGAAATATTGAGTTTTGAAAAAAAAAATTTAAAGTTTTTTTTAAAAATCCAAAAAAAAATTTTTTAGAAATTTGAGTACACAATTCTATTTATATTTTTGGGGAGCTTTAGCGACAAAAAAATTATCAAAATCGGTTGAACCGTTTTTGAGAATATCAAAAACAAAAAAAATTGTTCCATGGGGGGTACCCTCAATAACCATTTTTCGGAAAATTTTTTTCAACCATTATCTAGCTTTAATTAAATGAAATTTTTCTGTATTTTTATTTTTAAAATCTGTCGAACAGTTTTCGAGAAAAAAAAATTATTATAAAATTTCGAACAAAATTCGTATGGCAGGTACCGTTATTTTTAGTCTTAAAAAAAAAAGAAAAAACCATGTGGGGGGAAAAAATTAAAAATGATATCTACCAAGTTTGAAGAAAATCGGCCCAGCCGCTTAGCCTGTAGTCGAACAGACAGACAGACAGACAGACAGACAGAATTGCGAGACCCACGTTTTTAGTCTTTGCTATCATCGTAATGTCAACTTTGATCGAAATCTCGAGTTCAATTTTTTTTACGAATGCATAATTTGCCTTATAGTACCTATAAGTCGCAAGTAAAAAACGTGATGATTTAAAGGTCGATTTTTTTTTTTTTTTTTTCATTTTTCTGGCGATGCGATTGTCGTAAGTTAAAATGAAACAAATGCACTCAAATGGATATGCTAACACTTGCGATTTAAATTACCACCTATCTACGGATTGAACATCGTAGAAATTGGCATGCACTAATTTGTGATTTTCAATCGCAAGATTTCTAAGCGGCAAGAAATAAGACACACATGGCGTTAAATGTGAATGCACGCTCATGCGACTTAAAAATCGTAGCGATTATATAAATGAAACAATTTATATTTTTTTTTTGTCGCAAGATTAAATAGATCAAATGGATTTAAATAATCCTGAACGCACTTGCGACTTTTTGATAAAATTCTTGTCAGTATTAAAATGGGTGTCCTTAGGAAGTGTTGTGTAGTATCTCATTTGGTTAAAGTCTATTCAAAAACGTTTACAAAAAGTATTGGGTGCATCCGGTTAAGTGGCAGGTTGCTTAAACTTAAGTTTCTTATGATCCACGACTAGCCACAAAAATGTGTGCAATATTATAGAATGAGTATTGAATGCTTTAAGAACTAATGCAAATAGTTGGAAACAGAATTGTGTATAAAAATACAAAATGGAGAAATTCAATATCATCTGAGGAACTTAAATACAAAAGTCTTGATCGATGCTATTTATTTGTAGCAAATGCGTGCACTCATATTAAAAAGCAGTGTGTTTTATTTGTTTGCGATTAAATAATCGCACTGTAAAAAAGTCACAAGTGAGTGCATGATAATAGTTTGTGACGACCACGATTTCTTAATCGCCTCGACAAAAATCGCAAGTGCGTTCCTAGCCTAAGTCTTATAAACGTCGCATACAAGATCTTTTATGTCGTATTATGTGAACGTCTGAAGCCTTTAGCGACTTTAGACTAAAAACAAATCCACCTTCGATCAAATATCCACATTATGGCAGATCTGGAAAAAACCCAGGAACTTAAAATCGAAACCTACCATCACCTTTCCATCGAAATCAAAGCGCCACCCGTACACTGAGGGAAAAACACATTTTAAAATCAAAAACGATCGTATTTAAATTAAAGTTGTATAAAATTCAGTGAATCATATTTAATTTTACGTCGAACAAATGTTGATTCAAATAGAAAACACAGTTTAAGGAAAAATCAACCTATAGTTTCAAAGCGAAACGTATTAATTTTAACATCGAAAAATACTTCTGTAACATTTAAAGTACACTCATAGTAGTTTCAAAATGCGACGTAGTTCATTTAACTACACAACTAACCGTTTTAAATACTTTTTGAAAATATTTGTATATTCTTTTGTTTGAAAGTATCAAGCACTTTCTTTCAAAGTATTGCGTATTTGAGTCAACGTCACTCAACCTTATTTCAAAGTTGATTCAACGTAACTGCGAAATTATTTGTGTATTGAAATCTGAAGATACAAACTACACTCATTTGTATAGTTAAGAAATATATACAATTTCCACAAAATCAATGTAAGATGAAAGTAAGATCAAAGTATAACAATGTTTATTCTCATATTGACACTACTTTCAATGTATACTGATTTCGTTTAGCAACTTATTTTAGTTTGAATCAGATCAGTGCGTTAATCAGCCATGTTCTAAGCGTGTCGTGAATGAAAATAGTTTAAGTATTCGATTTATTTGTATTTTGTGAATCGGAGAGAAAAAAGTGAACACAGAACAGTGAAAAATTTTCTAAGTGAAAATAAAATGGAAAACACAAGGATTATTGACGTGAATAAACAATTTATTAATTTCATTTCATTTCATTTATCTCTACCAGGAGAACATCACCTCAGCGAAGCTGAAGAAGTCAAACCAAATTGAAGTACTCATTATTAATAATTGTGTAGTTTTTGTACTTTTTACATATAAATTTTGTTTATAATAGAATTGTAAATGTATATTTCTTTATAAAATTATTATAATAATTCGAATGTATGTTAATATAATGTAATGCATGAAAAGACTCTTGCATGCAAAATATTTGTGTTAAATATTATAAATAAAATGTATGAATTCCAAATTGAAAAATTGTTTTTTATTTAAACACAAATCAAAAAAGTTCATTTTTGTTAAATTCTTTTTTCATTCATATTTGAACCAACTTGAATAAAAGTTTAAATTTACTTCTTCTTAATTTAACAAAGAATTAAAGTTGTGTTGAACCTTAAACATGGTACTTTTTGCGATCCAATATTGAAGGTCCATTTGAATCTAAACGTAAATCAATACGTAAGCGAACTCAAATTAAAGTTGAAACATAGTTATTTCAAAGTTGTATGCGAAGTGTTTTAAAGTTCTGATATAATTGATTTAACGTTGCATTATTTTCAAATTGAAGTTGAAGAATAGTGTATACAAATTTTTATGTATTTCAATCTACGATGGGTCATAGTCGTTTCAATGATGATTTTAATTTAATTTAAATATTAATGCATTTGTTTTAACGATGACTCCACTAAAATCAAGGGGAAACGTTGTTAAACTAAATTTAGGGCATATTCGTTTCAAAGTAGAGAAACGCTTTGATTTAAAGTCGAGGTACATTGATTCACAAATTTTCGGCGTCGGCGCCAAATCGTTCCGAAATATTTTTGAATCAAAGTTGTTTTCATTAATTTTACGTTGTTTTTTCCCTCAGTGTATGATAGTTTCTATGGGAAGAACTATTATGGAGAAATGTCTTATTTTGGCATTCCTGACAAAACATATTCGTTTGTGCAGGACGATGGAGAACGCACGGTGATCCATCAATATCGGAGTAGATCTCACGATTGATGCATTTGATGTCGAAAAGGGTTTTAGAAAAGACAATACTCTGTCATGTGACTTCTTCAACATCGTTCCTGAAAAAATAGTTCAAAACTCACTAGTCAGCACTAGAGACACAATCTTTCAAAAGTTCATCCAATTACTCGGTTATGCCGAAAACAATGACATTGTTGGAAAAACAAAGCGCAATGTCAATTGAGTGTTTTTGAGCATTGAGACGGAATCGAAGAAGATAGGTTTAGCAATCATTGATGGCCAGACCGTGTATATGCTGTCATAAAGAACAACACCGTGTCGTCTTGGAGAGAACGTCACCATAGACAGTTATAATTTTCAAGTAGTTATAAGAACTTTGTCTACCGAGGCGCCGCCATTTATTCAGATAATAACACCAGCCCTGAAATCAAATGGAGAATAACCCTTCATAATCGCTGTTTCTTAAGACTAAGAAGGCAATTGTACATCATAGTCCTCTCTCGAATAATAAGAGTGTCACCGTATAAAACTCTTATCACCATTGCGGCCTTGCCCCTATGTATGGTGCAGAGACATTTAACTTGTCGTCGAAAGTGGATGAAAACGCTCTAGGATGTTTCAAAACGAAAATTCTCCATGTGATCTTTGGTCCAGTCTGCATAGGTGGGGAGTGGAGTTCACGATATAACCATGAACTGAACAGTACGGGCTGTATCGACTGACCTACTCAAACGAGTTAAAGTCAAACGACTGATATGACCCAAATACTCCAGACAGTCTAGTAGAGGAAGACCGCGACTTAAGTGGCACACATAACTGGGAGAGGACCTCAACCAATTCGACGTGCAGAACTGGAGACTGCTAGCTGTGGACAGAGGTAGCTGGGGAAGCTTATTAGTTGAGGCCCTAGTCCGGACTGTAGCGCCACCTAAAGTAAGTAAGTGAAAATCTAAACCAAAACCCTGGGTGTAACGTACATATTCCACCCGTTATGGTAAGTGTAGTTGCTTACCTTACCGAAGATTGCATTTAAGACCCTGTTTACATTGCGAATATTTCGTTCTTACTACATCTTGATTACAGTGGAAACTTTCAGGCTCCTCAAAAACAGTTCGCCTCAATGGAATGAAATCTCGATTATAGTAATTTCCATTGATAGTTAGAACTAAATATCTTCATTTCTCCAACATTTCTTCACCTCTTACCTAATATGTCAAAAAGACGAAAGAAAAAACAACTGGTGCCAAATTCCCTTGGGGGTTCATTCAATGTTTAAAACAAATCTCATTCACTTAAGTAAGTGATGGACGATTTCATTTTATTTTATGCTCCAAAAAATACATTTTCAGGGCAATCTGTTGATATTTGCAACGAAATATTCTAAATACGTCAACATTTAATTTGTCTCTTATCTGTCAAACTACATAATTCCAAATTTCGAATTAAATTTTCTATACATACTCGTACATCAAAATATATATCGTTCTCCATCTCCATCTGTCAAGCTACGAGTATGAACTAGATTGGCATCGAAGCCAATGGACTGATGGATGACAATTTCCATTAAAATATAGGAATGATAACAATCTGTTCATAAATCTCTGACAAGTCCTGAAACTTCAAAAAAAAAAAAAAAAAAAAAAAATTCGGAGGATTTAGTTCAGTGTGAACACTGTCTTTAGCAGACAAATGAAACCAAGAGCCTGATTACACGATTCTGTTTTTCAATTGTTTCATCTTTCATCTTTTGACATATTTGGTGTGAGGTGAAGAAGTGTAGCGGAATAAAACTACTTTTCTACACCCCGAAACGAACGAAAAAAAAAGAATCGTGTAATCAGACTTTAAGTGTCACACTGAAGTATATTTTCAAGCTTGGTGGATGAATTTCAAAATACATATTATGTTATTTTGGCTGCATGACAAGCAAATTTAACAATGTGAACGCGTGTTTGTGAAGCATGACGCAAATTTAATTTTCATGAATTTCTCGACCTGTGTAAATCGTAAGAAATAATATCGATATGAGTTTTATAAGCTATAGAGGTAATTAGGTAATTCAGGTGGATTTTAATAGATTAATATAAGTTTTCTGCAGACTTGTATAGTAAAAGTCACTTAAGTTTTCCTGTATGCTCTGAGTTGGCACGCCATGGTCAAAATTCTAAAGAGAAGTTTAACAAGATATTTAGACGAAATGATCAAAACGAACTTCCGTGTCTTAAGCTCCAGAGAACGACAGAAAACAGAAACGTACTTCTGACAGCAGGGATAAATCCAGATGACGCGGTCTTGGACGATGACCTCTTTATTGTCGAGGATCCGCTGGAGAAAGTGGATGCTGTGGGGGCTGCTTTCCAGCAAGTGTATAAGGTGAATGCAAGCATCCACCCCAACCACGACCTGGAAAACAGAGCTCTACTCCATCACTTCTATCTTCGTAATGAAATGACGCAATGGCGATCAGAGAATCTAGGTTTCATACGGTTCAATGAAGAAAACTTGGCGAATGCCATCATCGCCGTGCAAGATGGGAGTAGTTCCCTGTTAGTTACGAGGATGGAGCTCCAGCTCATCTTCGATTCATTAAAGAGGAAAAAGTCAACAGGAGTCGATGGTATATCTAATATTGTACTTCGACATCTACCTAAGGAAGCAATTGACATTTATGCCACACTGTTTAACAACGCACTGAATAATGCATATTATCCAGGGCGGTGGAAGACAGCTGTGGTTCATCATCTCCCGAAAAAGGGAAAGGACAACTCCAATCCGGAGAATCTCCGATCGATAAGTCTTCTACCGAGTATCAGCAAGGTATTCGAGAAAGTTATAAATAGAGCTCTGTCCAAGTGGGCGGAGGACAATAATATCATACCGGATAATCAGTTCGGTTTTAAGGCGGGACATGACACCATTCATGCCGCGTCTAAACTCGTTTCTGATATCCAATGGAACAAAACTAAAAGGCAGTGTACTGGTGCTTGTCTGGTTGATTTGGAGAAGGCTTTCGACACCGTATGGTTAGAGGGTCTCTATCTAAAACTGACTAGACTCGGCATAAGTAAACCACTATTGTATATACTTTATGACATGCTCAATGGTAGAAAGTTTGTTGTCAAAAGTGGCAATGTAACTTCTACCGCAGTCTTCGATATCAAGAATGGTCTTCAGCAGGGAGCGGTGAACTCGCCGATTCTATTCAGCATTTACACCAGCAATCAGATAGGTAGTCTAACTCAGGCAATTGCGTATGCCGATGATCTAATAGCGTACACAGAACAGCTCCAAAAGTTGAGGACATCAGAATTCTTTTGCAGCGTGACTTCGACAAGATTCAGCGATATTGTGATGACTGGAAGTTGAAAATAAACTTTCAGAAATGTGAAACTATTCTGTTCAGGACTCCGTTGGCTAGAGCCTCTAGGGATACTAGAAAGAACTGGCGTAAGCTGATGATCGTAGGGCCGCACCGGCAACCACTGACGAGTAAAAGTGTGGTAAAGTACCTTGGCATCTGGTTGGATCAGTATTTGTATTTCGATAGACATATAAATGCTGCTCTGAACAGGGCTAGGGGAGCCTTTGCCCTGACGAAACGGTTGTTTTACAGCAGCCGGCTTGACACCAGGGTGAAGGTGATTTGCTACAAGGCCCTCATCCGGCCGATGATTGTCTATGGGTGCCCGGTGTGGTTCAACGTCGCCCCATCTCAAATGGAAAAGATTCGGGTGTTTGAGAGGCAGTGTCTTAGACGTTGCCTTGGATTGCACAGAACACCAGAGTCGGAGTACAAACATTATTATTCAAACGAGGTTCTATACAACGGGGCCAACATTAACAGAATTGATAATTTTTTGATAAAGCTGATTCGGGGTCACATTGCAAGAGCGATGTCCTCGACCAACAACCTAATTTTTGGGGCTTACTACCCAAGCGATGATTACTATGAGAGTGTACGTCTTAGCGGCTTCATCCCGCCCGATGCATTTCTCTACTTAGACAGACGAGGGCTGGTCCAAGATAGAATGGCGATTCCGCTAATCTACCACGTCAGCCGTAAGACTGTTGACAGGCGGCTCCTTTATGGTCGAGACGTCCTCGCACAAGATGGAGCAGAGCGCCTTCGGTTCAGTAGGACTGTGTCCGATAGGGACCGGAGGGACAGGGTGAGACAGGGGAACCAGTTCTGGTGGTTGTTGGATGATAGAGAAAGTTGACGAGGACATATATATGTATGTCTTGGCCGACTTACATAGATTTAAGTGTAGGTCGTTAGGTAGGGACAGTTAGGGTGGCACAAAAAAAAAAAAAAAAAAAACAAATAGTACATGTTTCGATGTACATAAAAAAAAAAAAAAAAACAAAAAAAAAAAACACTGCTGCTGTGGCTGTTCTAGTTTTTAAGTAGTTTTAGTTAAGTTTTAGTTTATTTTAAGTAGTTGTAGGTAGTTTTAATTAGTTTTACTTTAGTTTGTAAGTTTTATATAAAAAATTATTTAAAAAAAAAGTTACAGAATCCGAGTTTTTCTTAATTTTCTTGAGACAACAAAAAAAAAATATATATATATACATAGCTTGAATTGAAAATAGTTTTTTAGGCCGAAAGGTATTAGATTTAAGATATAGTTTAGCTTAGAGCGCCCGCGTAGGGCCAGTAAGTTAGTTTTAAGTTATTGCTTGGATAAGTAGGCTAGCTTTTTTATGAATTTTTGTCTAGCTTTAAGATAGTTTTAAGATTGATGAAAATAAAAATGAATTAAAAAAAAAAAAAAATTCTAAAGAGAAGTGATGTTTGACAGTGAACTTTAATGTTTTTCATCCATCAAATAATCATCAAACCGTGCTTGTTAAATAAATTTGAGAATGTGAATACCCCAATTAATGCTCCCTGCAAATAGCTGTAGTATTTCGAATCAGATAACTTCTCTGTTTAAATATAGATTGACAAATTTCAACATTTCTGTTTAAACATAAGTCTAACAAACTTTACGTTACGTAGTGGTGTCCGGTGGTGCGTTCTTTTTCTAACAATTTTTAACTTGTGAGATAAATTGCTTCGTTCCTTTACTTTGAAACTCGGTGTCTTTCTATGTATTTATGTGAATTTCAGTTCAGTGTCTGTCAACATTCATATAAAAAAAATTAATTTAACTAAAATGCACAGAAAATGATTTCAATATTTAAAAAAATAATGCAATCGTAATGACGCACGATTGCATTATTTTGTATGTTTGTTGGGTATGTTCGATATCAAAAATTCAGCACTCGGACGAACATTATGTTTACATATCTTGACCGTGAGACCCAGCACTCACACTTTTGTATAACATTTGTGTGCACTCAAGTGGAAACAGAGAAGTTTTTGAAAGGAGATAGCGACGCAAATTGGTTTTGAATGTCTGAATATCATAATGAAAGACAAATATAGAGTCGGATAAAGTTTTCCACATTCGTGTAGTGTGACTAAAGAAAGAATCTCTGAATTTAGCAGTGCATCCGAAATTGGAATCAAGGCTAAACTGATGGGAGTTCCCTGAAGCATGAGTATTGTGATAAACCTGATTAAGGGGAGGAATGAAACTGTCTATTTCACTAAAACACTGTAAATAAAAATTAAATTTAAAAACATTGTGGCGTTGTACGCAGAGATTCAATTGTCATCACCAAAACAATTTAATCGATTAAAATTTTCAGACAGGAAATGGTTGATAAATAACGGGTGATGTTTTAAGAGCTTGAGAACTTTTTTTAAAAAAAAAACGCATAAAATTTGCAAAATCTCATCGATTCTTTATTTGAAACGTTAGATTGGTCCATGACATTTACTTTTTGAAGATAATTTCATTTAAATGTTGACCGCGGCTGCGTCTTAGGTGGTCCATTCGGAAAGTCCAATTTTGGGTAACTTTTTCGAGCATTTCGGCCGGAATAGCCCGAATTTCTTCGGAAATGTTGTCTTCCAAAGCTGGAATAGTTGCTGGCTTATTTGTGTAGACTTTAGACTTGACGTAGCCCCACAAAAAATAGTCTAAAGGCGTCAAATCGCATGATCTTGGTGGCCAACTTACCGGTCCATTCCTTGAGATGAATTGTTCTCCGAAGTTTTCCCTCAAAATGGCCATAGAATCGCGAGCTGTGTGGCATGTAGCGCCATCTTGTTGAAACCACATGTCAACCAAGTTCAGTTCTTCCATTTTTGGCAACAAAAAGTTTGTTAGCATTGAACGATAGCGATCGCCATTCACCGTAACGTTGCGTCCAACAGCATCTTTGAAAAAATACGGTCCAATGATTCCACCAGCGTACAAACCACACCAAACAGTGCATTTTTCGGGATGCATGGGCAGTTCTTGAACGGCTTCTGGTTGCTCTTCACTCCAAATGCGGCAATTTTGCTTATTTACGTAGCCATTCAACCAGAAATGAGCCTCATCGCTGAACAAAATTTGTCGATAAAAAAGCGGATTTTCTGCCAACTTTTCTAGGGCCCATTCACTGAAAATTCGACGTTGTGGCAGATCGTTCGGCTTCAGTTCTTGCACGAGCTGTATTTTATACGGTTTTACACCAAGATCTTTGCGTCGAATAACACAAACCCAATTGCTGCGAACGGCGACGAATCGACATTTCACGGTCTTCAGCAACACTCTCAGAAACAGACGCAATATTCTCTTCTGTACGCACTGTACGCATTCGTGTGGTTGGTTTAATGTCCAATAAAGTAAACTGAGTGCGAAACTTTTGTCACAATCGCATTAATTGTTTGCTCACTTGGTCGATTATGTAGACCATAAATCGGACGTAAAGCGCGAAACACATTTCGAACCGAACACTGATTTTGGTAATAAAATTCAATGATTTGCAAGCGTTGCTCGTTAGTAAGTCTATTCATGATGAAATGTCAAAGCATACTGAGCATCTTTCTCTTTGACACCATGTCTGAAATCCCGCGTGATCTGTCAAATACTAATGCATGAAAATCCTAACCTCAAAAAAATCACCCGTTATTAGGAAAAGAGTCAAAGACAAAATGAAGCGCTGTGGGACACCAGCATTTATTTTTTCAATTTCAGACTTAAACACGTCCAAAAAAACTTATATTAAGAGGTTCTACTTCAATAAAGAAGAAATTTATCAATAGCAAATGCACGCTTGATGTCAGACTCTATCAAATGCTTCGGATATATGTACGAGTATCAAGCGCAATAATCTTGCTTTCTCCAAAAACATTCAAAGACTAGTTCCACTGTACGACGAGTGATACCATAACCATCATATCACCGGCGGCGGCCTTATTGCTACGAAAGTTACTACTGCCGGTCATTGAAAAACTTTCGTTCCGCAAGATATTTTTTGAGGTGAAAGAAGGGACTTAAGGGACTTTGGAAAGAAGGGACTTAATAGCACTTGGACGATAGTTAGAGGGGGACGAAGATTCACAATTTTAGGGACAGACAATTTTTGTTTTCCAAACACTCGGAAAGAAACCAATAGGAAGTATGTAGATGGAAAAGCTTATCCAGTTATTTTGTCAGCGTTGAAGAACAGCTCTTTAGAACAATTATAGGGGGATACTAATATACTATGCGGGCTAGCAGTTTGTGTATATTGAGATCTTTCAGTAGTTCTGTACTCTTGTCCGAGTGCGAAAGAAGATTTGTATCTCTCTTGTAGATCTCTATTACAAGAGGAATCATAACACTACATGGTAGCGATGAATTAACAGCAAAGTGTACTGCAAGTAAATTGGCTTGTCATCGAAGACGAGCGCACGAACCGAAGACCAAGAAGTAGTGATTCGTAAATTTTTCACAAATGCCCTAAAATTTCTACCTTTAGGGCATTATAGTATTTTTTGCATTAATTTTTAACAAAACTAAAAAATGTTTTTTGTATAATTAAAAGGAGATAATGACTACGTTGTTGTACGGCTAAAAATGGATGTCTAAAGATTACAGTACGTCCGAAATTATCCTCAAAAGCAAACACTATACTCATTGGCATTCCTGGAAGCTCAAGTGTTTCAGTTAAATTGGTGTACTTCATTGCTATTTAATGGTTTTTCATTTAATGAATAATACACAAAAAAAAAAAACAATTTTTTTGTCTGCTAAAAATTATAAAAAATACGAAAAAGCTATATGGGCTATCTTTTTGTCGCATTCTGTACGTAAGATAACTGTTATTATCTTCCTTGCAAAAAAGGACATACCGCTAGAAAATGAAAGACGCCTTCATTTTGGTTTAAATTACATAGGATTAATATCTCCCGGATACGTTCTAAAATAAGGTTCCGAAATTTCTGTTCTGACTTTAAATATAAGGCTCATATCAAAGGTTGAAAGTTCCCCTCTAAAATAATTGTTTTCAACTAGATTTAAGTTTAGAGTTTTATACATAGCCCTAGAAGTGGACTCCCTAGCCTTTTCAATATTCATCTGATACCTCTGTTCGTCTACTTTCGCGATGGTATCCTAGAAAATATTTTGAAATCTACATTAGCTTTCAAGTGTTCTATGCGGTAAGCCGGACTTCACTTAAATAACATAGTTCGGTGTTAGTATTCAAGGTTAATTTGAATATTCTTTTGAAAAATATTTTTGATTTTTTTCAATATCATCCATGCAATGATAACCGTAGATTTCGTTATCATAGCCGAAACAACTGTTAATTGAAGCGTTGAAAACTTTGATTTTAGACGTTTCGTCCATAAAGGACTTCGAAAAATATTCTGAAATTAATAAAATTATGAAACCAAGGCATTTAAACGCATTGAAAAATTCTGTACTGGTGCCATCTAATGTCCACGTCCTTGTGTTTCTTTCAGGACGAGTTTGGTTCCTGAATATCATTGTCTTAGATTTAGCAGAGTTATTTTGTTTATCCCATAGCTTGCAAAATACTTTAAGTTTATTTATTTGGAACTGAATTGTCACTGCGTTAGCACCAAAAATTACCAAGGAATGACGAGGCATACAACAAAAGTTTTACAAATATATCACCAAAAGCCGATCCCCTAGTAAATGATACTCGATGTCATTTAAAAACAAGCCAAGCATTAACGGACTTGAAACACATCCCTGTGGGACACCAATTTCAGAGTTAAATGAATTTGACTTATTCTTTCCATTAGATACCACAGCAAACATATTCATTAACAACTTTTCGTATAGACCTTAATAAACTTTGTAGAAACCCCGATGTGAGTATATATAATAATGACCTTCTGTTTATTCTTTCAAATGCCGCTTTAATGTCAATGAATAATGCAAATAAAGGCTTTTTTGTCGAAGAATCGTTTTAACTCGGTCGGTCTGTCTGTCTATCTGTCGGTTCGAATACAGCCTAAACAGCTCGGCCGATTTTCTTCAAACTTGGTTGATATGGGTTTTGATTTTTTCCCCCATACGTTTTTTTTTTTTCTTTTTTTAAAGACCAAACAAAACGGTACCTGCCATACGGTTTTTTCGAAATTTTATAAATATTTTTTTTCTCAAAAACTGCCACAGAATTTTTTAAAAAGAATTTGAAAAATTTCATTTAGTTAAAACTAGGTAATGGTTGAAAAAATTTTCCAAAAAATTGTTATTTTTGGTTACCCCCCTGAGTAACATACATAACATCATAACATACTGTTTGCTGTTATCTTTTTAATCTTTTTTACTCTTGAATGTTTATTGATTGATTGGTTGATGCTGTACCGTTGTTTTTGTATGTGCAAAGCTTTGGTGGTAAGTCAAAGGCGTCAGTCTATTGTCGAACCTCAACCGAATAAGTTGTTTTTTTATAAATTCAAAAAATTAAATAAATAATCATTAAAAAAAATCAAAGTGTTTTTTAATTTACATTTTAACAAAAGAAAGTTTTTATTCTTATGTGAGATCTTATTACTCCTGGGTCCATTTTTTTTTTGTTTTTGATTTTCTCGAAAATGGTACAACCGATTTAAATCATTTTTTTATGCTAAAACTTCTCCCAACTTTAAATATTATTACATATTCAAATTTTCAAGTTTTTATTTTTTGGATTTAAAAAAAAAATCAATTTTTTCTTGGAAACTTAATACATATTTCGAAAACCCCAAGATCGATTTTTTTCAAACTTGCCAAATAAAAGTTTTTTAACACAATCTACAAGATTTGAGAAAAAAAAAAATTGTTTTATTTTAGACTAACGGTACCTTCCATCGAATGTTAAATAACGGTTTTCGAAAATCGTATTTTTCTGGAAAACGGTTCCGAGAATTTCGCTAAAATTTTTTTCTTTGGATTAATTTTACAATCTATAATTTAAAAAAAAAAAATTTAAATTTAGATATTGATGACTGTACCTACCAGGGTTGCGAATTTTTGAATTAAAAAATCCTTAAGTCATAAGTCTATAGATGACTTGTGAATTAAAAAAAATTAATTCATAAGATATTTGGTGACTTATGAATTAAAAAAAAATTAATTCACAACCCCCAAAGTGACTTATGAATTAAAAAAAATGTAAATCCTAAGCTACTAAGTGACTTATGAATTAAAAAAATTTTTATTCACCACCTACCAAGTGACTTATGAATTAAAAAAAATTAAGTCATCAGGGAGTAAGTGACTTATGAATTAAAAAAAATTAAGTCATGAGCAACAAAGTGACTTATGAATTAAAAAAAATTTAATTCACCACCTACTAAGTGACTTGTGAATTAAAAAAAATCAAGTCATCAGGGAGTAAGTGACTTATGAATTAAAAAAAAATTAATTCACAAGTCAGTTGGTGACTTGTGAATTAAAAAAAATTTAATTCATAAGTTAGTTGGTAGATTGGAAATTTTTAAGCTTGTTTTGACTACATAATTATTTAATTATTAACGAAAGCTTTCAAATCTAGTTTTTAAATCATAAGATTATCACGCTAGCTTATAAATTATCCATTTCATAATTTTTCTAATCAGCATTTATCCATTAACTTATGAATTAAATTTTTTTTAATTCATAAGTCACTAAGTTGGTTTTGAATTAAATTTTTTTAATTCATAAGTCACTTACTTGCTGATGATTTGAATTTTTTTAATTCATAAGTCACTTACTTGCTCATGACTTGAATTTTTTTAATTCCTAAGTCATTTAGTAGCTTGGGAATTAAAATTTTTTAATTCATAAGTCACTTACTTGCCCATGACTTAAATTTTTTTAATTCATAAGTCACTTAGTAGGTTCTGAATTATTTTTTTTTAATTCATAAGTCACTAAGAAGCTTATGATTTAATTTTTTTTAATTCACAAGTCACCAACTGACTTGTGAATTAATTTTTTTTTAATTCATAAGTCAGTTCGTAGCTGCTGAATTATATTTTTTTTAATTCATAAGTCACTCACTAGCTTGTGAATTAAAGCCAAGCTTAAGCTAACAAGTGACTTAAGCTTTTGCAACCCTGGTACCTACCAGAGAACGATTTTTTCGAATTTCTCATTATCGGCATAACGGATTTTAATGAATTTTTTTTATAAAGACGCTCCTCAAAAGTTTAAAAAACATTGCATTTCAAAACTTAAAAACAAAAATATTTTTTCAATTTTTAGAAAAAAAGTCGTTTTTTTTGAAAATTCGATATCTCAAGAACGGCTTAATATTTTCCTCGGAAATTTAACTCTTATTCGAACAATAATAAAAACTTAAAGTTTGGCATACCAAAATTTTTTCTTAAAAATGTTTTAAAAATTTTATACATAAAAGCTTATTTTTTTAAGGAACACAACGACTTATAATTTTTATTCTTGCATAAATTCATATTTGCATAGCGTTCTGTTTTCGTCTCTTACTTTAAAAGAATTTAAAAAATTAATTTTATCCTTATGAACAGTTTTCTTTAATAACTTTCGTTTTCAAAATTCCTAGTCTATTACATAGGATCAAGTTCGTGCGACCCAGTCGTGCATTTTATTTTTAATTCATAAGTTACTTAGTAGGTTCTGAATTAATTTTTTTTAAATTCATAAATCATTAAGAAGCTTATGATTTCAATATTTTTAATTCACAAGTCACCAACTGACTTATGAATTAAATTTTTTAATTCATAAGTCAGTAACTAGCTGCTTAAGCTTAAGCTAAAAAGTGACTTAAGCTTTTGCAACCCTGCTTGTTAGCCATCCGGATTTAGCAGAAAATTATAGATCTCCTCAGTTTTTGGTAACACTCACACAGGAGTGATTGAGAGTTTTAAGTAACTAGGTCCTGTTTCCCTTCGAACTGAACTAAATCCTTTACTTCTTTCATGGTTTATATTACACAAAACCATTAAATAAAAGGATGATAAGCTTTCTGGACTTATCTTCTTGAGAGTTCCTTGGGTTTAATTTACCATCTTTTTTACTGTACTTTTCCTCAGTTGGGAATAGTTTTTTTCATTCGAAAACTATAATGTGAAAACAAATCTTTTGATCTCTCCAGCTTTATTTTTTAAGAACAGAATTCAATCCTTGTTGTACAATGGTAAGGCTTTCATGCCCATTTCTCAAAGACGCTTCATATCGGTGGATTTTCTTCATTTGGGTCTCCTTGGCGAAATCGTTAGATTCATTTGGTATTCAGCGCACATTAGTGTTCCCTTATCGACGGCCTTGGATAAGATTTTTTCCTTGACAACTCGTAAAAAGATCACACATTAATTTGTAATATAGTAAGTTCTATATTTTCAGACAGTTCAAGTCCACTTTGCTATTTCAATAACATTGATTGATGTTTAAATTTTGTTTAACTTTCTCTTGCTTGACTTCTTCAATAGAACTTCTCCTCAATTTACAAAAATAAATCAGCTATTGAGCTCTTTGAGTCCCTAATGCATAAGCAAATCCAAACGTTATTAATGTTAAGTATATAAACGAAGAACAGTCATCTCCCAAGGCAACGCATCTTCTTCAATCTAAAAGAAAAAAACTTCTCAATAAAAATCTTGAAAGCACATTTACTGCCTTTTTCCATCGTCATGCTTTGTATTTTGCTTATTCAATAGACAGGATTATGAGAGTTGTTTGATTAATGCAACCTATTTCTAGTCTTTCAACATCTTTATGACAGTCCAATAAATCTCTCAATTTGAATCTAATTTCACAGTCGAATACGTTGCCTTCGATATGATAAACTATCAACAACATTTTATCTGCTGCGGATTGCTTTATCGATTATGGGAATGCGAACTGTTCTTTGAACAGCGACACAGACAAAAATATTCATAGACTTGAATCTCATATTAAAATGATGAATTATTATTACTGTTCAAACCAATGAATATTTTTAAAAGGGTACTATCAATTTGGTACAATGCTTTGACTTGATGAAGACAGATTTTCAGCAGAATTTTGTTTTTGGTGGAGACGCAGACCATTAAATGGGATACAAGTCTTGGATATACAATTTGGATTTATGTTATTACATAAGCTTAATCTTATTATCTGTAATTCTCTCCAGGAATTAGACCTTTTTATATTCCATCCATGGAGAGCTAAATTTAACTTTGAGGTAGCCCGAGACCCTTTCTATCTAAACTCCGATCTATATTTAGAATATTGTGCCCAGGGCCGAAGTCAAATGAAGACTTACTCTTGGAAATCGCTGCTTCGTCTGAAGTCAATTGACTTTTTCAAGAGCTCTTTCCCAAGCAATCAAATCATCCCGGTTAAGAGCTTAGACGATGACTAAAGAAGAAGTGGCTGGACTGGAATCACTTCTTACTTTGAGCACACCCACATAACTTCTTTTTGTTGCATCTTATACGAATTTCATTGAGTGACGCAAGATTTATGTTACCGGCTTTGGGAGTGTTTCACTTTTTCTCATACAAATTCGTCTTCCTAAATTTACACAAACACTACCGAACGCCATCATTTAAAACAAGATGGTTTCTTCAAGCAGTTCGACGAAGCAGTCCACATGATCGGCAATTGATGGCCCATCAAATGGTTGATGAGAAGGGTGTCCAATGGTTGGTTATGTCCGGTGCTCAGTCGGTCTTTTCTTTCTTGAAACTAGGCCTTAGTTTTCTGGTTATAAGAGACAGGCATTGAGTGAGCTCCATCTTTTTACTTGCGATATAGGTACTATAGGGCAAGTTTTGCATTTGAAAAAAAAATCGAACTCGAGATTTTGATCAAAGTTGACATTACGATGATAGCGAAGACGAATAAAGTGGGTCCGACAATTCCGTCTGTATGTTTGTATGTCTATATGTCTGTATGTCTATATATCTGCATGTCTGTAGATCGATCTACAGCCTAAGCCACTTAACCTATTTTCTTCAAACTCGGTACTTAACTGTCTTCGGTGATTCCCTAGAGGGGAAATTAAAATTTTTTTTAGCTCCAAAACTAACGGTACCTTCCATAGGTACATCCATAATGCATAATCTTATTTATCTCAAAAACCGCTCTAACGATTTTGATAACAAAAAAATTGAGTTAGATATTATGGATATGGACTACATTTTGGTAAAAAAAAAAATTTGAGGCCAAATGTTATTAATAGTACCAGTCATAGAACCGTTTTTTTTTCGACTTTCTCATTAACGGCTTTTTTTTTATAATTGGGGCGCACTCAAGGGGTTATTACTACCCTTAAAATGATTTTACACAGTACGAGCATTATGAAAACAAGGAAGGGTTTAAAAGGAGATACCGATGCACATTAGTTTTAAATTTTTTAACATTACAATAAAATTCGAAAAAGAAAATAGAGATAGATAGAGCATTCCACATTCGTGTAGTCCGGCTAAAGAAAGAATCCCTGTATTTCACAGTACATCTGAAGGTGGACTCAAGAGTAAACTGATGAGCATTCCTAAAAACGCGAGTATTGCAGTTAAATTGTTCAAGGGGAGGAATGTAACTGGCTATTTCGCTAGAGCACTGCTTATAGAATTAACGGTAAAATAATGAAAGACAAGAAACATTGCGACGCACGGTGCTCGAGAGATTCAAATGTTTCTGTTGTAATTCTATCACCTATCTCTTTTTTGTATTCTATCCAAGAGACTCAAGTGTGTTATCGGAGCACCTGCCCAAATATGGGAATTATACTCGGGCTTTGGACGAATATAAACCCTTATAGATTATATTCAATTAAAAGCTCAAGTGAATTTAATTCAATCACTCCACTTAAACAGAAATTACTTTCTTTCTTCATTGACTTATAGATTATAGCCAGATCGGAAGGGGTGAACAATTTCTTGCAACCTTGCAACGCCGAAGGAAACTTAAGCACTTGGCAGCGTTTTTGGCAACGTCGAATATGTGATCATTCCACACAAGGTGGTCTGTGATGCACATACCGAGCACTGAGAGTTGTTCAGTTTCCTCAATGCAAGTGCCGCTCATGGATAGCGGCAAAAAGGGAGGATTTCGCTTTTACGATAGAAAATAGCATTCGGTTTTTGAAACATTAAATTCTACACGGTTTCTGATTCCCCATTGGACAATGCTGTCAAGATCAGAATTTAATGAGCTTATCATACGCTGCCGTTCTAATTCCACTTCCGAAGAACAAGGAAGTGAATCTTCAAACGAATATGAAAAGCTGAGGGTACTATCATCAGCAAAACAATTTAGTGGATTAGAAGATTCAGATAGAAGATTGTTGATAATCATGAGGAAGAGATTCGGAGACAAAACGGAGACCTGGGGTACACCAGCATTTATTTTATGAATTTCAGACTTAAGACCGTCCAATACGACTTGTATTGAGCGGCCTGAAAGATAAATTCTAATCCAACGAAGAAGAGATTCATCGATACCAAATGCACGCATTTTCGATAAGAGAGCTTGATGCCAAACTCTATCAAATGCTTTTGAAATATCAAGTGCAATAATCTTACTTTCTCCAAAACGATGTAAAGATTTGTGCCACTGTTCGGTGAGATATGCCATCAGATCACCAGTCGACCTATTGCTACGAAAGCCATACTGCCGGTCATTAAGAAGCTTTCGTTCTTCGAGATATTTCTTGAGCTGATTATTTACCAGTGTTTGGATGTCCTTGAAATGAAGGGACGTAAGTGCAATTGGACGTTAGTTAGAGGGGGAAGAAGATTCACCTTTTTTGGGGAGAGGCTGGACAAATGCTGTTTTCCATCTACTCGGAAAGAGTCCAGAGGAATAGGATAGATTGGAAAGCTTACGCATTGGTTTTGCCAGCGTTGAAGAACACCTATTCAGAACAACAGCAGAGATACTATCCGGGCCAGCGGATTTATGTATGTCAAGATCTTTCAGGACTTTTGCAACTGTACGAGTACGAAAGAAGATTCGTCCCATGGAAAAATTTGTGTTCTCAAGTACAGGAGGAGTAATAACACTCTATGGCAGCGTCAAATTAACAGCAAAGGGTGCTGCAAGCAAATTGGCTTTATAAATAGAGCTGACAAAGTGAGTGTCATTGATAACGAGCGTTGGGACTAACGTTGGGCTCTAACGATTTTTAATAAAAATTTTCACCAGAAGCCCCATTAAGTTTAAAATAATATTGTATATACAAATATTCGAAAAACAATTTTTTTTTGTTTTTTTTTTGAAAAAAAAAAATCCAATTTATTTTTTGAAAAATCAATATCTTGAAAACGTGTAAACGATTATTTTTTGAAATTATTTCCTAAAATCTATGTAACTAAGCACTATAAATTGGCATTGAAAAAAATTTGTTATATAAAAAATTACTTTAATAAAACGATTTTAAAACTTTATTTGCGTAAATTCATACTTTTCCGATTCTGTAGAATCTGCGCTTGATCAATAGCACTGTGCCTCCAGCTTCCAATTTGGCTAAGCCGAAGTGCGCTTTTGGCTGCTGATTCTTGTATAAATAGATCTAGGGGTTTTAAGTCGATTATAGCCTCATTATAAAAACGCATTGTCCCAGTGATTCTAATAAATGCTATTCCTTGTACTGTGGTCATGATTTTAAGATTGGCAAATTTGTCCAATGCATTCCCCCAGACAACGTTACCATATGTTGGTACAGGTCAAACTATGGCCGTGTACATCAACTTGATAAATTTTGGGCTTGGACCACAGATCTTTCCAAATATCTTTAAGTTGATTTACAAGTTACAGTATTCGAAAACAAACATGGTTTTATTCGATCTTTCTTTAATTTTGACATTAGAAGTTTCTGATGGTAACATTAAACGCCTTTTAGGTGTTGCTTATAAGCCAAATAGAAGCTTTTCACCTGAACCTTTTCAGCTCTGTGTGAATTCTCCGTGAATTATGAATATATAATTGTATGTGGGGACTTAAATGCAGACTTTTTCGCTCTGATTCTAGAGTAAATCAACTTAAAGATTAAATTGCAGCTACTGGTATCTGTGTAGCGAATTCAAATGGCCACCCCTAGTCTTCTAGACTTAATGATTGTGTCTGACTTGTCCAACGATATTTTATTTTATTCGACCAGATTTCTCTTGAAGGATTAGTTGACCATGATTTACTATTGTGCACCTATAATACAGATTTTTCAAATATCTTGTCTCCATCTTCATTACAGTTCCGCGATTTTAAATATATTAAAAATTTTGCATTAAGTCGATTTCTTTCAACATTTATTGCTTCAACTCTACCTAAAGTTGAAAACTGTCATAGTTAAAAACAAGAACTGCTCTTGGTTTACTTCTGAAGTCTTCAATTCAATACAAATTCTTCGTAAGCTGTATTCTAGGTGAAAGCGCCACCCAACACCCATGTAACCACTCGTCATTTTTAACTCATAAAAAAGATATTTCATTTCAAAATTAAGCCCTGAGCAAACCTCACGTAAGTTTTGGAGTAGCCTGCGTTCATTTGGTTTTGGTAGAAAGGAAGTGGTTGAAAATTTTCCGGATCCAAATGATCTAGCTTTATAATATTAACAACTCAGCCATTTATGAAAATCCTTCTCAGTTTGAATTTGAAGTCGTTTCTGAAAATGAATTGGTCATGCATATCGTTTCCCTTAGATCAAACTCAGTAGGTGCAGATTGAGTTCCAATATGTTTTATTAAAATGATATTACTACAAATTAGTCCCACATTAATTTACACATATAGTCCAAAATGTTGGTAATTCCTGTACCTAAGAAAAAAAATCATAATAATACTGCCTTGCCTGTCTAAAATCTAAGAAAAAGTTTTTTCAAACCACATGAGGACTCATATCGTAACTTATTTTCTCCGATGCAGTCAGGATTTCGAGCAGTCCACACCTGTTCTACGGCTATAGTTAAGATCCATGAAGATATTCGAGTTCAGTATTGATCAAAGCATGTTAACGCTTCTCAGTTAGCTGGATCTTACATAAGCATTTGACCGAGTTAATCACAGTATTCTGTGCAAGAAAGTAAAACTTTACTTTGCCTTCAGTGACAAGTCGGTTCCTCTTATTCAAGACTATTTAAGTCATCGAACTTAAAAGGTGAAAGTTGGCAATAATTCTTCTGATTGAATCAGCTTGCTTGTTGGCGTCCCACAGGGTTCCATCTTAGGTCCTATTTTGTTCTGCATGTTTATAAATGACTTTCCACATGTTTGTAAAAATGTCATGTTACATCTCCACGCAGATGATGCTCAAATTAAACTTTCGGCGCCTTTTAGCTTATTGGCAGATCTGACTTGCAGAATAAATGGAGATCTGGATGAGATTCACAATTGGTGAAAATTTGATAAGAGCAATCTACCACTTGTTTTTCTAGCACAATTTAAAATTGAGTTTTTGAGTACTGTTTTAAGTCTAGGCTTTGAAATAAATATTTTACTCTGAGCCATCGATCATATTAACATCTCTGTTGAATGTTGAATGTTCTCTAATCTAACACCGGTTGAAACTAAACTGAGAATTAGCAAATCGTTGCTTGTACCACTTAGGCTAGCCGCGCACTAGCAACTTTTAGTTACGAAACTGGCTTGGTTCGAGCAACTAAAAAGTTTGTGTTTTGACACAAACTAAACGATTGCCTAAAATAAGTTCGCCATTTTATCGAACATATAATTATCTGCAAATTCACGGACATTCAACCAAACAGTTCATCTGTTTTCTATAAGTAACCAAACAGTTTTGCAACTAAAAATTGCTAGTGCGCGGCTAGCCTTATTGACTATGCTTCAGTAGTTTACCCTAAACTGGATTCTCAATTGCTACGTAAGATTCTTGTTGTTTCTAAAGATATAATTAGGTACATTTTTGGTTTGCGAAGATTTGGCCGTGTTTCTCAATATCATCAACTTCTCCTAGGTTTCACTTTTGAACAATTCTTTGAATCTAGGTGTTGTATTATCTTTCACGAAATATTACAAAGAAGGATTTCCAAAAAGTATCAAAATATTATCGCCATACGGAGTAACACAAACAAAAAGGAAATAAAGTGAAAAATAGTCCTTTTCAATACATGGAATGCATAAGCAAGAGTATTTGTATTTATAAACAATAAACCCCTTCTAATAGGTTGGTGGATGTATACAATTGAAGTTGTGACGCGTTCCCAGTCGGGTTGTTTCAATATCAGTATTTTTAAATTGTATCTACATACATAAAGACACAAATGTCAAACGTACACCCCCAAAAATGTCAAAGGATGACAGAAAAAAAAAAACAAGAACCCAATCTGGGTATTCACGAACGAGGTTTGGTTGTTTTATCCTACCAAAGATTTTTTCGGTGATTTCAGCAGATTACCTTTAGGAGGCTATTTGGACTAAAAGCTTTAATATTAATAATTCAACCGATTTTGATATGATTACTGACACGGGAATTTATTTTCCATAACAAATCTAGATAATAAAATAAAATGAAAAAAATACGTCATCGTTTTAATTTAAACTAAAGTGTTTTTAATGAGGACATAACCATATGAAATTCAAACGCACTCATTTTCGAAAAGAGAGCCTGGTGCCAAACTCTATCAAATGCCTTAAAAATATCAAGCGCAAGACTTTTACTTTCTCCTAGGCAATGCAAAGATGTGTTCCACTCTTCGGTGAGATATAGCATCAGATGACCAGTGGAACTATTGCTGCGAAAGCAGTATTACCAGTCATTCAGAAGCTTTCGAATGGTTGATCAGCGATTTCATGACCTTGGAAAGAAGGAACGTAAGTGCAATTGGTTAGTTCTAGGGAAGATTCCAGAATAATTGGAGCGATGGAAAAACTTACGCAGTGGTTTCTCCAGCGATGGAAGTACACCTCGTCAGAAGAATGGGGGTATACCATCAGGTATACCATCAAGATCTGGAAGTACCATTGCATAACCAACGTTTTCAAGGACAGAAGGGGAAATATTGCTGTCAGGCAACGAAGGGCTTGCAACAAGATGAACTACGGGTACACTCGCCTTATCTGAAGAGTTATAGTTGTCAGGTTGTCGTTGTAGATGAGCGTTGGAACCGAGGAAGAAAATGAATTTTTAATATAAATTTCTACCAGCGTTGCCGCCAAAAAAAAAAAAAATTTCTTTCCACACTCTTTGAAAAAACGTGCCATTTGTGACATTTTCGTACCATATGAAAAAAAACTCAAGTTATTCTTTAAAAATAAATTTTAATTAAATACTATTACAAACAAATAACAAAAAAGTCACTTCCTTTATTCGTGTATAGGTATTTTACAGAAACAGGATTTTTTGGCAAGTTCATAATAATAATAAGTAATAAATCTTTGTTATAATAAGTTAAATAAATAAATTAGCAGGAGGTTTGAAATTATTTTGACAATTATTAGGCTTAATAATTTCATTATATGACATTATAGCATTTTTTTTTTTTTATAATCTACCCGCGCTCAAGGGATTAGATTACCCTTTAAATGTTTCAACATAGCGCGGGCGTGAAGTTAAGAGAGAAAGAAGGATAGGAAAGATGTGTGGCACGATGTTCTGAGACTGAAGGTTGTTGTCTCAGATATTTTATCTCCAGGGATGGCGGCTGAACTAAAGCGGAGAATGCCGTGTCTTATTTCTATGTCGCTTATAATTCGCATTATTTTATTCGTGTTCATCCTTGTTGGCTATACTAGCTTAACTCAATTACATGTTGTTAGTGTTATGCCTGAACAACATTTTTTTTTTTTTTTTTTTATAATTAACGCGCACTCAAGGGATTATGACTACCCTTTAAATGTTGGTTGAACACAGTGCGAGCATGTAATGAGTAAACCAGCAACCCATTGATGAGAATTTTAGAAGGTTTTTAATGGAATTAAAACGACATAGACGACGGCAGGGATCGAACCTGTGATCATGAGGTTCACAGGCGAGCACACATCCATCGCGCCACGGCCACCCCCAAATTGTTTTGTATGACAGTCTGTTTTTGTTGTTTGTTTTAATATTATTTAGCCTTAAAAACACTCGCTCTGATGATACACTTCCGTGAGACAAACTAAGAAGAATCAACATAAATTTTGAAATATTAATGAACATTTCTTCGTCAATATTGTTTTTTAATTTGTACAACTTAACTTAGAACGTTTTTGAAACTTTAAGAAAAATTCTTTCGGCTAGTTCAATCTCAAAAATTTTTCTTATTTCGCCAAAAAGAACATCTTTCTCGCACTCTGATAGATGAGAAAATTCTGATACCAAAATATTGAAGTGTGGCAAAATACTTTGTATGTTTGGATTATTTTTTAAAAAGGTTGGGTCAATTATTATCTTAAACGCATTTAGGTAAAATAATAATAAAAAAAACGTGTCATATTGAAACTTTTCGTGCCACCGTGCCACGAGAAAATTTCCGTGTCAAAATGGCACGATCACACCACATCGGCAACGCTGTTTCTCCTCAGTAGGGTTGGCTTAAAGTTAAAAGTTCGAAAAAAGATATTCAGACTGTCCCAATTGGCTTTCTCATACTGCCAAACGACGCACGGTCCTAATCGAATGCTTCCCTTTTTATCTAGTTGAATTCTACACGATAAATCGGCTGACAATGGTCCGAAGTTCCGAATGGAGAATTTACCGTATTTTTTATCAAGTCGAGAGTGTAGGCGTTTTGCCCAACAACATCTGGTATTTGAGTTTGCTGATTTACAATCTGAGTAAGGTGGAGCATTTCAGCAAAGACCTCATCATATCTTATTTTTATCTTTAGTGAATTCAAAACCGCCGCCTAGTACAGACGTGTTTCAATTTGTCTCTCCACTCGTATTCCAGCAATTAATTTTTTTTTACAATTTCGTCTACCCCTGCACATTTTCCAATCGCGAACTCTGTTACCCAATTAACTTTAAAATAATAAAATAAAATAAATCTATAGCGCGTGTGACTCACATTAATTGCCCATAGCCGTTCCTCATTTCCCAACTGTGCTTGCTTACTCATGTATCTATAAACTCTTGAAAAAAAAAATAATAACAAATTATGTGTTAAATGGATAAGTTGCAGTGATATTGTGGCAATTGACTCTATGAATGATTCGTTTATACTGCTAAGTAATAAAATATCCAATAAATAGAAATCCTTCCAATCGGACTTGGAGGTCCACTTCCAAAGTAACTTCTCTACAACTTTATCTCCTTTCTCTTCACCGGACTAACCCTTGCTCATCGGGGTTTGTGATGACAATTGTCAACGGACAATGGAAATTCAGCGAGACATGAGCCGCTTGAACATGAATTCGCGAGAAATTTCGAATATTCCAATGATACCTACTATTGCCTGAAGAACACTCCCTACTTCGCCAATTAATCCTGGGTAAAGTCCTATTTTGGGCGTAGATTCTCCATCCTTCTAACTGAATGTCACCGGATTTCGCCTAGATGTTTCAAAATCTACGACTTGTATATGACGACTTGTGGTACGACTTGTTATTTCGTCAACCTTCTGGACTATTTCAACTCGACAACATGAATCTCTCTAGTTTTATACATAGTATAACTAATATGTCAATAAGACAATGCAATAGCTTAAGGCCAATATCAGAGAACAACTAAAGATGTTGGGACCTGAAATCCTTAGGCAAAAATGATGGAAAGAGCAGTTCAGATCGCAGCAAACAACAACTATTATCTTCTAAGATATACATCAGAATATGAACATACATATGTATGTATTTCCAAAATATACAATCTAATTTATTTAATAAATAAATCATACAATTACATAATGCGTAACCCTGTACGTGAAAAAATAGTTGACATGAAACTGACATTTACACCCTCTGGCAGAAGTCAGAGTCATAAAAAGAAAAACAATAATTACAACCGCACTGACCCATTTCTCTATATACCATTCGTTCTATGAACATTTTGTATGTACGTACATATGTATGCATGGAAAAAACACCAAACGCCTGCTATTTGTAACCCACCTGCCTTAACGGAAACATATTATGATATAATTTAATGTGTAATATGTAGGAGACCCGTCTGTAATTTTGGAACTAAAATATGTTCATGTTTGAATATATACTATAGGTATTAATAGTACACACGCAGAAAAATACAATTTAACCGAGAGCATTTTTCGGTGGTTTAAAGAAATTGTGTTAAAAACAACCTAGTCTCCGGTAAAACAAACGTAGTGTATGTTGATAAATGTAACTTAGTTAATTTGTTAAAGGAAACAACTAAGAGCGTTTGTTTAGTCGAAAACTTAATTAGTTCTATTAACCTAGAGACTATGATTGCTATGATTGCTTACATTAAACGAGGAACACGTTTTAATCAAATAAATGCACATAAATAATTTAACATTTTTCATATTTAATATTACGCATTTTTATTTGTTAAATGAAACTAAGGGTTGTGTTAAATTAAAGGAGTAACTAGGTTAAAACAATCTACCAAGTGTATTCGATTTTTCTTAGCCGAATTTTACTAAATTGATTGAAAATTGTTAAAATTGCACAACAATTTAGTTAAAAGAATAAATCAATCAGATTTATTTAACCGAGTTGACTCGTGTAATTTTAACGCGGCAAGCTTGCCCCGATCATTTGTCTGCGTGTAATCTTAAGAATGATAGATAAAGATTTTAATTAAATAATGTGGATTAATTTTTATAATGAATTGACAAAAAAATGACCTAGAAAAAAAACCTATTAAACCCAATTTAACATAAGCTATTTTTAGATTTTTCTTTTATTGTGTGTGAACTAAGAAGATGTGTAATGAAGTCTTTTTACTCCGTCATATAGGCGGGTCAATAAGTCCGTGACTTTTTGAATTTCTGACCTTTTTACTGAAACAGCAACACTGCTCCTGTCAACAGGCATCTGTCAGTTGACTCCTGTCAAAATTTAGACTTGCTGCGTCAGTTAGTTTGTGTTTGACAGCTATTTTTATCAGACTACTCACTAATTTGAGGAGAAAATGGAAAAAAGTGAATTTCGTGTGCTTATTAAGCATTATTTCTTGCGAAAAAAACCATTACCGAGACCAAGGCTAAGCTGATAAATACTATGGGGACTCTGCACCATCGATTTCAATGGTAAAAAAGTGGTTTACTGAATTTCGTTGTGGCCGTACAAGCACTGAAGATGCCGAACGTCCTGGACGCCCAGTTGAGGTCTCTACACCCGAAACAATCGAAAAAATTCACGATATGGTGTTGGCCGACCGAAGATTGAAAGTGCGAGAGATTGTGGAAGCCGTAGGGATCTCGCATGGCTCAGTGGTTTCAATTTTGAATGATCACTTGGGCATGAGAAAGCTTTCCGCAAGATGGGTTCCGCGTTTGCTCACAGTCGACCACAAACGCAATCGTGTAACAACTTCACAGGAAGGTTTGGCGTTGTTTAATCGCAATATGGAGGAGTTTTTGCGCCGTTTTGTAACCGTGGACGAAACATGGATCCATCACAATACACCAGAGACCAAACAACAGTCAAAACAGTGGGTTTCTAAGGGTGAATCGGCGCCAAAGAAGGCCAAGGTGGGTTTGTCAGCCAATAAAGTTATGGCGACTGTTTTTTGCGATGCACGCGGGATAATCCACATTGACTACCTTCAAAAGGGAAGAACAATCAATGGGGAATATTATGCCAACTTATTGGACCGATTCAATGACGATTTGAAAAAAAACCGACCTCATTTGGCCAAGAAAAAAGTTCTTTTCCACCAAGACAATGCAAGGGTGCACACATGTGCAGTTGCCATGGCAAAAATCCATGAATTGGGCTATGAATTGCTCCCTCATCCACCCTATTCTCTAGATTTGGCTCGACAAATCATTTTTTTGGAAGGGATAAAAAAATTGGAGAAGCGTTGGACAAAGTGTATAGAGCTCAAGGGAGACTACGTTGAAAAATAAAATTATTTTTATATCAAAAAATCTGTGTTTTATTCCAAGAGTCACGGACTTATTGACCCGCCCTCGTATATACATACATGTCAATTAAGCATAAGCATTCGTAAAAAAATGAAACTCGAGATTTTGATCAGACTTGATAATACAATGATAGGGAAAACGAAAAAATTCTGTGTCTATTTGTCTGTCTGTTCGACTAATTAAAATTGGTAAACAGCATTTTTAAATTTTTTTCCAAAAATACGATTTTTTTGAAATCTTATAAAATTTTTGTTTATCAAAAATAGATTTAAATAAAATGCACGACTGGGTCGCACGAACTTGCTCCTATGTAATAGAGTAGGAATTTTAAAAGCGAATGTTATTAGAGAAAACTGTTCATAGGGATAAAATTAATTTTTTAAATTCTTTTAGTAGTAAGAGACAAAAACAGAATGCTATGCAAATATGAATTTATGAAGAACAAAAATTATGAGTCGTTGTAGTGGTTTCTTAAAAAAAAGCTTTTCTATACAAACTTTTTAACAGATTTTTAAGAAAAAATTTTGGTACGCCAATTTAAAGTTTTTATTATTGTTCGAATAAAAATTAAATTTTTAAAAAAATATTGAGCCGTTTCTGAGATATCGAATTTTCAAAAAAAGAAAAAAATTAACTTTTTTTTTTAAAAATTCAAAAAATATTTATTTTAAAGTTTTGAAATGCAATGTGTTTTAGACTTTTTAGAAGCTTCTCTATAAAAATTGATCCGTTATGTGGATAATAAGAAATTGAAAATTCGAAAAAGTGGTTCTGTGGTAGGTACAAGCTGTAATATCTTAATTTCAAAATTTTTTTTATTAAATTAAAGATCGTAAAAATTAATTAAAGGAAAAAAAAAAATTATCAAAATTATAGGCGCCGTTTTCGAGAAAAATACGATTTTTTTAAATTGTTTAGCATTTGTATGATAGGTACCTTTATTTTTAGGTAAAATATTTTTTTTTATCACATCTTGTAGATTTTATTGAAAAACTTTTATTTATCAAGTTTAAAAAAAATCTAGCATGGGGTTCTCGAAATATTGAGTTTTGAAAAAAAAAAAAATTTTAATTTTTTTTAAAAATCCGAAAGATTTTTTTTTGAAAATTTGAGTACACAATTCTATTTACGTTTTTGGGGAGCTTTAGCAAAAAAAAATGATCAAAATCGGTTGTACCGTTTTTGAGAAAATCAAAAACAAAAAAATGGTTCCATGGGGGTACCCTCAATAACCATTTTTCGGAAATTTTTTTTAACCATTACCTAGTTTTAACTAAATGAAATTTTTCTGTATTTTTATTTTTTGAATCCGCTGAATAGTTTTTGAGAAAAAAAAATATTTATAAAATTTCGAAAAAATTTCGTATTACAGGTACCGTTATTTTTGGTCTTAAAAAAAAAAGAAAAAAACGTATGGGGGCAAAAAATTAAAATTGATATCTACCAAGTTTAAAGAAAATCGGCCGAGCCGTTTAGGCTGTAGTCGAACAGACAGACAGACAGAAATGCGAGACCCACTTTTTTGTCTTCGCTATCATCGTAATGTCAACTTTGATCAAAATCTCGAGTTCGATTTTTTTTACGAATGCATAACTTGCCTTATAGTACCTAAAAGTCGCAAGTAAAAAAAAATGATAAAAATTCAACCGATATTGATAATATTTTTTTTATGCTAAGGTTTTCCAAAAGCTTAAGTATTCACGCCACCCAAGTCGCCCAATGAGAAAACCACTACTCGAAGAAGATCGTTTTACTAGCAACACTGGACGTACGAAATGCCTTCAACTCGGCCAGATGGAACGATATACTGGATGCGCTCGAACGGAGATTCCACATTCCAGCATATCTCCTGCGGATGGTGAAGGACTATTTCAGGAATCGAGAGCTGCTTTACTAGACCAGAGAAGGCCCGCGAAGGAAGAAAGTCACATCTGGCGCAGCGCAGGGATCGATCTTAGGGCCAGATTCTGGAACATCTCATACGACAATATCCTTCGCATGGAGATGCCTGATGATACCTTTCTGGTCGGCTACGCTGAAGACATTGCCGCGGTGAACGACACCAGACACCGTTAGCTGAATCAGGTCATGCGACGAGTAAAGTCGTGGATGGAAGAGCACGGGTTCAGCCTAGCCACGGAGAAAACTGACATAATCCTTCTGACGCAGAAGAGGATTCCCACACAAATCGATTTCCAAATTGGTTCCGAAGTGTTAAGAATCAGCTTAGCGGTGAAGTACCTGGGATTGAGACTCGACACAAAGCTTACCTTCTGGCAACAAATAAAGGCAGCAACGGAAAGAGCCTTAAAAACAACTGCATCGCTGAGCAGACTGATGGCGAGCGTGGGGGGGGGGGGGGGAAACAACATGGTGACATGGCGACAACACATTCAATCCTTCTGTACGGTAGAGAAATCTGGGCGGACGCAATTATGCAAGACAAGTACCGGAAACAGATGGCGCCAGTGCAAAGACGTGGAGCTCTTCGTGTGGCCAGCTCTTACCGAACGGTGTCGGAACCAGCCGTCATTGTAGTCGCTGGAGTGACCTCTATCGATCTCCTAGCGACGGAAAAGAAGGACGTCTACGACAAAAAGGAAATGGGAGTGGAAGCGGCATCCGAAGGAAGCTGACGAAACAGAAGTGGCAAGAGCATTGGAACTCGGAAAGCAGATGACGATGGACGGCGAGGTTGATCAGGAACGTGGCTGAGTGGAAGGACCGGAAACACGGTGAGGTTAACTATTACCTTACCCAGTTACTCATCGGACATGGAAACTTCAACGCCTTTCTCCACAGGATCGGCAAAACGAGCAGCCCAGCCTGCCAGTACGGGGACTCTCAAGAAGATGACGCGCAAACTACCTTCCTTGCCTGCAGCAGATGGGAACCCGAAAGAGAAGAACTGGAGATAAACATCGGCATCATCACTCCTGACAACATTGTCGAAAAGATGCTGGCCAGCGAACAGAACTGGAACAAGATCTGAACCTACGCCAACAACCTTCTCAGAAGGAAGAAAAGAGAGGAAGAACAGTTCCGCGAGACAGCGTGACCCCACAATGGGTACTAAAACAGGACCCCCTTGAAGTAATACGAAAATGATTCCGAGGGGGTGATCGTCGAGACACTTTTGGAGGTTCAGCCGGTAGGCCGTAATAAGGTTGAAATCCCTTGGTGAGTCCGGAACACGGGGAGGTACGGATACCTCCTTGCGTCAAGCATTCCTCCAAAAGTAAAAAAAAAGCTTAAGTATTATTGTGTATTCAAGTTTTCAAAAAATTTTTGGATTCAAATTTTTTTTTTTGCAAAATTGTTTTCAAATTTTTCAAAAACCCCATGCTCGTTTTGTTTAAACTCGATAAATAAAAAATT
The DNA here is from genome assembly GCA_963931855.1 of Philhelius festivus. Classification (NCBI taxonomy): domain Eukaryota; kingdom Metazoa; phylum Arthropoda; class Insecta; order Diptera; family Syrphidae; genus Philhelius; species Philhelius festivus. Next base: position 82,364,510 of record OZ007556.1, on the reverse strand, counting down.
CTTAATAGATGTACGAAAAAAGATTTCATTTTACCTAAAAATAACGGTACCTCATCATATAAATGTTAAAAAGTTGTTTTCGAAAATCGTTTTTTTTTGCTGGAAATTTTTACAAGCCATCATTTTATAAAAAAAATTTTGAGTAGTACCATATTTTCAAATTTTCAATTTTTCATTATGGGCATAACGGAATTTAATGAAATTTTTCATAAAGAGACTTCCAAAAAGTTTTAAAAACATTGGCGCAAAATTTTAAACAGCCTATTATTAAAGTTTTAGTATGATACTACTTAACAATTTGCTAACTTCATAGTAGTTTACTAACTCATTCTTAATTTTAAACATTTTCTAACTAGTAAATATCTTACTTAAAGAATTTTCTTAATAAATTGCTTCTGAACATACCTAGAACAAAGACATTTCGTGTAAAAAAGTAAGTACACGAACCTTTTTTGATGTTTGCAAATGTCAAAGGGTCATATGAAGCTAGCACGATACTAAAAAAATAAAGTAGGTATTCGATGATTTTAACTTTAATAAAAGGGTAGAGAAAGTATGATGCTATATTCGATTAAAATTTGCAAATTCGTTGTTTTAAGCTAGTATTATACTAAAACAGCTTTAGCATCGTACTAATTCAATTAAAATTTTCATTTGACCTTTGCATTACTTTGACTATGTAGTCAGCATTAAATTTAAGATATTTTATAAAAATTGGAGGAGGAATACCTGATGAATGGGGATGGTAAATTATCACATCCAGTTCCTTATTTTATCTGTGTGTAATTTTTTTACATTTCACACCAATTAAGTTAAAAGAATAATCAACCAGATTTATTTAATTAATTACCCGGGTTGACTTGTGTCATTTTAACGAGGCAGGTTTGTTTAATTTTACACGAGTCTTACATTGTTTTTAATTGATCATTTTGCTGCGTGTAATATTAAGCATTATAGATAAAGAGTTTTATCAATTTAAGTGGAGTAATTTTGAAACGAATATGAAAAAATAATTGAACCATATTTAACATTAGCTATTTTTAGATTTCACTTTTGGATTAGCTTTTGTGCGCCAACTTTTAAGATATTTAATGAAGTCTTTTTACTAGCGACAATGGTAATATTATGGCAAGTACCTAATGCATTTGTAAAATGGAACTCGAGATTTTGTTCAGACTTGACATTACGATGATGTCTGTCTGTTCCACAACAGCATAAACGGGTCAGCTGATTTCTTTAAACTTGGAAGAGAGCATTTTTAGACTCCCCTTATCTGATTTTTTCTTTTTTTTTTAGGACCAAAAACAGCGGTACCCCAAAAATAAAATACCATTTTTACTTGCGACTTATAGGTACTATAAGGCAAGTTATACATTCGGAAAAAAAATTGAACTCGAGATTTTGATCAAAGTTGACATTACGATGATAGCCAAGACCAAAAAAGAGGGTCTCGCAATTCTCTCTATTCTGTCTGTCTGTTCGACTACAGCTAAACGGATCGGCCGATTTTCTTCAAACTTGGTAGATGTGGGTTTTAATTCTTCCCCCGGATATTTTTTTCTTTTTCTTTTCTTTTTTTTATAAATATTTTTTTTTTCTCAAAAACTGTCCCACAGATTTTCAAAAAAAAATTATAAAATTCATTAAGTTAAACCTAGGTAATGGTTGAAAAAAATTTTCCAAAAAATCGTTATTTTTGGTACCTCCCTTGGACACATTCTTTTCGTTTTTGATTTTCTCAAAAACGGTGCGACCAATTTTGATCATTTTTTTATGTTGAGGCTCCCCAGCGTTTTCAATATTATTGTGTATTCAATTTTTCAAAACAAGTTTTTTGGATTTTTAAAAAAAATTTAATTTTTTTTTTTTGAAAACTCTATATTTCGAAAACCCTATGCTCGATTTTTTTAAAACTTGATAAATAAAAGTTTCTTAAAATAATCTGCAAGATATGAGAAAAAAAAATGATTTTACCTAAAAATAACGGTACCCACCATAAAAACGTTAAGAAATGGTTTTGGAAAATCGTATTTCGCTCGCAACCGGGAGTCTAGAATTTTGATTAAAATTTATGTCTTTCGATTAATTTTTACTATCTATAATAATTCAATAAAAAGAATTTTGAAATTAAGATTATATTCACCGTACCTACAGTAAAACCATTTTTTTGAATTTTTAATTTCTCTTTATCGGCATATGGGATTTTAATGAATTTTTTATATAGTTTCTATAAAGTTCGAAAAATGAAATTTTTAAAAAAGAAAATCTTTTAAAAATTCGATATCTCAAAAAGGGGTCAGTAGTTTTTTTGGAAATTAAATTTTAATAGTATCTACAAATATACAAATTTAAACTTGGCGTTCCAAATTTTTTAAAAAATTTTGTGCATAAAACGTTATTTTTTTTTTATTTTTTTAATTTTTGTTCTTACATAATTTCATATTTGCTTACAAAATAACATGGCATCTGGGCCTTAGCTCCAACTATTAAAACAGTTATTTTAGTCATTTAAAAAAATAAATTTTATGGTTATAACCATTTTTCTCTAGTAACATTCACTTTTAAAACTTTTATTCTTTTACATTGGGTCAAGGAGCTTTGACTGTAAAATACCCTCGTAGTGTTTTCTTTAGACTTACGTAACTACTAAAACTGTGTTTGGGTACAACCATAGACTCACAAAAACATACTTATTTCTTAACCAATTCGGAACCATCCTATAATATTAGAAATATGTGGGTGAAATTTGCACTATCAACTGCCATCAGGAAGGGATTTTCTTGAATGAGGTTAAAAAAAATTCGGTTAAAGTATTTCTGATACGGACAAAAATTAAGAGACACTTTTTCAAAATCCTCTTAATCGGGATTTGATGACCTATAAAATGAATTTACCAAACAATCGATGGCCTCTAAAAAAGGACATAATAAGGCAAACAATGGTTATAGGACTAACGCAAACCTCCATTGAAACCGAATTTCAATGCTTTATAGAGTTACAGATGTTCAGATTTTGAACCTTGAGGGGGATACAAAGTTTTTCAAAGTGGAAAATATTAGGAGGTTAAGATATGGAAATCAATGTTTAGAAAATTAAACCGATAGAATATTAAGCTAACAAGGAGAGAATAATAAATTTATCTAGTGGGACAGGACTCTCCGTTTACACAACTCAAACCAAAGAAATTGCGAATGGGAAAAGAGAATATAGAAACTTTTGGAAGTTTTATTTAGTCATCGGGTGGTGGAAACGGCGGTGTTGAATAATAATGGCATGCAAATAAAAATCGTCAATTTAATTAAAATACCAGAATTTTAAGTCAAGCAGACTGTGAACACTGTCAACGTCCTTATTATTGTAAGCTCTTATTTCGCAGTTTTAGGTTGTTTTGAATGAAATTTACGAAATAGGGAATAACTAATTTTGAAGGAATTCGTACATAGAACAACTATAAACATATATGTTTTGTAAAAATCCTAGCGTCATAATACCTTCAATTTTATCTTCGGCCAATCATCAGCTTAAAAAATATATCGGGTGCGTTTGGTATTGGTATCAAGGAAACCCTCATTCTTTGGATTCTATTTTTCATTGCCTATTGTCGTTGAAGCAAAATGTACCCACTATGCCATTGCACTTGAATGGCACTTTCATCGAGAAGCCTTAAGTAAGTCTCTCATTTGAATGAACGCCCAGCCTTATTCCTCTTTTGGCAAGTACTTTAGCCTTACAGTTCCCTGAAATGTCCCTATGCCCTGGCACCCAACGGAGGTGAATATTAGAATGCTGCGCCATCTCCATAAGAGATGAACGGCAGTTGAGAGCTGTCATAGAAAACGTGTCCAGCTATTTAATAGCCACTACACTATCCCAGAAGATACGATGAGCCAAGACAGGAGTTCTTTAACACACTTCAATGTGAAAAATGTGAAAAACAGACATAATTTTAGTCCATCTGAGTAAACACACCCCCGGTATAAAAATGGATGGACTCATCTTCCAAGAATTTTATATCCTCCCTGAAAGATCTTGAAAAAAAAATGTTGAAGTTTTTGCCAAACTGTAGTTTTGAATTAGCAAAATCGATGTGACATGGATTAGATCCGAATGAGTTCAGAATGGCCAATTTGGCTATTGATCCATTGTGAAAAAGCTTGTGGTTGTGCAAACCGTCTGTTTGCTGAAAATGTCGAATGTTGGCAGATGGAACAGAACGTATCTATTACAGCAAAGTGGTTAATTAGTAGTGCTCCGCTTATGTCAGATATAAGCCAGAAGATCGTTGGAATTTGCTTAGCTTGTAACGATTTCCAGCCTTATTTAGGGCAGTCCACCACAAAATTGGTTGATTAATTTTGCGCCACCTTGTATAACCAGGGTCCTTGCAAGTAATACACTTGTAATACACTGGTGTAAGCGATGTACCAAGCACACCATATATACTCTTCCGACGAGTCCTTTAATACCATTATTTCAACTTAGATAGCTCTTGACAGTTACTCCAAGATTTTTTACTATTTTAAGTTATTCGATGGGAAAGTTGTTCATCACAGTCGAAGGAAAATAACAGAGATTTAAAATATTTTTTTAAACCAGATATTTACACTTCTTTGGGCTTAAAATAAGGCCTCAAAAGTCTTTGTTAACACTTAAAGCACCATGCTTAATGAGTCCAAGAGAACAGCTAAAGTGCAATTGTACTTCATCAGCTCACGTATACAATAAATAATTTTTTATTTTCGATGGAAGCTCATTAACATACATCGAAAACAACAAGGGCCCAAGAATGGAACCTTGAGGCACGACGGTAACACTAGGCCACAAACTTGAACTGCTCATTTTGTATTAGCAAGGTAGGACAAACTTACTTTGCAGTACCTTATGAAAAGTTGTATTTCTACCTAAGCTTTTCACATAATTTGACATTATTGACTGCGCCGAAAGCCTTTGAAAAGTCAAGCAACACTAGAAAAGTTACTTCATCTCTATATCGTCAGCAATGCTCCACAGTGCTGTGATACAACTGTGTTTTTATGAAATCCGGATTGCAATAAATTCAGCATATTATTTGGCATAAGAAAACCATTGATTTTTTTTGAAGAATTCTTTCAAAGACTTTGGACTTATCCATTTTAGAATCCGCACTGACGGTCGCCTAATAAGACTCGTCCTTGCATAAGTGAAACAAATTGTGATTGCAAATATTCAATAGGCCTGGTGATGGGAGACTAGCTGGGGTTAAAAGCGGTCTAATAGTTTATTAGTCTCATCTTTTTTCTTTAGTATGTACACTGCAGGCCAAAAGTTTGAGTCCAACATAGTCAACTGACTTCATTAATGCCTGGGGGTTGATTTTTTTATTTGAAGATTGGGTTTTTTACCTAATTTTTTTACCTGAACAATACGCAACACCTTCAGGTAGTCAAAGTTGAATTTTTAATCCAGATTTTTTTTTTTGAAGGGTGTTTTTTAATAAATGTGGAAAAACCGATTATATGTATTATTAAGACGTATTTGGGCTTTTCATAATTATAAATTTTTATGACTATTGGTTATTGATTCAGTACTTTTTTATGACGCCGAAGGTTTTCAAAACCAAAAAATTTTAGACCTGGATTGCAAGTTTCTTATATAAGACCCACGTTTTGAAGTCATAAGGATTTATTTGAGATTCTTCATCTTTTGATTAAACAACTAGTTTAAAATGGGAAAAGTTGCGGAAACTACGATTGAAAACCTTCTGCAATCATCATTTTTATTAAAGAAGGCAAAGCGCAGCGGGAAGTTGCTTCGCAGTTGACAGGGCCGCCGTAACCGTATGTGCAATGTGTGCGGCGCACAAGGGCGCCAACGTCTAGGGGCGGAAAATTAAGAAATCGATCTGACTCAACCTATACAGCATACAACAAAAGTTTTCCTTAAGCTATTGGAACTTGTTTACATTTGACCGTTCACTACGCAGTGTCCACACACAATCTACTACAAATCTTTATTTATATTTTGTTTGTGACTGTCGCCTCTCACACCAAATAACCTCTTCGATTGCAGTCATAGTCTAAATTGCTTAACGCCATGTCCCCATATAGATTGACTTTGACACTTGGGAACTAGCTTTCCTCGCAACCTACATCTTAGACTTATAAACTCGAAGAGGATATTGATTTTTCTTAGATTTACAGCCCATGTACCTACATATGTATTTCCAATAAAACAGTGTCTCGAAAACATTAATTTTACTAATTACTCGTACTTTTGTATGAATGGGTATCAATATTCTGATTGCAATGATATAGCTTAATATCTTAAATCTAAGTAACTTAAGAACAAAATTAATCGAAGATGATTTAAAACATTCCTTATTTTACCGATGAAAAATGTAAACAAACCACCTTTACAACGGGAGTTACGTCTGAGCCTCCACCTGAAACCATAATCCCGTTCCCCCGGAAATTCCCCTTTGCCTAACGGCACATTATTCTTATAACAATGGAGATCATCCAAACCGTTACCCCGAATACCGCCCATATTCCCCTTTGCCTAACGGCACATTGCTTATACAACAACGGTTCCCACGCCATTGTGCATACTTAGCACAATCCAATCCTAATCGGATACACACCTTTTCCTTCCAACTGCTTTAAATACATTTTTATATATGTACATACCAATGAAATATGAATATTTCATAAACAAGTGAAATTGCTAACCTAATCTATTTTTGTACTACAATTAAGCTCTCTTTCGAATCAGTCTTTAATCAACCAAGCTATCGAGAAGTGCAGCCTCGCTAAAGACAGCGGCTTCTTTTTTAGCAAATAAATAAATTAATATTGTTACGAAGCTATCGAGAAGTGCAGCCTCGCTAAAGACAGCGGCTTCTTTTTAGCAAATAAATAAATTAAAATTGTAAATTTATAATGAATAAAAAAAATAAATAATAAAAGAAAAAAAAAAAATATTAAAAAAAGAAAAAAAGAAAACGATTAAGTTTTTTTTAATGAAACGCTCGGTCGCAGTCGTAAATCGGGGAAAAAAAAAAACACCAACGACAGGGGCGTAGGTAAAAGGAAAAAAAAAGTTTTGTATCTCTAAATGTTTATGTTTGTTTTTAAATAAGGGTTTACGAATTCGGATTGAACAAAATTAGAATAACCCCGAAATTTAACGTTTCATTGGTCGTTCGAATTTGAGCTTTCAATTTACATTCAGAGTCCAGACTATCAAAATATAGTTCGCATACAAGCCACAAAATGTCAAATTCCATCAAAGGATACCTAAGATGTCAAGGAATTATATATAATACTTCCAGATCCAGAAGTAAATGGTTAAGTGTTTTAGAAAGAAAGTTAAAACAAAAACTTTTAAAAGTATCAAAAGCTACTTTGTCTTCTTTCTGTCAAGCTATAAACAAAGTTATAAGTTATAAGTAAAATAAGCTTTTATAAACAATTTTAAAAACATTTTTTTTATTACTTTACAAATTAAAAATAAATTTCCAAAAAAAAATATGTAGCCCTTTATTGAGATATCGAATTTTCCAAACAAAAATGTACAAAATTTCATTAAAATCTGTTCAGCTGGTAATGAAAAATTCAAAAATCGACAAAATGGTTCTATGGTCGGTACAGTTAGTAATATGTATATTGATTTCATTTTTTTTTGTTTAATTATAGAAGGTAAAAATTTATCATAAGAACAAAAATTTATCAAAATTCTCGTAGATGTTAAAAAAAAAAAAAAATACGATTTTCGAAAACCATTTTTTTAATATTTGTAGGGTAGGTACCGTTATTTTTAGGTAATACATTTTTTTCTCTTCATATTAAGAAACTTTTATCTATCAAGTTTTAAAAAAAATCTGGCATGGGGTTTTCGAAATATTGAGTTTCGGAAAAAAAAATTTCAATCCAAAAAAAAAAATGGTTGAAAATTTTAATGCACAGGAATATTTAAAATTTTGGGGCGCTTTAGCATAAAACAAATTATCAAAATCGATTGTACCGATTTCTTAAATTCTTAAATTTATAAAATTTCAAAAAAAATCGTATGGCAAGTACCGTTATTTTTGGTCTTAAAAAAGAAAAAAAAAACGTGTGCGGACAAAAACTCTGATAAAAATCTCGAGTTTGATTATTTTAAGGAATGCATAACTTGCCTTATAGTATCTATAAGTTTATATATGCTATAACAGAAACTCTCAAACTCATTTACAGGAGACTCCCCCAAATCCTTGTCTGACTACGTTCATTGTATAAGAATTTGGTGTAGATTGGAACGCGACAACATCAATGCACGTTTGCTTAAATTTTTCAACTGCGAAATGGAGAATAATTAAAACTTTCACTTATTCAACGTAAATACTGCCGGTACCCGAGATATGGGCGGCAATTTAAGGTTCTTGCACGCGAGCGCACGAACAACCAGCGGCGCGGCGGCACTGGCAGTTGAAGATATCGAAGATCTGCGTTCAACGTGCCATTGAGCCGACTTCTTGAGGATAAAGTCAGGACGGCCTAAATCTACAACTAAACACGAGGATCTGCTAATAGTAACAACAAGCAAACGAAATAGGCGAAAAACGTCACCGGAAATACGTGCTGAAATAAATACAACACGGAATAAGCCGCTGTCCTTGACAACCGTCAAACGGAGGCTAAGAGATGCTAAACTATTTGGACGAGTTGCTGTTCGAAAACCCCTTCTTCGACCACAAAACAAGCTGAAACAGTTAGAGTGGGTCAAAAAGCATAGAGACTGGACGGAAGAAGATTTAAATAGAGTTTTATGAAGCGATGAATCTACGTTCGAGGTATTTGGCACAAAACGGAGGGTTTTCGTTCGACGAAGCCCTGAACAAAAGATGCCACCCGACTGTATAGTTCCTACTATCAAGCATGGAGATGGTTCTGTGATGGTCTGCGGATGTTTCTCTTCAAGTGGAGGGGGATATTTGACTTGAATTATTGGAAAAATGAACAAGGAGGCGTATAAGAAGATACTTGAAGAAAACGCTTTGATCTCTGGACTAATATTGGTGAAGGATTCGTATTGCAACAGGACAATGACCCTAAGCACATATCGAGACTTTGCCAGGTTTACGCTCCTCATAAATTCTACATACTCATTTTTTACAAAAAAGTTTTTTTCGGTGCTAGAATTTGGTTTTCCTTCGAAAAATGAGAGTGGACTCAAACTTTTGGCCTGCAGTGTATACATACATACCTACTTTATCATTCCATTTTAACAAATTATGAACTCAGTTCATATCAAGTTTGGAATTCATTATTTCTCAAACTGGACCCTAAGCTAAACAAAAAATAAAGGTTTAATTTAAAAAGTTTTTGCGGCAATATGCGTATTAAAATGAAATCAATTAGTTGAGGACTATGAAGGTCCTTTATCCTAATAAAAAAGAATAAGCTTTTGAATATATAATTTAAACCTTTGTATCTTCATAAAGAAAAATTTTAAGATGAAGAAGATTTTAATCATGATAATGTATATTATTGGAAAATTTTTTTGATTAAAAAAAAGGTCAAAAAGCAGAACCGCAGGCAATTGTTGATGCCTTCAAGCAGCATTTCCAACAGCTGTTAAATGGGTATTATCTAGACCGTTTAATAGGACAAGAAGACCACCCTCTCCAATAAATGAAAAACCAGTTCCACCATCCACTATAAGAGAGGTACGCTTAGCTATAAATAAGTTTGAGATCAACAAGGCCGCAGGATGTGATGGCTAACCTGCAGAGCTCTTCTGTGATAATATAATCGGCAAGTACCAGTGTGGCTTTCACCCGCCAGATCGACCATAGACCAAATATTCACATTGAGCCAAATCCTGGAAAAGATCAACGAGACTCACCATATAATTCCCCCTCGACGGGTTTCACCTTGTCGTGGTGGGGGGCTTAAACCTACTCTCCTGCTGTGAAGCATCAGCAGGTGGAACTAGGTAACTAAGAAAACCCAACAGGGAGAAAAGGGACAGTCAGGCTGGTCTGGGCCCGGCTGGAGTTCTTCAAAAGGATGAAAGAGGAGTTAAAGGTTGAAAGAGGAGTCAGAAGGTTGTCAAGAGGTGTCAGAAAGGGTTTGGGGTTCCGGGTACTTGTACCTGGCGTCCTTCGTTAATAGCGTAAAGTGGAGCGTCATCTAGAGTTCTTCGGAACAAAGACCGGGGCGTCACCCGTGTGAACCGTAAGGGGATCAAAAGACAGGAGCGTCTCTCCTTGCTCACCAACTGGTGGCTAAAGACCGGGGCGTCACCCGTGTGAACCGTAAGGGGAACTAAGGACTAGGATATGCATGAGATTGTTCGTTGACCGCCCTCAACTTACTTTCTCTATATGTGTATCCTAGGGTTGCTAGGCCCAGGGTTTTGCAGTAACCTATCTGGAAGTGACTGATTCATATCCATTAACCCCGAAGCTGAGTAGGAATTAGGTCATGTCCTCTTTTCCGCAATCGCCTAGGGGGGATTTGATGACGTTGCGAGGCTCCACCGGTAGCCTTATACTGGTACCACGGGTGATAGTGCCCGGGATTTTGAGAACAATAGTGCACATCTTCGGGTGTGTCAGTTCTCTTTTTCCTGCTATCTTGAGGTCGGCCCCCTAGTGGGAGATCGTGGTGGCGTGGTTTACTCTAAATGCGGAAACGAATGGGACTCAGGATTCTTTTCTCGGTTCAAGAGGCGTTGGTAGGTCTCGTCTTAAAACAAGAGATGTGCATATGCTGAAACATATCACAACTTTGTTACCGAAGTACCTTGCTACGGAGGGGTTAATGGCTAGGACTAAATCTGGCTCCAATGGTGGTAGGCCACCCGTGGGGTAAAACCTTTAACTGGTAGGAATCCACGTAAAACTAAGGTTCATTCACCATATAATTATCGACTTCAAAGCTGCATATGATAACATAGACCGTCAGGAGCTCTATAAGGCGATGGCAAAACTCAAGATCCTGGGAAAACTATGTTGAATGAATGAATAATGAGTTGGGGACATGCACTACGACCTAAAGATCTATTGTGCCCCATCCAGAGCTAGATAAGTTGCTAACCCTACAGTTCTTTCTCCAAGTTTATCTCTTTGATGAGTTTGATTATTTGGATTAACTTCCGAGAGGATAAGTCACTCTTCTCTGTTCTTTGATGCATTAGTGCTTTGCATCCGTCTAGTATGTGTTCTGGGATTTCGTCATAATTATTGCATAATCTGCATGTGAGGCTATTTACCTGGTCAAGAATACTCAAGTGTCTTTTAAGTTTATAGTAACCCATGAGGAGTCCCGTTACAATTCGTAGATTGTTCCTGCTTAAGCTGATACATTCCATGAAACCAACTCTTCTGAGTTGTTCCAAACATGCACATGGTTTCGGCAAGGAGATGCGCCATCATGTGATTTCGTCAATCTTATTTTAGAGCAGATGGTGCGCTATTCAACAAATCTGTCGAACTGTTGGGGTATGCGGTTGATATCGACGAAAGTCACTATTGATAGCAAAATCTTCGAGGTAGCTTAGGAGTTCATCTAGCTCGGAGCTTATAATAAATCCAAGACCGACACCTTAGTGAACATCGAACGAAGAATCACTGTAACTGGTTTAGCAAAACAAATTAGTTAAAAACTGTTCACTCTTAAGACGAAGTGCAGGCTACAAAACCCTTTTATTACCAGTCCTGCTTTTTACGATCGTTGGACCAAAGCAGAAAGGGTTCTTTTGAAAGAAAAATACTTCGACCGATATTTGGTTCTGTGTGCGAGGAGAACGAATGGAGCAGAAGATATAACCGCGAACTCTATCAGATCTGGATGTAGTCCAGAAAGCCAAAACACGTCGACTACATTTGGTTACTTACTTACTACTTACTTAGGTCCTCAGACCTTTTATGTCCGTGGGGGACCCCTAGTGGGGCATAGGGCGTCCACAACGCCAGCTCGCCATCGTGTTCGGTTCCTGGATATGAGTCGCAACTCCCTCCAACTCTTGCCTAGTTGGGCTGACTCCTAATCGACTGTCCTTCTCCATGAGCTTCTCGGTCGTCCAGCTCTTCTTCCTTCTTGAGTGAGCGGATTCCACTGCATTGCATGCGCCGCAATACGGTTGTCGCCTTTTCGAAGCGTGTGTCCGATACACTGCCACTTTCGACGTCATATAATAGAGTCAATAGGTTCCTGACCCGATTTCCTAAGGAGCTCTTCGTTTGATATACGATTGGGCCAGAAAATCCTAAGGATGTTTCGTAGACATCTATTAATGAACGTTTGCAGCTTCCTAGTGACATCTACTGTTACTTTCCAAGTATTGCAACCGTAAAGTAACACGGATTCGACGTTGGATCGAAACAGCCGTAGCTTGGTTCTTAAGCTAAGAGAGTTATTCCTCCATATATTTCGAAGCATACCGAAAGCAGCCTTTTCCTTCCCGATTCGACTGCTGATGTCCGGTTCGGTACCATCCTCGGTAGAGATGATACTTCCAAGATATTGGAAGCTCTGTACTTTCTCTACCGGTCGTTGAGAAATATTTATGAGAGAAGATGACGTGGTTCCTAGGCTGATCATCTTTGTTTTGCCGGAGTTGATTTTCAGCCCTACGATTTCTGCTTCTCTCTCCACCCCTGTTGTCATTTGGTGGAGATCCATGATCTTATGAGAGAGCAAGCATACGTCGGTCGTCCGCATAGTCAAGATGTTTCAGGTGAGACGTCAGAGTCCATCGCATTCCTCCGTTTCCCGTCAAGGCCGCTCGAAAGACATCGCTTATCACCAACAGAAACAATATTGGTGACAGAATGCAGCCCTGTCTGACTCCACTTTGGACTTCAAACTCTTCTGACAGCCTCCCTTCGTGCAAAACGTGACATTTGGATCCATCATAAGTTGCCTTAATAATAGCTATTAATTTATCCGGGATACCCCTACTGCGTAAAGCATGCCAAATAAATTCTCTATTGACACTATCTAAAGCCTTTTCAAAGTCAATGAATAGCAGGTGGAGTAGTGATCGATATTCGACGCACTGCTCAATTATGATCCTTAAAGTATTGATATGATCAATGCATGAGGATCCAGTGTGGAAACCTGCTTGTTCGGCATCGAGTGTGGCTTCTAGATGTTCCCTGATGCGTTCCAGTAATATTTTCGTTAATATTTTTGCAACGGCAGGCAGGACGCAAATCCCCCTCCAGTTTTTGCACTGTGTTAAGTCTCCTTTTTTAGGGAGCTTGACTATCATTCCCTTTTTCTGAGTGGATGCACGAGTTCGCTCGATGTCGTTGGTGCCGCTTGTAGAAGCTCTGCAGGAATGCCATAAAGTCCTACCGCTTTGTTGGTCTTCAATGCTTTGATTGCGTTGCGGATCTCATCTCTACTGGGGGGTGCAGTGCAGATTCGGGAATTTGTTGTTCCATTTGGTTGGCCACATTAAGCGAATAAACGACAACAATTCTCCAGCTAAAAGAGTCTTGGAATCCCAGCCCCCAGGTTTGCGGTGATAAGGAAGAACGAATCTCTGGTTTAAAAACCGGTTTAAAAACCAGGTCATCGTGGATGACAAAGCGTTTGGCCTAGACTCGAAAACTGGAAGCAGTGTACTCGGGATCGCAGAGGATGGAAAGCTGCCGTGTTTAAGACAGAAACTCTTCATGGATCGAAACCAAGTGATTAAGTTATTTTTAATATTTTGATTTTGATAGTTTTCTTAAACTTTTTCCACGTATATGTGACTTTTTTTAATACCAAATATTAAGTGTTTTAAAAGAATGCAGTTTTTGGGTACTTCATGTATTAAACCCCATTTTACCCTACTGCGATACAAATTTTTAATCAATTCAGTAGAATGTTGTCCAATGATGAGTACTTCTTTATTTTCTTTCCGATAAAGCTAGCCCTTCTACCCTTGGGCATAATATATTAGTGTTGGATTGTCATGCCGAAGGTCTTGAGTTTAATCTTAGTCGCTGCAATAAAGGTTTTCCAGGGGTATACTGCGATTAATTGACAAATCCTCTAAGAGTATCTCTTGTCATGAAAATTGCTGCTCATTAGTCAATCGGAATCGTCAGATAAAGTGTAGGTCCCCTCCATTCCTGGTAACGCCCACAGGAATGGTTGAGAGTTGTATGTCAATAGGTACTGGTTTTCTTCGAGCTGTTGCACCACAAAATTTATTTACTAATTGAGAAATTCTGTCGTTCGATAGCTCATGGTGATGTTTTCCATTCATTTCAACTAGTGGAGTACCTGCTGGACCTGTAGATGACAAGCAGTTTTTCATGACAAGCGATGGTTTTGGTTCGCTAGAGGCATTAAGCAGTACCCCTAAAACTTTAATTTTATATGAAATACAGGCTGCGAATCAAACGTCTGATATCTGACATGTCAGCCCAATGAACCTGATGAAAACCCCAACTCAATCAAGGGATAGAGAGGGTATACTTTCGTATTATGGAGGCATGTTGTCCTCCGCCCAACAGTTGACAGGCACTTTCTGCAGAGGTAGATCCATGTATCGTTTTCAATTTAAATATCAAAATCATTAAAATTTAATCCCTAAATTAAATTCCTGGCACATGCTGATGCCATGAAAAGAGGATCTATTTTTTTATGTACAAATCTAGATAACATTATTATTTCCCAACATTCAATCAAAAAGAACCTAAAAGATTAAAGGCAAAACAAAACCGAATAAGGTTTATCTACCGGATATTTTTGAAATTGCCGATGAAATGCGATAGAGATAATTTCAAAACAGTAACGGTGCTTAGCTGATAGCTAAGAGAAAATCAATAAATTGAAAATATAATGAAATGAAATCAAAAGATGAATTGGCCTAAGGAAACAAATGGGTTTCGTTGGAAGATCCAATGCCGAAAATAGTTTTTAACTTTTGTGTCAGATCTACCCTTGGTTTTCATATCGAATATCTAGACCCTTATAACTTTGTATATGAATGCCAACATTATGCCCAAAGCCATCAGTTTCATCAATAATATAGTGGGGCAGTTGTTTGTATTTACAAAAATTGTTGCGAACTGTCAAACCCATGTTCATTGTTTAATTCAGATGTCGACAGCGATGAGTATTGGGTTTTATTTTTTGATTTGATGCTTTCAGATGAATGTGTCGCATTCCATGATTTTCCCCTGAATCCTTTTTTCGTCATCATCAAATAAGTAGATAAATGTGTAGACAAATAAAAGCACTTTAATGCTGAATTTATTATTTTTTTTGCGATTCTTGGAGAGCAAAAAAATCAATTTCTTAAAATTGTGATGAGAATTCAAAAATAAATTTGAATTTACGAATAGCAAAAATAGTCAAGTCTCCACGTCATATTTTATGCAGGAGTGGAGGTTAAGAGATGGCTTCATTAAATGGCACTTCGTTGAAGTGGTCATTAGAATTCATTGTTCCACATGCTCAGCAGCGTCATGCGATTAAGGACTTAACCGGGTTAGCAGAAGCACACCACTTCTAAACTTTATTGTGTGTGTATATGAAGGTGTAAGAGCATATCGACGCATATTTTCAGTATGACAAGGCTGATCTGCAGTCAATGCTCAGCATTACCAACGAGTCCTAGCTAAATGCTGGAAAATCCTAAGCATGTCATAGCAAGTACTCCGTTTTTTCAATTTGAAATTGGTTTTGAGTGATTGAGTTTTTTATATTAAGAGTGTATTCGAAAATCAAAGAAGGGTCAGATGGGGACAAAAAGAACTAACAGTTTTTCTAAAAAGAAAGAAATTATTGGAAAGAATGTAAGCCAAAGAAGATTAGAAAATTTAGCACCTCGTGGCATAGTATAACCCTTGTATAAAGATTTAGATTTAGATTTATTTATTTATTTCGTATTCTTATACACATTAAGATACAATAATCTTATAAATTAGTGCTAAATTATAATTAGTTTTTATTCCAATGAAAACAATCTAGTAGACGGCTTTTGTTACAATATAAGAAAAGAAAAATGAATTAAGTATGCAAAAAAAAAAAGTAAAATAAAATAAGAAGCATTTATTCACATATTTATTTAAAAAAAAATCAATTTAATAAATGTGCCTTGAGCTCTTTTTGAAATCTCCTCTTACCTGCAATATCTCTCATATGGCGTGGCAGAGAGTTCCAGAGACGGATAGTGTTAACGAAGAACTGACGTTCAGATGTCAAACAAGAAGCCCGCGGTTGAAGGATCTGCGATGTTCTAGTGGAAGCACAGAACGTTATTCTATTGAAAAGGCTAGGAGGTTGTTGGGTTTTGAGTATGTTGAAGAGCATAGTTAGCAATCGAAATTTAAGCAATTCATCAAATTTTAAATCACACACTATCTTTGAAAAATGAGATATTCTAAGACGTATCTGATGGCGTTGTTAAAGGCAACATTGAGTTTTCTTTTACAGGAGGCATCACACTTCCCATAGACTTCGCATCCGTAGGTTAAGATTGGAATAATTAGTGATTTAACAAGAATAATTCGAGTTTTTATTGGAGTATAGTACTGAGGTGTCCATAGGGAGCGAAGTACACCATAAACTTTTTCTGCGGCTAAGCTGATATGGTTACTCCAAGTCAACGTATTATTAAAAGTCATTCCAAGATTCTTTGCAGTAGAGACATATTCGATACGTGCATTATAAAGGATAACTGGCCGAAAGTAAGAAGTGGACACAGGTTTTTTTGAAATAACAATGCACTTAGACTTTTTCAAGTTAAGTAAAAGAAAATTTTTCTTGGACCAGTTAGCGATGTTCTCAAGATCAGAATTGATTCGGCTTACACAATCTTCAATAAGTCCTAGAGGACAACTTATGTGTAGTTGAGCGTCATCTGCATAAAGCTGAATAGAGGAATTGGTTATAACAGATGGCAGTTCATTGATATATAGGGAAAACAGGATGGGCCCCAAGATAGAACCTTGAGGTACCCCAGAAGGTACAGCTATAAAATTTGACAAAACATTATTTATGAAAACAGCTTGTTCTCGACCGGTAAGATAAGAGAATAGAAGTTTGGTAGCAGTAAGTGAGAAATTAAATTTATTTAAGAGTTTGCAGCAGAGAATAGAATGATCGACGGTATCAAATGCTCTTGAGAAATCAAGTAGTAATAGAAAGGTTATTCGGTCTTTGTCAATATTTTGTCTGATTTCATCAACAACCGTAAGAAGAGTGGTAGTGCAGCTATGTTTTTCTCGAAATCCAGATTGCGCAGGGGTAAGCATGTTGAAAGTATTCAAAAAAGAGTTAATTTGCACCTGCACAATTTTTTCAAAAACCTTCGACAAAAATGGGAGTATGGAAATAGGCCGAAAATCTTTACAACTTGAGTTCTTAGGAACGGCTATGATTTTGGCTTTCTTCCATGCTTTGGGAAACACACTTGTTGTTAATATAGTGTTGAAGGCAAAAGTTATATGAGGCAATAAAACAGGTAATATTATTTTAAGAAATTTAGGGTGGACACCATCAATTCCCACGGCATTGGATTTAACAGAGAGTACGCTTTCTACTACGTCAACTTGGCGAATTCCTGAAAATTTAAACTTGTTGGTAGGTTCAGAGGTATCAGCTAAAGAAATAAATAATAAAGGGTGGGCCAAATACAAGTTTATTTTTAAAAATGCAATAAAATTAACAAAATTTAATTCTAACCAAGTATTTTGGCTTTATTAGTAAGATCAAACATTCCCATTAATTATGAAACACAACGTCTTCGAAGCGAATGGTCATGCGCCTTAAATTTCTGACTCAATTGGACCTTGTAAGTGAATAATCCGGACATATTTGTGCAGAATTCTCCTCAGGCTAGTGCGTGAAATGTTGAGCTGTTGAGATCGATGGGGAGCAGCGTTGCCGCTGGGCTTCACGAAAGTGTAACACATTTTTTTAAAAAACGTAACAAAAGCCAAAAAAATGTAACAAATTGAAAAAAAATTATTTAAATCAAAGAATGCTCTTGAACTCAATTTTTAATTTTTAATAGGAACATAAGTTTTCTTCATCACAGTTTTTAAATTCAGTACAAAACTATACATTAAATAATAAGTTAATAAATTATTATAAGTAAGACACATTTTAAGTTTTAAATAAAACATGTTTAGGCAAATTAAGAGAATTGATCTTTTATTTGTTTTGCAAACATTATTGATTCAATGGTATTCAAGTGATACCTATTGGTTAAATCATTTTTTATCAAATTTAGCTCTGAAAGAATACGTTCTGCTGCTGCAGAACTGTGTGGTAAACTTAATATTTTATAAACAAATTCTGTTATATTTTCAAAAAGATTTTCTTTTTGAGGATTTTGCAAAGAGCCAACATGGAATGTGGAAACTGGAATACTTTGAGGAATGGATATCTAACCATGTTTATATGCTGGATCGAGAGATAGAGTTTGAATTTGAAGTGAAAGATAGCAAGATTTCGACTAAACTGTAACTGAACGAGTTCGATCGAGTCGAATAAAGGTGATTTCAACTCAATTTAGGACGTAGGTGTACAAATAGGTGGAAGTGTTGTTTAAGCGCACTTAACACTGATTAAAAAAACCATAAAGTAAATTTTTAAAGAAAAAAAAAGTTTGGAGAAAAAAGTGTAACAAAAAGAAAAAAAAAGTAACATAGTAACAAATACAAAAAAATTAAGAAAAGTGTAACACTTTTGTTACACTTGTAACATTGTGGCAACGTTGATGGGGACTTGATGTTCGAGAATTGAGTCTTACACTCTCGGCTATAGCAACCACATTCTCGTCTGTGCGCACCGTACGACTGCGCGGACCATGAGTGTTATCCACAGTCTCACGAAATTTTTGTACAAGCTTGCGTACATCAGGCCCGGTGGGTGCTTCATTTTGGCCAAAACTTCTTTTCGAAAAACGCACGGTTTCCAATATTTCTTAACGTTGTTTTTTTTAATATTTTGCGCGCACTAAAGGGATTTTTGACTACCCTTAAAATGATTGATCACAGTGCGAGCGTTTAGGAAAATGGGAGGGGATTTAAAAGGAGATACCGATGCACATTGGTTTTGAATATCTGAATATCACAATGGGAGGGAAATATAGAGTCGGGTAAGGCATTCCATAAAGAATGAATCTCTGAATTTAACACGCATATACACATTTTTCTTCTATGTTAACACTGATAAGCCATACCAAACACACACACAAATTCCGAACCCAAGTTCAGGCAATCGATGGCTTGTTATCGTAATTTGTATAAATGTGCTCACATTTGCTAGATAAGGTATCCTAAGCAAACTTATCTTATCATACTCGTCTCTTATCCAAGTGTTTAATATGTTTGAACATTAGGAAACATTAGAATCCACTAGATGGCTTACCCTGTGTAATATGATCATATACAAAGGTAGTATACTCAATCAAATAATCAAACACCTGAGCCAATATAGAAACTCTGATTTTTATTGAGGGTACCAAAAAATCTTCGGAATCTATAGTTTGGTTTCTGTCGATGAAAAGTGTCAACATTATCTATCTGTGACTTCGTGTATACCAGTACAGACTTTCCTAAAACATTCAAATTCCAACCATTAAAACCAATTTTTTCGAAAACGTATTTCATCAGTGTAGTACCCTTTGTACTGTCATGCAGAATTTCTTCGGTTTGATTCTCAACGGCTCCAAGCAAAGTTATTCTGGGGTGTATTGTCCCTTGCGAGGATTGACAAAACCTCAAAGGTTATCTGTTGTCATAAAAAGTGGTGCTTACTAGGCCTTTGGAATCAACACAAAATTGCCCCCTCCATTTCTGGTAACACGCACACAGAAATGGTTGAGAGCTGTAAGTTACTAGGTTCTGGCTTTCTTCGAGCTGTTGTACTACTAAATTTAATTTTTAGTTTCAAGAGTTATCTAGCTTTTACTAAATGATTTTTTGAGCAGTTTTTGAAAAAAAAAATATTCTCTTAGATTCAGAAAAAAGTTTTATGTTAGGTAAATACTGTTATTTTTAAGAAGAAGAAAAATAAAATACACGACTGGATGACACAAATTTGGTCTAAAAATTTTAAAAACGTTACTAGAAAAAAAGGTTCATAACCAAAAAATCATTTTTTAAATGACGAAACCAACTCTTTTAGTAGTTGAAACTAAAAACAAAATGCGATTTCTCAAGCAAGTATTACTTTATGCAGGAACAAAAATTATAAATCCTTGTAGCGATTTTTTAAAATTATAAGCAATTATATAAAAATAAAAATTTTAATTTTTAAGAACAAAATTTGGAGCGCCAACGTTAATGAAAATTATATTTCCAAAAAAAATACTGACCTATTGCAAATTTGGAAAATTCAAAAAAAATGATTTGTTTCAGTTCTGAAGTTTTTGGAAGCTTCTCTATGAAAACATTTCATTAATATCGGTTTGCCGATAATGAGAAATTCAAAATTCAAAAAATTGATCCTATAGTGCAGTCAGTATTATCATAATTTAAAAATTGTTTTTATTGAATTATAAATCGTTAATATTTTTGTCGAAAGAAAAAACAATTTGATCAAAATTTTAGGCGCCGCAGTTTTGGTGAAAAATACGATTTTCGAAAACCATTTTTTAAAATTTGTATGGTTAGTACCGTTATTTTATATAGAATACAAATTTTGTTCCTAAAAATACTTTTGAAAATTATTTTAAAAATCTAATATATTTTTTTAAATATAAACAAAAAATAGAAAATTTGAGAACATCGACATTCAAAAAATGATTCTATAAAGGGAACCTAAGTAGTAAACGAATTTAAAAATCTATCTCTATATTGGAGTTTTCTAACAATCTTTAGCTCTGTTACGTTTAAAAGCTTTCTTCTCGATAAATATCCCCTATAATAATTTTTTTATCAGCTGTCAGAAAACACAAATGCATTTTGATTCTTTATCCTTTAAAATAGCTTTTTAATACGAGTAGTTAAAGAATTTTTTAAGGTATGATTTAAGAGTTGTAAGCTATATTTTCATGCATGTTTACGAAAATTGCGAATATTTAAAAAATTTTATGAACCAGAAAAAGAAAACTATTTACACTGCTGTGACGACTGCATTTTCAAAAGAATCAACAAAACAACCGAAGCTTTATACAAAAAAGTACACGAGTAAAATAAATATTTTTTTCTCAAGTTCAAAATTAATAAAAATGAAATCGCACTTAGAAATCCCCCCTTTTTTATTCCCTTTACTAATTGTTCTATGTAAATAAAAAAAGAACTGACACAAATTTTCATGCTAAGTTAATTTACCAATACAAGAAGTAATAATTTCTCTTCGTGCTAAATTGTATGCTTTGTATTAACTAGCTAATTTAAAAATAAAATTTATAAATAATTAAAGCTTTTAGCTGACAGACATACTTACAATCAATATTAAGGAGCTCAAAAGTGCTCTCAAAGTCAATGAATTAGCTGCAATCGAGCTCCATGTTTGCTCCAAAGGTGCACGCTTTAAAACTGAGCGTATTTTTGAATAAACGTGCTATAAGTTTAGCTCTGAAAGCGATTTTCGAGCATTTATACAGCTTAAAATGTTTCTTGGGAAGGTACCATTTATAAATATTTTTTGAAAATTTTTGTTCAACAGTAAACTAGTTTGTTCAAAAAAATCTGGCGAACTGTTTTGGAAAAAAAAATTCTTAAAATCGCGTAAAAATTGTATGGCAATTACTTTTATTTTTAGTCCTATTCGGACAAACTGATAGAAAGTTAGATAGATGGAATGGCGAGACACACTTTTTAAGTCTTCCCTGCCATAGTAATGTCAAGTTTGATCAAAATCTAGAGTACGAATGGATAACTTTTCAAAAGTGTAATTAAAAATGTATTTCTCAAATTCTTCGGGGTTTATTGAAATGTTTATATTGAAATACTTTTAAATCATTCCTGGAATTTTTGTATTTTGTAAACTTAATTATCAAACGAGGGTTGTTCGATAAGTCAGTGACATTGTCAATTGTGACAATGACAATTGTCTTTTATTTTAAAATTAATGTTATTTTTTAATTATGTAGTCTTCTTTTAGAGCTATACACTTCCTCCAACGATATTCCAACCTTTTTAACCCGCTCAAAAAATATACTTTAACAAACTCTGCAAAATATGCATTCGTTCCATAAATGACTAAATTATTTGATGAAAATATTTTTTCACCGAGCCAGTTTCATATTTGGAAATATTTTGAAACTTGTTTCTTCTTCATACGAGGCCGCTTTTCAACCAATTCTGTGTTATATCTATCCAGTAAATTGGCATAGCGGCATCCATCTTTCTGATATTTTTTTCATGCCCAAATGGTAATGCAGGATACGAATAACGATATCATTTTAAATGGCTGCAATGTTAGCTATGTCACGAACCTTGATCCGGTGATTGTCTGACACAATATCCTTTATTTTGGTGACCATTTATTCAGTTGTGACTTCATTTGTACGTCATGGACGCTCAGCGTCTTTTTAGCTTATACGAACACAACGAGATTCTGTGAACCATTTTTGGAGCTTTCCATACGAAGGAGCAGAATCTCCATAGTATTTTTTTAAGGTTTTTAAGTTTTTTTCTCAGTTTCCTTAATGGTTTTACCACGCCAAAAATTAGTGCTTTATTATGACGCGAAATTCTCTTTTTCATATTTTTTTTTTTTTTAAATACACAACTATAAGTTCTTTCGAACCGGTAAATCGGTTAAAAATTGACAGATCTATTTGAATTTTTTTGTCTAGGCCCTGACAAAAAAAAAAACAGATATGGTGTAGCTGGGAAAAAAACATTCATTGCCATCTGAGCCACATTCTACGAGTATCTCTGAAGTCACTGACAACAGCCCTCGTTAAGGTCATTAAAATGTGTTTTTTTTTTTTATAATCTACACGCGCTCAAGGGATTATGATTACCCTTTAAATGTTTGAACACAGCGCGGGCGTGAAGTTAAGGAAGAGAAAGAAGGATAGGAAAGATGTGTGGGCACGATGTTCTGAGACTGAAGGTTGTTGTCTCAGATATTTTATCTCCAGGGATGGCGGCTGAACTAAAGCGGAGAATGCCGTGTCTTATTTCTATGTCGCTTATAATTCACATTATTTTATTCGTGTTCATCCTTATTGGGCATACTAGTTTAACTCAATTACATGTTGTTAGTGTTATGCCTGAACAACATGTAATGAGTAAACCAGCAACCTATTGATGAGAATTTTAGAAGGTTTTTAATGGAATTAAAACGACATAGACGACGGCAGGGATCGAACCTGTGATCATGAGGTTCACAGGCGAGCACACATCCATCGCGCCACGGCCACCCCTCAAGTGTGTGTGAGTTGATTTTCATAAATCTGTGTGTTGAAAATTCTACTTTTTTTAAATTTTTATTTGCAACAAATTGCCTAAATGAAAATAATTATTTAAGAAATACGAAACTCTGGTCTGCCTGTCGATAGTAAGCATAATTTTTTTAGATACAAACTTTTAAGATACAGAATTTTAATTTTTCAGCATTTTGAAATAAAGAATTTTGAAAATAATGGTACCAACCAGAACGTGAAAACTGCATTTTGGTTCTTATAATCTGTCTAAAAAAGATTGTCAGTAAATATCTTATTTACAAAAACAAATAAAAAACATACAAACAAATTTAAAAATCTATGAATTTTTGAATATTACGAGTACAACAACAACTTGAATTAACTACCACCAATTGAGTTCTTATTTGGCTGGAGTTATAGCTATTTCACGGTTGCCAAGCCGATCATCAGACTCCTTTATTAGTGGTGCTTAGTCTTTATACTATCAAGTTTAATCGAAAAACTTTTTGCCTTGACTGAGATTTGAACCCAGACCTAGCGTCGTCAGAAGCCAATGCCCTACCCGTATCACTTGAATGACTAATAAAAGCGCTAGTCCTCAAGAGATAATTGATAAACGATAAAACCTAAATTGGGATGGCCCTGATCATGTGGTCTCGGTAGCGTGATGCGTAGGGCATTGGCTTCTGACGACCGACGCTAGGTCTGGGTTCATATCTCAGTCAAGGCAAAAAACTTTTCGATTAAACTTGATAGTATAAAGGCTAAGCACTACTAATAAAGGAGTCTGATGATCGGCTAGGCAACCGTGAAATAGCCATAACTCCAGCGTCCAGCCAAATAAGAACTCAATTGGTGGTAAATCATTCAAGTTGTTGTTGTAATATTCAAAAATTCATAAATATGTATATGAAGCTTTGCAGGCACAACTGCATGTATGTAACCATACAAAAACCTCTTCAAATTTAAAAATCAATTTAAATTGAACCAAATAATTATTCTTAACTAAAAACCAAACCTCTGCAAAGCAAATTGTTGTCACGAATTACAAAAAGATACAAAAATAACAACACATTTACGAAAAGTCATAAGCCCAAAAACTAACAATAGACTTTTGACCAACTTGGATGGGCTTAACGTTCACAAATCAATTGTGAATCCACAGCCCATTAGGTTAAACCCACCCAAGTCCACAATGAAGTTACACAAAAAATTCCATTATATTAGAATGGAAGTGGGTCAAAAGCTCCCAAGAAAAGTAATATCGCCCATCACGATATCCTGAATAGATACCCCAATAATATTAAATTTGATTTCTTGTAAGGTAGGTCCAGTTTCAGTTGTGGTGACATATATCTACATATTTCTTTTTTAATTTTTGATTAGTTCTTGTTGATTCTCATAGTTAAGAATTTGAAAAAATAAGTTTGATTTGGCTGTAAAATGAGCCTTGCAAGTTCAGTGGAAGAAAATTATTTAAATTGGTTCCTACCTCACGGCTGCAGCTGTTAGACGCTTTACCGACAAAAGACAGTATTTGAGTTTTTGAAATATTAAATTATATGCTATTTAGGTTTCCTATTTCACCATTCTATCGAGATTGGAATTTAATGAACTTATCATACGCTCCCGTTCTAAATCTACATCCAAGAAACAAGGACGTGTTCCTGGAAACAAATAGGGGAAGCTTAGAGTAGAATAACCCAATCGACCGATGCCCCTAAGGTAAACATACCACCGGCCATCAGCCAGATCTATGAGGAAGAGTCATTTAGATAGAATTCTTAGATTTTTCCCCTCACATGGTTTTTCTTTTTTTGCTTAAGACGGTACCTGCATATTTTATTCAAAAATAACAGTATTAACCAAAAAAATGGTTTTCCAAAATCGTATTTTTATCAAAAACGGTACCTAGAATTTTTATGAAATTATTATTCTTTCCATTAATTTTAACAATCTTTCTTCCGTTACGTATTAACTGTATTCAGATCAAAACATATACCTATATACGATCGTTCTTTCAAGATCAAGGAACAGATTTTTCAAATTTTCACCCTTAAAAATCTTTATGGTTGGCGCCATTGTTAGAATCGACTATCCGAAGTATTGTTGTCTTAATTCTTTGGGCAAATTGATACAAAACGAAATGTTTATATTTTCTTTTGATTCTAGATTACAAAAGGTGCAGTGGGTTTTGGTTGAACTTTTGAATGGCGAGCCGTTTAAATTAAGTTGCAATGAGGGAAAAGACTCTTTAGCTAAGTTCGTCACTAAATAATATACAGGGTGTCCGGTAATTCGTCTGCCATACTTTGGGATGTGATTCTTGGTCATATTCTAAGAAAAAAATTGTTCTACAGTTTTATGTACACACAAATACAGTCATAATAAGTGCTCAAAGTGCCCTCCTGCGTTTTGATTGCATGCTAGAGCCCGTTTTGGATTTCATTTTGAATGTTTATTATCGATAACTCTTGCCTTACAATATGAGATCCATACCATTAGTACTGGCAGAGAAATTAACCTTAACGTGGGTCAGGGTACGGTACACCAAAGTTAGCCTTTTCTTAAATCGTCAAATAGTGATGTCAAAGTTGAAAATCAGACTTTACTGTAGAACAATTGTTTTCTTAGAATATGACCAAGAATTACATCTCAAAGTATGGCAGACGAATAACCGGACACCCTGTATATTATAACTACCTCTTAATAAAGTTCCGAAGTTGGTATCAGTTCATTATGTGGCAAAACTTTACTGCTTATTGAATTAACTTACACGGATGTGTTCGAAAGATTTATATTAATATTCATGAAAATGCAGATCGAATTGATCTAGAATTTTTCTCACTATTCAATTTGCATTAAAACTTTGGAATTTGACACACTTGACTACAAAGATCTAGAAAAATTAGCTAACAATGCCCAATTGACCCAGCAATTTCATTCACTTGAACGACGCTGTGTCCCATAATTAATTGAAATTTTTGTTTTTACTAATTAAGTCAAAAGGCATAGAGAAAATTTAATTTTGTTCATTTTATTGTATTTTTAAAAAGAAACTTGTATTTGGCCCAGTGGCGTAGCGTGCCATCTCTGCGCCCGGGGCGGGAGACTCATTTTGCCGCCCTATTCAATACTTAATTAAAATTAAATTTCGAGACATCGTTTCACAGGCAATGAGGTATCTTTTATTAAAGGTAAATAGGATCAGCGGTTTCACAAACGGATTCTACGGGCCTTACGAGCAGCGAAGTCAGAAATAACTTTGGTAAAATCAATATTCGCTGCCAATACTTGTTCAATCGACAATATAGCCAAGTTTGATAGTCTAGTGGAGCTCATAGTGGATCTGAGATAATTTTTGATTAGCTTCAACTTCGAAAAACTTCTCTCACAACTAGTGACACTAATTGCCAAAGTCAAATATATACGAATCAAGATGACTATATTTGGAACCGAAATCCCCAGATCCAGTTTTTGAATGAACTGGAGTCGTCATTTCTTGAATGATCTTCTCAAATGATGCGAACACCTCTCGACGGAGGTCATGCTCGTGAGACAAAGCTGCATCTGCGGATTCTTCGCCATGCATTCATTCTTCTCAATTTTAGTTCGATTCCGAGTTTTTCGCTGAGAGTCTTAGCAAAGTCGATAGGGCTTGGACGAAAAGGTCTCTGCTCTCCACTAGTAGACCTTTAAAGCGCAGAGTTTCTGAACATACTTATCCACACTCAGTTCTCGTTGCTGCAGGTAAATCTGTGCGTCATATACTTCAGGTAGCACTGCAGCCCAAAAGCCAAGAAAAGTGAGGAAGTTGAATGACTACATGGCTGTCAGAAGAAGACTGGCTCCCGATTTTGTGTCGGAAGTTTGAGATGAATCCATGAATTCTTCCAGTACCTCTAGAACTTCTTCAAACTTATTTTTAAGCGTCTTGACAGTTTCATTTCTAGCGCTCCAGCGCGTTTCAGTGACCCGTTTCACTACTTGACCTATGACGGCAACCAAAGATGTCTGGTGTACTGTCGAAGATTACGCAATAATATTTAGCTTCTTGAATGCGACGATGGTATCGAATTTGCTGTCTCAGTAAGTTTATCAATTCATTCTGGGTTTTTGGAGATAGAAACGAAACTGGGACTCTTGCTCTCAGCTTTATCGTTTTCAGATGTTCCATTAGAAAAGGGTCATATTTAGCTAGGAGGTGCACTAACTCCAGAAAATTCCCGCGGTTGCAACTATCATCTCCTCGATGTCCTCTGAAGGCCAGATTCTGTTTGGCTAAGAACTGGATAATATTCAACAACCGGTACAATACATCCCTCCACTTCTTCTCCTCACTTTCGAACATTTCTTGTTGTTTCTGATCGATGGTTACTTTACGGTTCAGGCGAGCTTCCAACTCCTTCCATTTCAAGAAGTTCTGCTCACGTTCCAGGCTGTTTTCATGGTCTCCGATTCTTGGATTTAGCTTCCACCATTTGTTGAATCCTTCTTCAGATGCGAAATTCGAGCCAAAATTGCCAAACAGCTTGCAACAGAAACAATACAAGGATTACTTCAAAGGCGAGTACACAATCCAAGTTCGGAGAACCTTTTAACCGTTAGATAACGGTTTGTAGAACCTCCCTCTAGTTAGTTTTCGGGTACCGCCTTTCGTTGAAGTCCCTGAGCGAACACCATCGGCAAATTTGCAATCGATGTGCTGTACTGAGTCAGATCCGCGACGTACTAGAAGCATTCTGACTTCGTTGGTCATAGTAGAAGGTCAGCAACCTACAACGTCGAGATTCACATCTTTGGCTTCGGCAGGAGCAGAAGGCACGATTACAATTATGTCTTCTTTGACAACATCGAGGTTCACTTTTTCTGCAGGCTTGTGACTAGATGCTTGAGGTACTTCTGGTGAGTCGACTTTTTCTTGACCCTGCTCTACGCTGGGACCAGAACGACTTCTAACTTTGACGACAGGCACGTCTTCTACTTCTGCCTGTAAAATAAGTTATGCATTCCCATGAATATTAGACGGAGGACAATTCTAGGCCACGCACGATTCTAGATGGAGGAATCATATACTTACATTGGAATCAATTCCGCTGCTGCTGAATGCCACGTTAACGTGGCTTTCGAACTAGAACTAAAACTGAAATATATCAGTAATGCACCTTGAGACTTCTTCGCATCTGATGCTTCTTTCTTTTTATTGTGGTATTCCGCACCGCTTTCTTTGACTCTTTTCATTTTCAAAAACAAGTTCAAAGGTTGAGTGAAGTACTAAGTACTGTACTAAGTGTTGAGTTGTAGAAGATTCAAAAGTATTTAAACGATAAACAACAAAATCGAAATGACTTTCTGTGATGCGAAAATATTATATATTGAGCTGGCTGAGACTAGAATAACGTTTCCGTAGAATCTTAGAGTGCATTCCGTTATTGTCGCGCAACTCACGAAACTAAAACGGAACGTTCGGAAACTCTCGCGAAACTGAAAGGGAGCGTTCCGAAACATATGATATGCGATACCGCTGCGCTGGCGGCGCAGGTACTTACCTACTTTACCTACTGTACATACTTTATATCTATATATATGTACGTGGTCAATTTGCCGCCTCCAGCCTTCTGCCACCCGGGGCGGGCCGCACCTTCGGCCCCCCTACGCTACGCCACTGATTTGGCCCACCCATTTGCTTGCAAAAGTACGAAAATAAATCTTTTCTCTACAATCTACGTTTGTAAATTTACACCACATTTTCGAATGAATGCCACTGTAATGATAAGTCATACAAATCGAAACTATTCGCCTTCGTCGAAATTGATTCAATATTTTTGACAAAAATTAATGGCAGTGTCGGTAGTGTGAAAACGGAATTATGATATATATTAAAATTCTGCATTTGAAAAAAATATTTGTTCTGTAATTTGCAGAGCGATCACACTTTGGACTAGTGAAGGCAAAATATAACAAAATAAATACCAACGAACACACCCTCGCATGCCAACCTCCTACATTTCAACTTCTGAAACTCCATTTTCACTAAAATATTCTTTTCCATTACTAGCCTATTTTTCTTCACTAATCATTTGTTGTTGTTTTCCATGTTAAATTTTGCAATGTAGCGTATTCACTAACCAATAAAACACGGCTAATATAAAACAAAAAAACTAAAGAAAATATTTTTATTTAAAAACAAACTCATGTCGATAAAAAAAAATTATTTCAAACAGACAAACATCAATCAACCCAAGCATAGTTTAATTTATTTTTGTTCAACAAAAAAAGTTAAGAAAATGAAAATAAATTAAATTGTTTGGTTTTATGAAATACTTTAAATACCAGAAATCAGAACTACTTAAAGATTCTTTCAGTCATAAGCTTTAAATCTTCCATAGCTCAAAAATAACATTTTCTTAAATTGAGATATTTTTGCAGCATATTGACGATACATGAACTTTTTTCTTAACTAAACTACAAATCTGTCTTTGGCTATGATAAACACACAAGGTATTTTTAGACACTAGATATACCTAAATCCCTTAAACCTCTCGTACCTAGCTATTATTCTTTATTTTCTCTGCTTTAGTTTATTGAACCACTGACTTTGTGCTGGTACTAAAGTACACCCAGTACCTATCTGTGTTCGGATGAAAACTCAAAAATAGAACCTGTGCAATTTGAAGCATGTGAATGTGCAATCTATTTATTTTTCCTCTCATGTATTGTTTTGTGTAAGGGTATTTTTAGTGGAATACCAGGAGCAATTTATTGAAATTGTGAGCATGCCTGGTAATAATCCAATTTTCTAGAAAGCCGACAAAATAATACAACAACAAAAAAAAAACACAAATGGTATTGTATTGTGCTGGAATGGCTTTAACTTAATATATCCGTTCTGAGTGCAAGTAGTCCTATCGTTCAAACTTGACAGGAAAATTATTATTTAGCTAATAAAAAAAATATATAGAACCATACTTACGACTTCATCAAAATGATTACTTTGATGATTGGTCTACGCAGTGTGTATGGCAAGGTCACGGGTAATTATTTTACGAATGTCGATTTTGTTCTAGGGAAAGTAATTTATTTTGAATGCTTTATGCGTTACCTACGTTAAAAAAACGGCAGCCAAAACATGCTTTAGAACAAATTTTAGTTTTTCTTTTGAGTTGAATAATTTTAAGGATTCATGTACACGGGACTCTTTCAAACCACTCATTAATTTTTAAGCTCAATTTATTTCATTTTATATTTTTTTTTTCATTCTTGATTCTGTACCTTACTGGTAAGAGACTTAGCATAAGTAGGTACAAGCATCAAGCTATATACATATGTCATTTCTCAATATGGAGTTTACATTGATATCTTTTAAGACACATGGGCGACATTTTATATTTTAAAATAAAAAAGTTTTAATGCCCATTCCATTTACAAATAATTCAAAAACAAAGGTAATTATGGATGAAGTGAAAATTATAAGAAGTTGGAGAAATAACAATATTTAAATTATTTTAAACAAACATCGAGATATATGTAAATCTATCAAAAAGTAAACTGTTGAAGTTTCGGAGCACATGCAAAGAATTTATAACATGTAGAAATCTGCTCTTAAACACTTGAATATTTTCTAAAGAATTCGAAACTTTGAAATAAATTAATTGAAACTTGGGCCTTTATGCCGTAACACGACCTTAAATCATATACCGAGTGCGTTATATGTTCCAGGTGGATTTAATTTGGTTGCCATTTTTGTATGAATGAAATGTTTCAGTTTGTCATTTGACATAAAAATAACTAACAGCTCACTTTAGACGACCGCCATATTCAAAAAATTATTTTGAATGACTAAACACATTTCAACTTGGCTGGCTTTGTCAGTAAACAGAATAGCCGCTATTGAGGCACCGAAAACCTTCGGTTAGTCCTACAGAACATTTGGTTCCAACAAGACTGTGCCACATTACAGGCTCGTACAACGATATGATTTTTTCCCGACCGAATAATGTCAAAAAGTTGTATTGTCGACTAGCGTTCACGATCCCCTGATTTGGCGCCTCCGGATTTCTTATTTACTGTTGATGGCAGAAGAAAAGTTGTACCTGAACAAATCAATCACAACCTAGTTAATTAAGTTAACAGAACAAACGAAATCGCTGAAATTAAAACAGAACTATTGAAAACCATAAGGTGGATTTTAGTAAAAGAAATTATTCGAATTTTGTATATAAAAATCTGTGGAAAAGTTTTTGTTGAAAAAAAATATTTATTTTTTAAATGTGTATCTAATGAAGGTATCGTTATTTTTGGTCTGAAAAACAAAAATGTTTGGGGAGAAAAATTTTAAAGTGCTACGAGTATCTACCAAGTTTAAATATGATTGACCAAAATCGGTCAAAAATTGTAGTTTGTAAAATTCTTTAAAAAAAAAAATCTTTTTTTTTGTTTGGAGCTTTGGCCTAGAAATAACTTTTGCGCCACAAAATAAGTCAACTTATCTGAACGTAATAATTTATAAATTTTGAATTTTTAACTTGCGACTGATAGGTACTATGAAGCAAGTAATGCATTCGTAAAAAAAATCGAACTCGAGATTTTGATCAAAGTTGACATTACGATGATAGCGAAGACCAAAAAAGTAGGTCTCACAATTCTGTCTGTCGGCCGATTTTCTTTAAACTTGGTAGATAGATATCATTTTTAATTTTTCCTCCCCACATGTTTTTATCTTTTTTTTTAAATCAAAAATAACTGTATCTGCCATACGATTTTTTGGAAATTTTATAAATATTTTTTTTTCTCAAAAACTGTCCCACAGAATTTTTTAAAACAAATTTGAAAAATTTATTTAGTTAAAACTATGTACTGGTTGAAAAAAACATTTCCAAGAAATTGTTATTTTTGGTAGCCCCTCTGGATCCATTTATTTTGTTCTTGATTTTCTCGAAAACGGTACAACCGATTTAAATAATTTTTTTTGCAAAAGCTCCTTTGAAAGTTTGAATAATATTACATATTCAAGTTTTCAATTTTTTATTTTTGGGATTTAAAAAAAAAAAAACCAATTTTGTTTTCTAAACTCAATATTTCGAAAACCCCATTCTCGTTTTTTTTTTTTCAAACTTGATAAATAAAAGTTTCTAAACATAATCTACAAGATTTGAGAAAAAAAATTGTTTTATCTTAAACTAACGGTACCTTCCATGCAAATGTTAAAAAATGGTTTTCGAAAATCGTACTTTTCTCAAAAACGGTTCCGAGAATTTTGCTAAATTTTTTTTCTTTTGATTAATTTTTACGATCTATAATTTAATAAGAAAAAACTGATATCAAGATATATTACTGACTGTATACCTACCATAGAACCATTTTTTCGAATTTTGAATATCTCATTATCGGCACAACGGATTTTAATGAATTTTTTTAAAGAGAAGCTTCTAAAAAGTTTAAAAACCATTGCATTTCAAAACTTAAAAAAAAATATTTTTTTTTGGAAAATTCACTATCTCATTATTTTTTTTTTTGTAAATTCAATTTTTATTCGAACAATAATAACAACATTAAATTAACGTACCAACACTTTTTCTTAAAAATGTTTTAAAAATTTTGTATATGGGTCGTTTTAAAAAAATTACATTTTTAGCGTTATAGCTTCTATTTTTTTTGCATTTCAATTTAAAGACTTGAAATTTGGCATGGAACTGTGTTTATATGTCAGCATTATAAGAAAAAAATTGCAGATCGATTGATGGTAACGAATAGCCATGGTAATTAATAATGTGTAATCTCCGTGGCCTTTTTGGGATGTGATTTTCATGCTTAATCAGTTTTATTAATATTTTTAATGATGAAAATGATTTTTTATTTAATTTTGGGCCTTGTCGTTTGAAAGGCCTTCTCTCAAACTTCAATTTTATGAAATGCCAAAAAAAAAAAAAAAAATTGTTTTGTTGTCCGAATACTTAGTTGAACGAGTGTGACAAGATTTGGAAAAAAAAACCTAATTAAACATTTTCGCTTTTTCACACAACTTAACAATTTTTAATAATTTTTTACGATGCATTATCTTATAGTACGTCAAAAAACCTTTAATTTCGTGTTTTATTATAATTTAATTATTGCAGTTAATTCCTTTAAAATTTGCATACAAAATAATTTTTTCATCCGAGTAAAAATTCAGTGTAATCTCCCGGGCCTTGTTATCTTTGTACCGTATAAATATTTTTTAGTCTAACCACCTCCAAAAGAAAGGTATTTACTCATACTTGAACCTAATATAATTTGGATGACATTGAATTACATTTACTATATTAAAATTAAGAAATAGTCGATTTTGTAATCTCCGTGGCCTGTAATCTCCGTGGCCATTTTCGTATTTGTTTTTTAATAACTGTTCTTTTAGTTTATAATGGCTCATATTATTATTAATTTTTTTATATTCTAGATAAATATACTGAATTTCATCATTCCTTACAGTATTGGTACCGTAAAAGTTCCAAGAAAGTTATGTGCCGTTATTTAAAAATATTTTTTTGACTCTTTCATGCTTTTAAACAAAATCATTTCGTAAACAAACAACTTTTTTTATTAATTATCCTATTAAATTTATTTGCTTTCCACAAAATTTCAACTATTTATTGTTACTATTTATTTTGTGGATTATTGTTATTTTATGCAAGAAAAGAACATTTTTAGTACATTCGAAATTTAAAATTTAAATTTTTATCAAAAAATACTCGTAAAGTGGAAAATATTTGAAATTATTTTTGCGCAACTCGGAGAATTCCTTTTCTACTTGTTTACTATAGATTTAGAAACTAAAACCCAAGAAAAACTGACAAAAAAATTTTTTTCAAACGATCAAAAAAAATGTCAATTTTTAAAAAATGACCGATATAAGAGCTTAGGTATTTTTTTAAGAAACCATTACAACGACTTATAACTTTTTTTCTTGCACGAACTAATAGTTCCTTGAATCACATGGCATCCTGTTTTTAGCACTAACTACGAACGGAGTTGTTTTATTCATTAAAAAATGAATTTTATGCTTATGAACAGTTTTTCTCTAATAACATTAATTTTTGAAATTCATAGTCTTTTACATAAGAACAAGTTCGTGCGACCCAGTCGTGCATTTTATCTTATATTTTAAAGGTATTTCAAAAACGGTTTAGTATTTTTTTTTCTTAATTTTGGTTCTTATATAAATTCGTATTTCCTTAAGAGACCACATGGCATTTTGCTTGTGCTCCAATTTATCCATTTAAAAGATTATTTTAAGCTTATGAAAACTAGTCTTTAATAAAACACATTTTTTAAAACTCTAGATAGATCTATTATACATAATAGGCGTGTTTTGTTAAGAAATGTTACATTAAAATTACTGAAGAGTGAATGTGCTGTTAACTTGTTGTTGTTGTATTTATGTACATGTGCAAAATAAGCTTAATGTGTAACATTTCTTAATGTGTACATTAAGAAGCTCAACAAAACACGCCTAATATCAAATTCGTGCAACCAGTCTTAGTAAACAACAACTTTTAGTAAAAGCTTATAGTAAAGGTTTGCAAAAAAAAATTCCTTCTCATAACCATTGTTCCTTCCATTATTTTAATTTACCGATTTTAATTTATTGATTCATTTATTTATGAAAAGCTTTTTAGAAGCTTAAATAAAACTGTATAACAAAATTTTGAAAAATATTTTTATTTCATACAAAA
The DNA here is from genome assembly GCA_963931855.1 of Philhelius festivus. Lineage (NCBI taxonomy): Eukaryota > Metazoa > Arthropoda > Insecta > Diptera > Syrphidae > Philhelius > Philhelius festivus. Next base: position 82,329,495 of record OZ007556.1, on the reverse strand, counting down.
TCTAACCGTTTTTAAAAATCTTATTTTCCTCAAAAAAAAACCAATAAGAATTTTGTTAAAACAATTTCTGTATCGTTGAATGTGCATCATTTAACATCTTATAAAAAAGATTTCAAAATAAGTCGTTTGTAAGAGTCCAATTTGTTTATTTTTGTACGTTATCATTATTGGTATAGCGGATTAAAATACATTTTGCTTATTTTAAAGTTCATAAAATATTAAATATCAAAACATTTAAAGAATATATAATATCTCAAAAGTGGATCAATGATTTATTTTTCTATATTAAAATTCATTTTTCTATATTAAAATTCATTTGCACAAAAATAAAAACTTGAAATTTAGGGTATTAAATTTTTTTTAAAATAATAAATATAAACTAAATATAAAAACTTATATTATATAAAAAGTCAAACTACAAAAGGATTTGTTTAAGCCATTTTAGAAATGAATTCCAAGCTTCAGTACATTTTTCTTCAATAACATACATATTTTTCAAATTCTAAGCCTCTTAAGCAAAAGAATAAGTTCGTAGGATTTTGGATTTAGATTTTTTATAAGTTTTTTTTTTCCTCTCCAAGGATTTTAAATATTTTCTCCATAAATTAATGTATGTTCGAGAAATCGGATGACATTCTACTTTTTTAACTTGAAACTATAAATATAGTTGTTTTAACAATTTAAAAATGAATTTCGATTGGCTGCTAACTTTACTTAAAAATGAATTCGTTTTTGAAAAATACGGAACCGAAATGTATTTTCCATCCTTTTAGATTTCATTTTTGTTTTTAAAAAATAGATTACAATATTTTATTTACAAAAAATCATTAAAGCCTTTACCCTTCCACACATTTGTTTTTTCTTACTTTTGAAGACCAAAAAAAAGAATGATACAAGCATTATTTTGCGGGACAAATTTTGACAGCCACCGTATTTCCGAAAGTGATTTTTGTCAAAACTGGTTTTATGTAAAAGGTGCTTATGCTTCTCTTGAAAACATCAAGAGGAGATTCCAAAAAGGTATGAACGACTTTTGTAAGACAACCCGTTCCAGAGATACACTACAAAAGACATTTAAATTAGATTTTATCTCTCCAAATTCAAACTTTTGCGCGAGATTTGAAAACGTTTTGTAGAGATTAAAATTGCCCCATACAGCAGGACCGGGATGATTAGAGTCTTATATTAGATGGAGAGAGAGCTTTACTACTTAAATGCTTTCTTAGTCCAACAAAAACAGCTATTAGCGAGAGTGATTCTCTGTTTGATTTCTGCACTAATATCATTTTGCGAGGCAATAGTAAAGCCCAAGTTTACAATGGCCATGGCCTTGAAAACTTCGAAGTTGTACTTATCCATTGTGACGTTTTGCCTGATTCCTCGAAGTTGATATTCATTTCTCGATGATAACATATACTTGGTCAGACTTGTAAAAGACTGCAGTACTTTGGTAATGCAGTTAGTAAAGTCGCAGTTAATTAACTTAACAATTGAATGCAAGTTAATACTGTGCACGGGTACTTTAACTGCAAAATAAACAGTCAGCAGTTAGTACTAGTATTAGTACTGTGCAGTTAATAAAATCAGTTAATTGACTAAAAGTTAATAACTGCAGTACTTTTCAACTGGTTTTAGTCTTTTTAGTCACTCAAAAGTCTTCAGTACTGGCCTTGTTTTGGTTTTAGTCAGTAAGTCTTTTAACTGCAGTTAATTAACTGTAAGTTAATTAACTTAATTTTAGTCTTTTAACTAAAATACTTGAGACTTGTACTTATAAAACAACAGGATATGATATTTTGCATGTAGAATGTTGCGATTGGCATGTGGCATATAACATTGCATGTTATATGTTACATGCGGTATGTGCCATTTGGTACCTACATAAATGTTATACCACACCGATGTCCAGATATGTAATTTTTTTCGATTGCAACGAGACCCAGAAATGTCTCTTGTCTCCGCTCGTGACCAACCCTAATTAAAATAAAAAGAAGAGAACTGACCGTTACAGAAAGTCAGTAGAATATGCATGTAAACAAATATCAGGCCAAAAACATAAATTTTTAAAAAAGATCCAAGTTCTTCTATACAAAAACCGTGAAAAGTACTGAGATCTAAAAGTACGCCAAGTTCTTACTTTATGAAGGTTTAATACCGAATATTTAAAGTAGAATAATATTGAAATAGCTACAATGTAAAAGAGAAATTTTATTATTTAATGATTACTGACTAAAATTTGATGGGTTCACTGTTCAAGTTTTTAAAACCTTTCGAATTGGGCATAAAAAAAATGCCAAGTAAGCCCATCAAATTTTCACGGCTGACCTGTTACACAAAGGTTTTTGTATAGAAGAACTTGGCTCTTTATTTTTAACATTTATGTTTTTGGTCTGATCTCACTTCTTATTGCAAAGATTTTAATATTTTGCCATGTCAGAATCTCGAAAGATATGGAAGGTGGAAAGGTGGACTCTACTTACTCAAATCAACTTAGCTTACAGCTTCTTATTTCTTTTGGTATATTCTCTTTTTGTTATTGGTTGTTTTGATTTGCACTTCAATTGTTTCTTCTTGTCCTGGCAAGATACCTAACACTAACATACCTACCTTAATTATAAATACTAGTACCTACATCCGCTCAAAGTCATAAAAAAGCAATATAATTGTTGAGGATGCGATGATGTTTTTGTTGAAGTTTTAACTCCTTTTTTTAAATGAATGTAGCCCACCAATTAATAGCCTATTAGAGGTTTGATTATAGTTCACATATAGTTCACAGATAAAATTTTTTTTATGTAAGCTAATAATTTTTTCATGTATGCAAATGTTTTCTTTTTTTATTCATGTAAAAATAACATAGTGTACCAAATCGAGCACTCTAGTTCTAAGAAAAGTCATGAATTTTCAAAATGCATGTATAGTTTCAAAACGACAATAAAAAGACGATTCGAATGAAAAATTTTAAATTTTCTTTTTTTCGTTTTGAATTTACATTAAGCTACGAGTATACCGCTCTACCAAATTTCATCATTCTACAGCAATAGGAAGTGCTTCATATAAATTCAACAATTTCTCAGAAAGTGGGCGGATGCCACGCCCCCTGAATGAAAAACTTCAATTTATATTTTTGGTCCTTTATATGCAATTCGAGTCCTACCGTTCCACCAAATTTCATTGTTCTACTGCAATCGGAAGTGTGCCATGTATAATTTACATCAGTTCTGAGGGAGTGGGCGGATACCACGCCCCTGAGTGGAAAACCTCAAATTTTATATGCTTCTCTTAGTATGCAATTTAATCCCTGTTAATTTACTAAATTTCATCGTTTTACAGCAGTCGGAAGTGCTCCATTCATCCAACACCAATTCGGAGAAAGTGGGCGGATACCACGCCCCCTGAATGGAAAACTTCAAATTTTTTCCTCAGCTTGCATGACAAGACCTACCTTTGTGCAAAATTACAAGATTCTACGATGTCAGGAAGTGCTCTATAATTTTGATGATCTGTCAGTCAGTCAGTGAGACAGTCAGTCATTTACGGTTTTTGTGATTTTTGAGGTCTTATATCTCAGGAACAGCTCAGGCTAGAAAATTTAAATTTGGTGGGGCACCTGTGCCTGACTAGCTTAGCAAATATTCGAAATTTTAAGTTTCTGACTTCATTAATACTGAAGAGGGCTCAAAAATCGCCAGAGTTTGTTCCTGTAAAAAGGGTGTAGTGCCAGAACTTGGCTGGGCACTACCGTGCCCTTTGATAAAAGCCGTGTTTTTTGAAAGAGTGAATAACCAAGTAAGCAAAATTTTACATGCAAAACAATAAAAACATCAAGAGTGAATATAATTTGATCAGCAATCAGAGTGAATACAGAATGGATAAAAATTTTTGTTATATTGAGATGTAGATGGCGCTTAAATTGAGTGCAGAAAAACATTTGCTTCGGAAAGGTTGGCACTGGGATGTGTTCTGGAATGCATCTTTTTTTCTCAGAGATTTTTATTGTGTCAAGACATTTTGAAATAAAGCTTCATGTCTATTTTGTAAAAGACGTATACAAAATCTCAAATGTCAATTGATTGAAAAGAGAGTTAATATAAGAGTGACTATAATCGTTTTTTTTCCAAATTTCTTTACTGAGCGGCTATCAATTTTCCATAAAACACGGCTAATATTGAATACTGAAGTGCTGATGAGTGTGATTATAAAAAGTACCAAAGTGGAATCATCTATTAAAATTTTTTTGTTTGTTTTTTTTTTTTTATGTTTTATTTATGTAATCTATACAAAGAAATTGTTTTGTATATTATATATGTATGTTATGTATGTATTTTTCATTTGGACAATTTTTTTTTAATTGAAATAACTTCAATTACATGTGATTTTGTATATATTTAATATGCGTATAATATAATAAAGACATTCAGTATAAAATAAATGTAAGAACTCAATGATTTTTTTATAACATATATGTATGTGTACCGTTTTTTTTAGAAATACAACTCTTAAGTTTCAATTAAAAGGCTAAAAAAAATTATAAAAGGCTCACATACCACGTGCAATATGTCATATGCCACATGCTATTCCCAACATGCTACTATACATGCAAAATATCTCATCTGTGGTTTTATAAGTACAAGTCTCAAGTATTTTAGTTAAAAGACTAAAAATAAGTTAATTAACTTACAGTTAATTAACTGCAGTTAAAAGACTTACTGACTAAAACCAAAATAAGGCCAGTACTGAAGACTTTTGAGTGACTAAAAGACTAAAACCAGTTGAAAAGTACTGCAGTTAATTAACTTTTAGTCAATTAACTGCTTTTATTAACTGCACAGTACTAATATTAGTACTGACTGCGACTGCTGGATTACAGTTAAAGTCTTTTTGTAAGTTAAAAGACTTAAAGAAATTAGTCTTTTTAGTCAATTAACTGCAGTACCGAAAAGACTGCATTTTTTACAACTCTGTACTTGGTCTCTTTCTCATTAACATCCAAACACATTTTCACCGCCTCCGATTCAATACTTGAAAACGCGCCAATAGCAGCTCGCTTCGTACTCCCAATAATGTCAATATGATCTTGGACTTTTGAAAAATTCCACCTCTGATTTTGACTTCCGAGACTTGCTTCAAGAACGATCAAAGAGGGTCCACGATAACACTTCGACTTGCCTTAAACCTTTCTCAATACTATAAGGTTCATCCTACATAAACAGACAAATTTGGCAGGGACTCCAAGATGCGAATTACTCTTTAAGTTACTTACTCTTACTTACTCTTTATAATTCGTCCCACTCTACGCTATCATATGGGACTTTAAACTCGATAAAAGGAAGATGTGTGTCGATTTTAAACTCATGAGTTTTTTTCAATATCTGTCGGAGTGTGAACACTTGGTCAGCGAATGATTTGCCAGGCCTAAAACCATACTCATAGAGACCGATTAGATCGTAGACATATGGTTTTAAGCTATCACACCAGTATTCGAAGTTGAGGAGACCTATACCTCTGTAGCTGGCACACTATACCGAGGCACACTATTCTGAAGATAAGTTGATGTATACTCCCTACTAAGTCAGCGAACGGAAATATGTATAGGAACAAACATTAACTTTCCCAGTTGGTTGGTATACATATACTTAATAAGAATTAAAACACTACATCCACAACTTAGAAAACTACTTTCTTCATCAAATTCTCCAATTAAATATTGTTCAATCCTTTTTACGAAAATAGAACACGAATATTAGGTAACCAAATTGAGTTCTACATAGATGGCAAACTTCCTCCACCTTAGATATCAAATAAAAAACGTACCTATCGTTCCATAATTCACCTCCAAACCACACCTCACTGATTATTATGTGCTTAATAGCTTACCAAACCAATAACTTATACAAGGGTTAGGCAAACACCTCGTCCCCATTTTCGCGTGCAAAGGAATAAAGTTCGAAAGTAATTTGAGCACAGTTTTAGACAGTTCTCTATTTTTTTTTTGTCGAAATTTTGCTAAAAATAACTCCTCTGAAATGTCTTCGCAATAGGTGGATTTTTTTGTTCTCGTTTTTTTTTTTTCTTTCTTTTTGCCGTAAGGACGAATTTCTTATAGATTCAATTTCGAAGTTGTTATTTTGAGGCTATAGAAATACGTAACTAAGTTACCATTTCTGCACTTGATAAATAATTCTTTTCTGGGTATGAGTAAGGTAGGGGGGCCAAATAAGGCCCACCTAACGGATTTTTCGAAATATCTGCTAGATTTTTGAGAGTATCCGAGTAAACTAAAAAGGTTATGATTCTTTGTCATTTTATCTACATGAAAACATAAATTTTATTGTTTTCGTAAGATTGAAAAGTATATTTTTTTGAAATTTATAAAAAGCTTACGTTGTTCTTAATAAGGCCCATGGGGTCTTAATAAGGCCCACTCAGTTTTCTTAAGAATATTGCAATTAAAAACACAAAAATTAAATTTATTTCATAAGGAAATAGTCTCTTTAGTTTAACAAAAAACACAAATTAAATAAAAAACTTAATTTTAGCAAAAAACTTAAACAAAAAAATATAAACTTCACTTCTTCGTAAAAAAATAAAACTAAAATATTCTTTAACCTGCAATGCGTCTTTTTATGTTGGTTACTGTCCTATTAGAAGCTCTTTTTTTTTGGGAAAACACATTAAAAATATAAAATAAAAAATATATGTATAATATAAAACCCAATAATTAAAAGCAAATTTGCGTGTGCCCAATAAGGCCCATCCCTTATTTTTGTGGGCCTTATTAGGAACATGCAAGACTTAAAAAAAAAATTATTTAAAACTAACGATCAAACATTTTTTACAAACAAATAATGTTGTAATTTACTCAAAATATTATATATTATACGGGAAAAATCAAAAAATAGGTACTTACTTGGTTTAAATTTGTTAAAAAAGAATACAAAACACACTACTTTTTTATAATTTGCTAGTTTTTCCCCCCAGACGAACTTCATTGAGCTGTAGGTCAAGACATGAATCGCGCAGCTGGTTTTTTTTCCTTTGTATGTGTTCTTGTAGACATGGTTTAAATATGCAAAGCAAAAAAAGTCCCGTTATTTGTTCGTTTCTGTGTTTTCTGACAAGTGGGCCTTATTAGGAACAGGGCCTTATTTGGCCCCCCTACCTTATCTTCTTAATGGAAAAGTATATACATATGTACGTGCGCGGCACCATGAAATGTTATAAAAGAAAACCTTTCGAAGTTGAGTTTCGCATCCTTAGCTCGTTGTCGTAGCCGTCGTAATGCTGCAATTGAAGCTCAGATACTTTTATTTTTTGCCTTGGAATTACGCTGATATTTAACATTTTACTATTAAAAGGAGGTATTAAAGTGCTTTTAGGAAATTGTTTTTTTTTTTTACATAAGATGGTCCAATTGAGTTTTCTTTGTCGGTTATGAATAACCGTCAAAATGTTAGTTTCCCGGAACACTTTTAAGACATGGATCACTTAACCACCACCAACCTTGAAATTGTTTAATTGTTCCACAGAAATTTTAATTCGACATTTCCCTAATGCTGGGGGGACATTTCTTTAATTTTTATAATATGATTTATTGCCGCGTGTGGAGCATGGAAAATGTTCATTCGACATATTCACGAGACACAATTACGTGATTAAAAAAAAATACTATTTGATGGGCACTGTGTAGTTAAAAGACCGGTGTTTTGGTGACTCACTTTTATGAGAAATATGAAGGTCGTGAGCACTAACTTGCAATATGTACTGATTATAGTATATACATATATACATACATATGCAAAGCAGAGCGCTGTCTAATTGATATTTTTATAGAAACAACCCATTGAAAGAACTAGGTAAGAACATACCCCGATTTCTACCTGCCATATGGGTAGGTTTTATAGGGCATTTCAAAAAGGGTTCTAAAGACTTAAATACTTACAATAAATAACGCCTACTACTTAAGATACCTAATTATGTTGATGATGGGTTGTTTTCCAGTACACTATAGTAACACACGAGGTTTTAGGAATAATTTTCTAACTGTTGAGTATTGGCTCGATATTTTGGCCAAAAGTAAAATCCATTTAAGTCAAAATACTGATATTTTAGAATCTAGCCTACAAAATTATAAATTACTACAGCTTTTCCTTTAAAACAAATGAATGACTATTGATATAACGTTTGCACTGCCACCTAAAGATCTATTGTGTTCCCATCCAGAGGTAGATGAGTTACTATACTCTGTCCAACAAAAATTGTCAGTACAGGGAAGATAGGACGTTTGTCTCTCATTCTGGTTGCATTGCCATGCATAAGTGTGTCGCCTTTTAAAGCTCTCACAGGGATTCCGTAGTTTATATTATAAATCGCCGCAAATGAGAGTAAAAAACGCGTAGAGCTACCGTCTGCCGATTCAAAACGACTGAAAACAATATTCAATTTACATTTTCCCACAACGCCAAGCGGTAAGATTATATGCGCGTTTTTTTTTTAAATCGAAAAGCAATGTGACAACACTCAACATACTCATCTTCTTAAAACGTGTTCTCAAAAGCTTCAAATCCCAAAAGCTCCTTAATAAAAACCACAGAAAAAGCTCCTTGCTTGCAATTGAGAATGATAATGGTAACTCTGTTTTGATGTAGATAAAGAGCGCACGATCATATTGAGTGACACTTGAGACTTGACACTCTTGACAGTATCTCATCAGCAGTGGGATACGACGGTCATGTTGGGGTGTATAACTTTTTGCAAAGAATTACAACAACAATTCCTTAAGAAAAGTCAGTGGCTTGCTCTTTTTTTAGTGGCATTTTTCCTAACGCATTTTAGTGAGGGTGCATCAGGCGCCACTGCTTTAGAAAAAGCTCTCCCATAAGGCCTGTACTGACAATTTTTGTTGGACAGAGTATAGAAATGAGAGAGAGAAAGCTTATTTGAATCACGTAATCTTCTGCAGATCGTCTCAAATTAACTTATTCCTGAATCTTGTTTAATTTTATTTTTGATGACATTTTCTCCTATTTCGCAATACGGCTTTGGGTCTGTTAAAGGTTTTGATGGGCATATTTTTGCTGAGTCTGCTTCTTCTTTATAATATGAACACCCAAGTGATCAGCTACCCAGTGAAGTGTGACACAGTTCTGTTTTCCAAGTTAATTTATCTTGCTGACGCACTCCCACAATAATTAAGAGCCGATGGTTCATGAAAGAAGTGCCTTGAGTGCCGTATGACTATTTGACATGATGGTTTTCCCAATGGCGTGTACGTCCGCTTGGAAGATGCTGGTGGACTACACCATCGGTATGGAAAGTTGCATTTTAGCCCTAAAGATTTCTGCACCAGCCCTTCGCTTATTCTCGATCCATCAATCTACTACTTGATGGTATTTGTTTCCAGGGTGTAGTTTGTTTCTACTCCTACCCAATCTTTTTTGTAGCTAAGCTCGGTAAAAAAGTTTTTCTCGAAATTATATTTTTACTTTTGGGATTTCAAGAAGGTTTGTTACTTTGGGTCTGTTTATTGAGTCTCTTTCCCTGAGACCAACAATTTTGCTTTTGATTTTGACCATGATCGTATACTTCTAATGACTTCGTGTAAAGGCGATAGATGGGCGACAACCTCCTTAGCTTCGGTAGGGCAGGTTCTCATTACAGATACACGCGAGGCTTTGGACTTTTTCTAGGGTTTTCCTAGTTGTTGATAGTTCGGTCCTCTTGTACCATGCAACCTCACCAAAGGTAATAATGGGTTTTACCATCATAGTGTACATCCACCATGACTTGCCTGCAAGTCTCTTTGAAATCATTAGAGCTTTTGTGGCTTTCCCGACTATAGCTTCTGACCTGAGTGTTTGTTCCAGAGGAGTTTACTATCTAGTGTAATTCCTAGAAATTTTAACTCCCTCTGCGTTTCAATTACTTCACAATCTAACTGGATAGGTTTCATATGTCTCAGAAATCTTTTTCCAGTAAATTGTATGATTGTCGTCTTGGAGGGGTGTATTGATAGTCCTACAGACAGACACGATTTACTCAGAGTCGTAGCGTGGGTGGGGCGGAGGGGGCAGCCCGTCTTGGGCAGCAGCCGGCCGGGGGCGGCAAAATGTCGCCGGTGAAGCGGGTAGAGTAGAGATCATATGTACACCAGACATCTCCCACAAAGACCATATGAGCCAGGTTCTGCGATACGTACATATCGAAGGAGAAAAGGTCGCCGTGGTAGAATCTTTCATCGACTTCTTCAAACCAAAATAAAAAAATGCAGAAGATCTAAGCAACGATATAATCGCGAAGATAACGTCAGACGGACTGAACATACAGAACTGGAGAGGACAGGCTTATGACAGCGCTGCTACAATGTCAGGGATCCACAATGGAGTTCAAGCCCGAATTAAAGCATTGAATCCGAAAGCTGCATTCGTTGCATACACAAACCAATCACTCAACTCAGCTGGGGTACACCACGCTGCTTCTGAATCAGTGAATTTCGTGATGTTTTTTGGAACTCTGGAGAAGCTATTTGCCTTCTTTTCTGCATCAACTGCTCGGTGGAACGCTTTGGTTGCCGTCACAGGTCAAGCAGTGAAACAAGTCACTGAAACGCGCTGGAGCGATAGACATGAAGCTGTCAAGATGCTTAAAAATAAGTTTGAGGAAGTTCTTGAGGTACTGGAAGAAGAATTGACGGATTCATCTCAAACTTCCGAAACAAGATCGGGAGCCAGAGTCTTCTTCTGACAGCCATGCAGTCATTCAACTTTTCTTAGCTTTTGGGCTGCAGAGCTACCTGAAGTAGATGACGCACAGATTTACCTGCAGCAACGAGGACTGAGGTGTGCTCAGAAACTCTGCGCTTTAAAAGCTCTCCTAGTGGAGAGCGGAGACCGTTTCGTCCAAGCCGCAATCGACTTTGCTAAGACTCTTTGCGAAAAACTCGGAATCGAACTCAAAACGAGAAGAATTCGCAGGAAAAAACGCATGCATGGCAATGAATCCGCAGATGCAGCTTTGTCTCACGAGCAAGAACTCCGTCGAGACGTGTTCGCATCATTTGACTAGATCATTCAAGAAATGACGACTCGATTCCAGCAAGTTCAAGAAATAGCGGACAAGTTCGGATTTTTAACGCCAGCGATACTTTTAGACAGCAAGTACGAGTGTGATCTTTCCCATATATTAGAAGACATTGACAAGGACGAGTTTCAGATGGAGCGGAAGTGTCTCCAGCTAGTTGTGAGAGAAGTTTTTCGAAGTTGAAGCTAATCAAAAATTATATCAGATCCACTATGAGCTCCACTAGACTATATAACACTAGACTATATTGTTGATTGAACGAATTGACTGCAAATATTGATTTTGACAAAGTTATTTCTGACTACGCTGCTCGTAAGGTCCGTAGAATCCGTTTGTGAAACCGCTGATCCTATTTTACCTCCAATACCCCCTCGACGGGTTCCACCTTGTCGTGGTGGGGGGGCTTACGCCTATTCTCCTGCTGTGAAGCTTCAGCAGGTTGAATTAGGTAACTAAGAAAACCCAACAGGGAGTTAAGGGACAGTCAGGATTGGAGACGATATGAGATGGTTAGGATTCTGGTGATATGCCTAGCCGGAAACCTAATTCATCTCGTAGTATTTGATCTTGGTTGGTAAGGTATGGTGGGACCGTAGGGTCTCTGGCTGCTTATGTGGCTGGGGGTCTGAAAGTCCTAACAATAAGGGTGTGTGTTGTGTTGGATTGAGTTAAATTGGTATGGTTCTTTTGGTTCAGGAGCCAAAAGAACCTTTTGATTGATCTTGATGGTAGTGTAGGTGGGGCTGTGGATTCTCGACTGGGCATGCAGTTGGGGATTCTAGGCCTCATCTGGTGGTAGTAGTGGCAGATGTGTCAGAAATGGCACATTTGTTGGAGGGTTCAATAGGTGTCAGAGGGGTCCGATGCGTCTGATTGGTTGTTTGAAGTGTGCTGCTGCTGGACTACTGTTGAAGGTCGCTTACTGTATACATGAGGCTTGGTGGCATGTCTCCCGTGTGTATCATGCGTAATTCCCAAGCGATCGTGTGGTGAGTGATTTTGATGGTGGGTCTAGTGGTTGGTGCATGGATGATGATTGGTTGGATGTGTCAGATTTTGGGAAGTTCTTCGGCTGGTCTAGGCCGGCTGGAGTTCTTCTGAGGTTCAAGAGGAGTCAGAAGGTTTTTAGAGGTGTCAGAAAGGCTTTGGGGTTCCGGGTACTTGTACCTGGCGTCCTTCGTTAATAGCGAGAAGTGGAGTGTCATCCAGAGTTCTTCGGAACAAAGACTGGGATTAGGCATGTCCTTTTACCGTTTCGCCTAGGGGGGATTTGACGAAGTTGCGAGGCTCCACCGGAAGCTTTATTCTGGTACCACGGGTGATAGTGCCCAGGATTTTGAGGGCAATTGTGCACGTCTTCGGGCGTGTTAGTTCTCTTTATTCTGCTATCTTGAGGTCGGCCCCCTAGTGGGAGATCGTGGTGGCGTGGTTTTCTACAAATGCGGAGGCGTATGGTTTTCAAGATTCTTTTCTTGAATTCAAGAGGTGCAGATAGACCTCGACTCAAAAGCAAGAGGTGTGCATATGCTGCAACATATCACAACTTTGCGACCGAAATAGCTTGCTATGGAGGGGTTAGTGGTCAGTACTAAATCTGACTCCAATGGTGGTAGGCCACCCGTGGGGTCAAACCTTTAATTGGTAGGTATCCACGTAAAACAAGGAACAGTTCTGTTTACCTTTAAATAAAAGATACCCCATTGCCTGTGAAATGATGTCTCGAAATTTAATTTTAATTAAGTATTGAATGGGGGCGGCAAAATGGGTCTCCTGTCCCGGGCGCCGAGATGGCACGCTACGCCACTGGATTTACTCCTAATTGTTAGTCCTCTTTTGATAATATCGAAGAGTTTCTTCAAAATTACCTACTGCAATGCTAGCGATATCAGAAAAACCAACGCAGGATATACATATATATACCTTCAGAGGTAAGATTTTTTAACACTACAAGGCTCCACAACAAGGGTGATAATACACCATCCTGAGGGCAACCTTTATTTGTGATTTCTTTTTCTACATTTTGCCCTGCTTTATGCCTCTGCATTAGCAACATTAAAGTTTTGACCAACAAGAGCAGGTCCATGCGATCCCTATGCTTCACGTTTTTATGTTTTTAATTTAAATAATATTCAATCCTTGAATGTATTTCGCAATTTAATTTTCAAATAAAAACAACAATAAAAAAAAACATTATTCCCCGTCATTTCCTTCTATTTTTATCGGTAACAAAATTGTGATGAGAATCCTTTTTAGGACGAAGAAATAAATTAAATGTTTTACCCTATCATAAAGGACAAAATTCCTGTGATCCATAAGTCTCCAATTCAAATTCCAGATTTGCGAGGAAAAAAAAAAAAAACAAATTCTGCTTAAGCAAAAAGTCTTAAGTTTTCAAACAAAGGATTGCACATGACCCAATAAATCCAAGAAACACTTACAAAAGTACTTACAAAATGCACAGTACTGCACATGCCAACATGTGCATTGACCATATAATAAACGGGCGTGTCCCTATAGCTCAAAGTAAATTGTATAAAGAAAAACAAAATGATAAACAAAGGTGGATAGCTATTTCCTTCGAACTAAACTAACTATAAACTAAAATAAACACCTTAATGCACTTCTTGTGCACTATGAACGTACCCTTCTCATTCATGTAGGTGTAGGTATGTTTATACATAGAATTAACTTCTGCAAAAAATAAGCATCAACAAATAGCAATAAAATAAAAAACGATTAATCTATAATGAAATTTACCCAAACGACACTTTTCTGGCTTCGTATTTATTTCCTTTTTTTTTACTCGCAAAAAAAAATAAAAATAAAAAATTTAACAATGTATATGTATGTATGTACACTTGTACAGCACCTATCTCAAAGGACTGTAAAAACGTCCCCAATCGCCACAACGTGGATGCTAATAAAAATATCGTCACAACACTGGAAATTCCAACCTACACACACACACAGCCATTCTTATAATATCTCTCTACCAACCCCGAAGGCAGAAATGACAGACATAAAAATAAATTAAATTAATTTATTTTTTTCTCCTTTGTTGTGCATCTAATGTTTGAATTATGGCCAAAAATTATGATGATCCGTATCGTATTCTTATTGATATGTCTATCAATTTATTATGCTCATATCAAATGATTAATAAACTTTGGGCTTTCCATATACAAAAACTCCAGATACATATCTACAGAAAAAAAACTGTCATTTTATCAATACCTTAAAACAAAAAAAAAAAACCATATGGAGACTTCCATAAACAAGAATTGTAAATTAAAAAAAAAAGAAAAAAAGAATAAAAGATAAAAAGTATCTACAACAACAAAATAAAAGTATCTGCGTACTAAAAGACATCCTTCGTGGCAGCAGCTCAATAAAAAACGTCTACCATATGGTTTGATAAGAAAAGCTTGCCGGTATGTAGGTATTATATTATTTATCTTCGAACACAAGAATAAAGTATCTTATGGTATTTTGAAAAAAAAAGGTAAATAAAAGAATTTCAGAGATTTTCCTATTTTCTGTAATTTCGTTCTGTCTTTTTGAATGCAATTTCGTGGCCCGAATGTACAAAAATAGATTTGTAACCAGGAAATACGTTTTGGGAATACATACATGTTAGTACGAATGTTCTTTAAAGAAACACATCGATTTAAACAGAAAAAAAAAATACGACATTCCCAAATCCAACCCCCAGGAGAAAAGGCAACAAAAAACACCCAAAACATACCTTTCTTGTAGTTTTCGAATGTAGGTATAGGTAGTTATCTTAAATTGACTTAGGTCCTTATCCAAGGAGTTGTTTGCTTTGTTATCCAAATACTACCATGGTTTTTGTAGAATTTGTTGTTGTTTTTTTTTCGAGTTTTTTTTTTTTATTTTGCAATTGCACTTTCAATTACTTTTATTCGCACAACACGCACTACATATGTATACGATAATTTTTCCCTTGTTTTATTTAATAATATAATTAGTATTTGTACACAATTGTACCTATTCATTGGCTAATTACTTTCTGTTTCATTAATAATTCAAGTCGAAATTTTTTCTCTTGGAACGAGTTGTGTTTTCAGGTGGATGATGATGATGATGGTGGTGGTGGTGACGATAGTGCTGCTGGCTATACGTTACACATAATTTTTCTTTTTTAAATTCCGTGATATGCATATGGATATGATATTAACTTAACTGACACACACACACACATACACATTAGTTTAATAATTACATGAACATGAACATGAACAGTATAAACAAAAGGGAAAACCGAATTTTCCGCACGCTAAGCAACTCTGATCTATTCGAAAACGTCATAGTTCAGTTTTTCGAAAAACCCCGTTTCTAACCTATCCAACACTGGTAGAGTGGTGTGAAAAAAAGTTAAACTAATATATTTTCTATTTTAATTTGAAGCGCATGTTTGGTACACAATTTTTGAAGTTTTTTGCCAAGTTTTATTCATTAAACAAATAGTAAAAATAAAACAACAAAACAAAATATAGATACGATTCCGAAATAGATCTATACAGAAAGTTATAGATAAGACATAAATTCAATGCAAGACGTTACAGTGAATACACTTTTCAGTACACGCGTCCAAATATAAACTGCTCCTCGGTATACATAATATATTATCCAGTACCTTTCGTGCCAGTGCCAGTGCCACCTGAAAAGAGCAGAAACTTAATGCAGTAGGAACACGTACAATGTGAGCATAGATGAGATACACAGCACCAACCAGGAACGAACTGGTCAGGAGGAGAACACTTAAGTTGGATGGTTTCATTTTCACTTCGACGATTGTTCATGGTGGTTTCGTGGCACTGTTGTGTGGCACTCTGTGGGAGTCAATCCACAAAAACAAAGCAGAATCTCACCCACTACAATATGGATGGCGGATACAATGGCAGGAAAGTGAAAAACTCTGTTTATGGTGTTTTTTTCGAAAATGTACTAGAAAAATCCATTGAAAACCTGAGACTGTCCATAGCCCAATAATGTACTTCTTTCTTTGTTTTGGCAACGAAAACCAAAGCTCCTGGTTGGTGGCATTTTTATGATGTTGAGAAAGGTTTTATTGGGTTCTAGTACTTTTTCTCTCCTCAGCTGGATGATGCTGTGTGACGGATGAACAATGGCAACTCTGGTTAATTAGTTTGTGGATTATGAAATGAATGCGCATGTTCCAGAAACAAATTTATAGAGTTCGTTATTTTGGAGTTTTGTTTCAAAAAAATAAAAAATAAAAAAAAGGAGTAAAGACAAAAAAGTCAGGAGGAAAGCAAAAATAACATTTACCTACTTTTGTACCGAAAAAAATGTGTGTCCTTGTTTGCATTGTTACTATGGGTATTTGGCTTGTAAATAATTTATTGCTCGAATTGTATAGGATGTTGAACAACTGGGGCATGTAAAATACGAAATTTGATTGGAGGTAGTCCGGCAAAACTTAGGCACTTGTGTGGAATACTTAATGTGTGTGTTTGAGGTGTAGTTTTGTTTTTTTTTTTTTAGATCCTGAAGGATACCTACTACCAAAGGTAAGAATTGAAAATGTTTTTTTTTAAGTAAATAATAAAAATGCATCATTCAGGTGTTAGGGGCATTAAATATATAGTGTTAGTTGTTCAGTTCAGTTCAGTTGGTTGTTTCGAAAGCTGAAATTCCAAGGCACAAAGACTTCAGATCCATCAGTCTTACGTCTTTTCTCTTAAAAACATTTGGAGGACTAATAAACATATATGTATATAGACTTAACACATATACGCAGCACACTTAGCCCGGAAGTCATATCTCCAACGTACAAACAAAATTCTTCGGCATATTAAACTGGTCACTATGCTTCCTCGATAGTGACGTAGACTCCAGTGCAGATATAGTCACAAATCTGATTGTTTACGGTATGAGAACTACTTTTCCGAATCGGATAAAATCTATCAAGCCGAAAGAAAACTCCAGGTTTGATTGGAGCTGTAAAGATGATAGCAGGGTTAGAGAGGTTAGTTTCCGTAGTATTTTTAGGATCTGAGGAAAACCGGAATAAGTTCAAACAAGCTAGAAAGACCTGTAACGTTCATTTTCGACGAGCCATTTAGCCTGTAGTCGCACAGACAGACAGGCCGAATTGCGAGAACCACTTTTCTCGTCTTCGCTATCATTGTTATGTCAAGTCTGATCAAAATCTCAAGTTTGATTGCCGTATAGTACTATTGTTAGCATAGTCTACATTTTGGTGAAAAAAACAAAAAACTAACAAAAAATATTATTAACGGTATCGTTGTCTTATGTTCGACTTTCTCATCGACGGGTCTACAGATTTCGAAAAAAATTTTTGTACAGGGGCTTTATCAAATTTAAAAAGTGTTCTTTTGAAAAAAATTTTAAAAACTTGTTTTGGGTTATCTTAAAAATCAGTGCACGATTCTCTTTGAAATTTTCTTTCTTCAAACGTATCATATTAAATACTTAAAATTGGCATAGCAATTCTTTAATTACATCCGTGTTCTTATATTTATATAAATTTTTTAAATTCCAAACTATGCTTGAGCCTTGCATTTTATTTAAAACGAAATTGTTTTATTTTTATTCATTTATATGTCCATTTAAGAATTTCCAAAAAAAAAACATTTGAAAATGTACAAGAACAATGACTAATTAATCTCATTACAAAAAATTATTTTGGTGTGATCAAAGGGCACGATAGTTCCCAGCCAAGTTCTGGCACTACATCCTTTTTACAGGAACAAACTCAGGCGATTTTTGACCCCTCCCTATCTTCATTGTTAATGAAGTCAGAATCTTAAAATTCCGAATATTTGCTAAGCTAGTCAGGCAAAGGCGCCTCACCAAATTTCAATTTTCTAGCATAAGCGGTTCCTGAGATATAAGGCCTCAAAAATCACAAAAACCGTAACTGACTGACTTACTGACTGACTGACAGGGGGCGTGGTATCAGCCTACTTTCTGAGAAAATGTTTAATTTATATGGAGCACATCCGATTGCTATAGAATGATGAAATTTGGTAGAGCGGTATAGTTTAATGTACATTCAAAGCAGTGGCGATTCCTGATCTTTAGTATTGGGTTAGCGCCATAGTGTGAGGAAAAAATTGTAGTTTTTAATTTAATTATTTTTTAAATTTTATTAATAAGGAAAACAAAACACAAACAATACTTTATAAATTAATAACATAAGATAAAATGTTTAAAAATGTATCGATGCATTAGTTCGGTTCGTCGTTCAACGGTAGCAAAACTTTCGATGACTTGATTATAAATTTCGTCACTTGCTTTTAATTCTTTTTAAATAACCTTTTCGATAGACATAAGAGCCGAATAGCTCAATTTCTTGTGACCATGAGTACTTCGAAAGTACGTTTTTATCCTCTTCAATGCCTAAAAGAAGCACTCCTTACACGCCGTTCAAGCTGGAGTTTTATAAGCTTGTACACCTGCTAAAAACTGTCGGCGACGTTTACCTTCACCCAGAGTAAGATATTAAATTCAAATATGTTTGGTCAGTTCGTAATTACTTCTTCAGGAAAATTCAGGAAAATTTTTTTGTTTTTTGGCGTTATTAAATAAATTTGTTCCCGTTCAGTTAATCGAAATATTTCAGTTATTCGATTGATGCCAATCTTTTTAATATCTTCATGCTTAATTTGTTTCATTTATATCAAATTGATCATTTTGAAGTTTTCGTTTTTCAGAATGTGTTAAAGCATCACAAAATCACGTTTTAATTAATATCTCAGTCCGAGATAAAACAATTTATTGCTTTTATAACAATATTTTCTAACAACTTGCGTCAAATTCAATTTGTTTAAATTGTAGGAAATTACGAGGACTTAAAAAATAAAAAATAAAAAATAAAAAGTGCATCGTTAAATGAGCTTTTTTCTTAATAATCATGAAAAAATTATTTTCAAACAACAACAAATTATTTTAACTTACTATAACTTCTTTTTTATTTTTTTAAACAATTTTTGTGTTCTATATAATATAATACGAGTAGTTAATGTTATTATGAATAAATATATGTTTTATTTTTTTCTGCAATGGGTGCCGAGATATTCGCGAAAGATAAAAAAATTACACAAAACACATTTTACTAATAACTTTTGTAAAAAAAAGTTGTCAGGTAGTGCAAATTTGGTTTCAAGCCTTTCTCATAATGTCCCTATCGATCCATTAAAAAAAAATAGACCATGCGCCCAAGGTCAGGCCCTTTTTCATGACGCTTTGACTTGACTTATACATTCTCAACTTTTATCTGAGTTCCATTCGAATGACCACTCATAAAGGAAGCCTCATCGTTGGCCTGGGCCATAACTTTATATTTTATGTTATATTTTTCCAATTGACCCGTAACTACTCGTATTTGAAGTGAATCTTCTGCTGTTCGCCCAGAACTTAGGTACATCATGGATTTTCTAATTAAAGTAATACCGAAACACAACGAACAATTAGGATTTCATTTGAATGTCAGAAGATTCATCAAGAATAATAGCAACAAAATAAAGCTATTTAATTTTTGCAGAGGTATGACGTGTTTAAAAGCACAGACACTGCTTTGATCAAATCATTTTGCCATTGAGGTACGGAGGTACCTTTAAAAACCCCTTGCCGTTTCGTATTGTTTAAATACATTTAAAAACTTAATAGTTTTCTCGGTTTAGAAACGAAACAGATTAATTTTGGCCTCTAAAAATCAAAAAATTAAAATTTTAAGAGATCAATATAAGGACCACCCTAAGATACCTTGATACAAAAAAATAAAAAAAAAATAAAAACAAGATCACACCATCATCCTTCAGAGTATCAAAAATATCTATATTTATTCATATTAAAAATCCAGTCAAATACAAAATATATGTATATACTTAATTAATTTCACACTGATCTTAGATCTTAGGATTTATGTTTATTTCGTACTAAACTTTTGAGATTTAGTATCTAATTTAATGTCGCCAGAAATTAAAGGCCAATCAAACAAATAATCAGACCCTTTCCTTCCTTGTTTTTTCTACTGCATACAAGCAAGAGAATGCACACAAAATTTACTTGCTACTGCTACTATACGACTATACCTACTCGGCTACTCCTCTTTCATTCAACCTGCTGTCTCTCTTGTTTGATCGCAATTTTTTGCGCTAACGCTTTCATATTATTTAGCTGGGCTTTGCTTAGGACATGTTGTAGCCAAACGATGTTGTATTCAGCGTTGCCACAAAGTGCCCGATCGGTCCATTTGGCCCCCTGTTTTACATTTTGGCCCTTTGACCGGGCCAATAAGAAATGGCCCCCAAATCTAAATTTTAGAAGATTTAACATCACATCATATCGTGCAATAATAATTAAAAAGCTTTACAAAATTAAATATAAACCATCGCGATGCATCGCCACTACAATGTGTTTCCACCATATACAAATAACCATACCTACTTAAAATGGAACTGAATTCATTCATTTATCTCGTTCAATGATTTAACTTTTTTCACGTCAATTTCGTCCAGCCAGCGTGTTGACTTTTCTCTCGTAATTTACTTTCATCACCTACCAAAGCGTTTATGTAACTTAAATAACAAAAAAATAAATCCTACAAATTATATTGTAAATTTCACAATAATGAAGATCTTCTGATAAAATATTTGCATTTGCAAAAAGAATTTGATTTTTTAAATAAGTTTTAATATAAGGACTACTTAATTCGAACTGAATCGAGTCCAATACTTAACAGTGCTCTATCGGGACCATTAACTTTTTTGTTTAATAGTTCTCTTGAAAAGGGTTATTTTCTTAATGATTGGAAAATCTCGTCTTTATTCCTATTCATAAATTAAGATCCAAGCAAGATGTTTCTAACAATCGCCCCATTAACAAATTATCAACGATATCAAAAATGTTGGGAAAAATTGTCTCTGATAAGCTTACTTTTGTTCTTAAAGAAATTATTTCTCCATTTCAACATTTATTGCTGGAAGGTCAACAACGGCCAACCTCGCAATATTTAGTAATCAGATTGTTAGTAATTTTGAAGATGGTTTCCAAACAGATGTCATATATACCGAGTTTGCTAAGGCGTTCCATAGAGTAAACCGCCATATACTAATAACAAAATTGGAATCCATTGGCTTCCACTTAAATATATTAAAGTAAAGTAGTTTGAATATATTTACGACATATTTACGACAGTTATTCACGCTGTCCTTTTTCTTTTTCGAGTTCATTTCACCCTATTTTGATGGGTGGTAGTGCTAACTTGACTGTCAAGTTAGCATTACCAGGAGTTATTTTTTAAAAAACAAGAGCGACAATTTTTTTCGTTTCACGACAAATTTACGACAATTAATCCAATTATTACATTTTTTAAATTTTGAAGTGGTAGTGCTATCTTGACGGACATCATATTTTAAGGTAATTCCAAAGAAACCAAATCAGACGACAGAGTTAAGATCTGCTTCTGCTGCCTACTACATAGATTTTAGAAAGGCATTAAGGTACTAGTACGGTCTAGAACGCCAAAAAACGCACGATTTTTGGGAATTTTTTTCTCAGAAACCTTATTAGGTAATATGTAACATATTTTTTTTTTAAATAATGAATACATGCGTCAAGCGTACAAAAAAAATTTTAAATTTGAAAATTTTGGCCGAATTATAGAGGCCCAACGTCGACTCATCAAAAAATACATTGTCCCATGGCGGACAGTTAATCTCAGGACTGGACTGAAACAAAAAAACCAAAGTGGGTTATTTAAAGGAAGGTTTCTTACGAGAAAATTTACCACAATTTGTTTAAAAAGTCAAAACAAACAAAAATCTCGAGCTTTGAAAAAAAAATTTTTTTGGCAATTTTTTTGGCCATTTTTTTTCGCCATTTTTTTTTTATTCATAACTTTTTGGTCAAATTGTGGTAAATTGTCTTAGAAAACATAAAAACAATCTAGTTGCAACAAGTTTCTTGAAAATCGGTTCAGTAGATACGGAGATTAACTGTCCGCCATGGGAAAATGTGTTTTCTGATGAGTCGACGTTGACGCCCTCTATAATTCGGCCAAAATTCGACAAAAAAATTTTTTTTTGTACTCTTGACACATGTATTCATTAAAAAAAAAATATGTTATTATCTTATAAAGTTTCCGAGAAAAAAAATCCCAAAAATCATGCGTTTTTTGCGATTTCTAGACCGTACTAGTACCTTAAATAAATAAATAAGAATAAATACAAATATTAATAAATTGTAGTTTAATGTTTTAAGGACGGATTTGTAAGTAAAATATTTGGCCCCCACTTTTGTCAAATGGCCCTCGAAAAATTTCGAAATGGCCCTCTCTGCTTTTTCCTTCGCGGCAACGCTGGTTGTATTGTATAAATTGTATTGAATTTGTTAGCGCAAATTTTTGCGCTATAAATGCTTCAAGGGATATATTTTTGCATGAGAGTTTTGTGTTGCGTTTGTGTTAGTAAATATGATTTTAGAATAGGAATGTGGGTAGGTTAAGTAGTTTTGTGTATTTATGTCAATGGTGTTATATTGTAGGAAATTTGGTATCGCAAATTTTAACGCTAAGGTATACTTTTAGTATGGTAGTTTTGTGTTGTGTTTAGGAAAATATGATTTCAAAGTTACGTTTTCAATATAAAATGTACATCATAGTAGTATTTATTTATTTAAATTCTTGGTTTAGCGGCGATAAACCTGCTAACTGAGAGGAATCGCCACTGATTCAAAGCGAAAAATAGAAAATCTAAGATTTTTTATTCGAAGTGTCTTTTTATTGTTATTTTGAAACTATACACGCATCTTAGAAATTCATGACTTTTCTTAGAATGAATGAATATAGAAAACATTTGCATACCTGAAAAAATTATGAGTTTACCTACATAAAAAAAAACTCTTAACTGTGATGTGAACTATAATTAAACCACTAATTAGGCTTTTAATTGGTGGGCTAACTTCATTTAAAAAAAGGAGTTAAAATTGCAACAAAAACATCATCGCATCCTCAACAATTATTGCTTTTTTATGACTTTGAGCGGCTGTATGTAGGTACTAGTATTTATAATTTAGGTAGGTATGTTAGTGTTAGGTATCTTACCAGGACAAGAAAAGAAAAGAAGCGCAAATCAAAACAACCAATAACAAAAAGAAAATATACCAAAAGAAATCGGAAGATATAAACTAAGTTGATTTTAGTAGGTAGAGTCCGCCCTTCTATCTTTCCGTATCTTTCGAGATCTTGACATGACAAAATATTAAAATCTTTGCAAAAAGAAGTGAGATCCGGCCAAAGCCATAAATGTTAAAAAAAGAGCCAAGTTCTTCTATACAAAAACCTTTGTGTAACAAGTCAGCCGTGAAAAGTGCTGAGATCTAAAAGTACGCCAAGTTCTTACTCCATGAAGTTTTAATACCGAATATTTAAATATTTAACATAGAATAATATTGAAACAGCTACAATGTAAAAGAGAAATTTTATTATTTAATGATTACCGACTAAAATTTGATGGGCTTACTTGGCAAGTTTTTTTTATGTCCAATTCGAAAGGTTTTAAAAACTTGACCAGTGAACCCATCAAATTTTAGTTAATAATCATTAAATAATAAAATTTCTCTATTACATTGTAGCTGTTTCAATATTATCCTACGTTAAATATTTAAATATTCGGTATTAAACCTTCATGAAGTAAGAACTTGGCGTTCTTTTAGATCTCAGTACTTTTCACGGGTGACTTGTTAAACAAAGGTTTTTGTTTTAATTTATTTTCGTGAGTAGTGAAAAGTAAGTAGTAAATTAAATTTCAAAATCCAAACTTTAAACAAAAAAATTGTTAATTTTGTTGTTCATCTTTTTTAAACCTTGTTTTGTTAGGTGGGATTTTCTTGTCAAAATCTAATGGTCCAATAAATTTCCAGTGAAATACTGAAAAGCAGGTGACAAAAAATATTTCTTGGCTTTTGAGAGATGTTGAAAAAATTTGAAGACAGTTTATAACAAAAAATTGAAAAAGAAAATTGAAATTTGTAAAAATCTCATAAGCTTTAGATAAAACTGATAAATCTTATTTATAGCACTAACAAATAAATCAGTAAGGAACGTTTTTTAATATGAAAAGCATACATATGTATGTATAGCTATTTATAGATTTTTTACATTGATTCAGTCTGAATCACAAATTTTTTTGAATTGCATCATTATGAAAGCATTTCTTTTTAATACATATGGTAATCTTGTTCATTAAAACTGAAGGATTGGAAGAAATCATCATCTTCTATTGGTCGATGTTTACCGACTTATAAATTTCACAGCAGTAAGGGTACGACAACATCTAACTGATGAGCGCACTGTCGTACCTGGGCGAAACTAACTTTGGAGTTAACGTCGCTCAAACTTTTTATTGAATCATATTTGACTTAACTAATTTAGAACTAGAGGGAAAGAAAACAATTGAAACAAAAATCAAATAAGGGCTAGTTTTTTTTTTTAAATTACTAAATACTGATATGGCAAATTATGTATATTTATTGATTTTATTACAATTTTTAACTATTGCTTTAAGGCTCATATTTTTGAAGTATCTCAAGTATGCCCCTTTTACAGACCTGCTACAAATTTTCCTCAACAGAAGTTATAGGCAAACATTTAACGCGACTTTAAGTTTGTTCACCTTATAATTTAATATTTATTATTTTTTAAACTTTCTATTTTAGAAACTAAGAATACCTACCTTCACTAATCTAAATAAAATCACTTGATATTTTTTTAGTACATTTTTTACAAAATAAATTTAAATTAAAAAAAGATTTACCTTAACCCTTTTTTTTTTGTAACATTGACGTGAGTTTAAACAGACCCTTTTTAGTGGAATAAGTAAATATGTAACTGGTTTTTCTTCCAGATTCCAGTAAATACTCAATTTTCTCTTAACTGATTTTTGATTTCCCACCTTAATTGAGTTACGAAACAAACACTTCAAATAAATCGAATTTTAAATGCTGAATGAAAACAAATTAGGAAAAGGATATAATTTGTTTTTATTCTAGGAATTGCGTTAAAAAAAGTGTCCTGCTGAATTGTTCGTGCTTTCGTTATACAAATTTACTTATTCATGAATATTTCCCACTTCAAATATTCAACTGTACAATACGGTTCATGTTATAGATCAAAAACCAAATCAAACCCAAACGAAATAACAAAAGAGGAATGTCAAGGACTTTACCGAATAATTAATCATATTTTCAGCACCAGCCGAAATCTTAATTAGACAAAAATAAATCTATATCCACCCTATTCCCCATATTCTTAGTCCTTTCATCGATTTATATCCCTATTTGAATTGCGTCGTTTTATTCATCTGATTAATGTTGGATGTCCATTAGTGGGATATATTGGATCTTGCGTCATGCTAACCTTATGGAAACACACACAAGATGAAGTGAGTATAGAGTCCTACGGTCATAGGGCATTGCATTCAATCAATAATTCCTCCCGAATCATGAATTCTATGTCGTGATATTTGTTTTTTTTTTTCCATTTATTTCATTTCTGTACTCTACCAATATACATATTTCATTTGGTGGGTAGGGAAATGGTCTTGTGAATAATCTCGAATTTCAGTCAAAATCTATTTCCGTTATAAAAAATTCTAATTTTTTTCCTAAAGAGAGTACCTAAAACATTTCCTGTATCTGTCAATTTTGCATAGACAACATTTCAGGAAAATGTCAATATGAGAGTAAAGCAGTCTGTACATAACACACAAATTTATACAACGAAAAATAATTTGATTTTTCAAACATTCGTAACGTGGAGAAACCTATAATGCCAGAAAAATTTCACGCAAGAATAATTATAGTATAATGGGACTGATATCTCGCATGATACCAACATGCACAAAGGATAACATGCATGAAATCTAGTCAGTTCAATATCTTATTTAACCAACACAAAGTACCTATACAAATTAAAGGTTTTTATTATTATTTTTTAAATAAGGTAATTTTTTTAAAGCAATGTACAGCATATAATATTGAGACAAGTTTTAAATTATTTAGGAAATAGTTCATCTTCATCACAGCATTGGCATACAAAATTGTGACTAAGAATTGTCGTGAAGAAATAAAAAGATTTATTAATACGTCATTCTAGTACATTTGTACACAAAAAAAATCGATATAAGCTAAGTATACCTACAAAAACTAATTCTCACTTTTACAATTTTTGTATTTTGGGCAAGTAAGCTCCTTTTAGTATATTATTCGAATAAAAAAAAACCTCACCGGATTGCTTTCTCTTATACAAAAATTAAATTAAATTTTAACATTTATAATTTTTAAAAATAATAGTCAGAAACGAAAAATTCTTTCAAAGAATTCTTTCCGAAAGACTTGCCAAGTCTGCAAAAAAAAAATTGAGAGCTGTTTTGCTTTTTTTGCGTAATTCTTATGATTTTGGGTGTGCTGAATCCGAAAACGACTTTCATTTTGTCATAGAACGTCACGGTTTCTGACAATGTGGGTATCTATGTTAAACAATTTATCATCTTAATATAAAAGATAAAAGACTACAATTTTTTTTTTTAATTTATAATTGCGTACCAAAACTTATTTTTTATCTAAAATACATTCATTAGTAAGCACTAAACACATATCTTTTTCCCAGTGAGACTCCTTTTGGTACATTTTCGTTTGTGGGAAGCATCTGGAATGTCTCTCTGAAGTGTCCAACAGCAGTCTGCAATCATTGAGACGCTCCATCTTCCCTGGTATCTTTTTTTTCCATCTCCTTAATATCTTGGTGAAATCGTTCACCTTGCTCTTCACTGACATCTAAATTATCTGGAAAGAAGTCGAGGTGGGAATGAAGAAAATGTACTTTTAAACTCATTAGGCAACCTAAAGCTTGAAATGCTTTTAACATTTTTTTAATGATTTGTTTGTAGTTAGGGTCTTTGTTATTGCCTAAAGATTTCTCTATGACCTCTTCAAAGGCAATCCACTCTTCTTTTTGAGGATCCGTCATCGTTGTGATGAATTGTTGATCAGCCATAAGTCATCTAATATCTGGTCCAACGAAAACACCTTCCTTCAACTCTGCCTCCGAGAGGCCTGATGGAAACTTTGATATTAAGTATTTAAAGCAATTTCCATATCTTGGAAGTGACTTTACAAATCGCTTCATCAATCCCAGCTTTATGTAAAGCGGTGGTAGAATAACTTTATGAGGAGGCACCAAAGTTTCATGCAAGACGTTCTTTTCGACAACTTTAAGCTCCCTTGGAGGCCAACACTTTTTGGTCCAGTGATTTGCTCGGTCTCTACTATCCCATAGACACAAAAAGCAAGGAATTTGGTTAACCCAGTTTGTTGTCCAAGCTACATGCCCAAAATTTAAAATCACCGCACACTTGCCAACCGTGGTTTTTATATTTTAATTTTGGGAAGATTTAAGGCTCTTACCAAATAATTTACCTGCGAAAACAATTTCGAACTCCTGCCATCTTCAAATTTAAAACTTGAATTGTCATCGGGTTCAGGTACAGCACCATCTTCGTCCGAACTTGGAATCTCTTCCAAGGTAGCAGGGGCCTTGGACACTGGTCTTTCGGTCCCATGAGCAATGGGACGAATAGCTGATTGCCGATTGGGGTACGAAATTGACTGCTTCCGTTTTGAATTATATCCTTTCACATTAGACGAACAAATCTAACAGTCATCACTCATCACTATGGTTCTTTTGCTCGCGCCATACCATAGGAATCGCATATGGGAAGGCAGAAGGTTTTGTTCTTGCTATTAAGCCAATTTTGAAGGTCTTCAACACATCGTTTGCAGACTTTTTGAGGTGCCCAAACTTTATCCTGATCTCCACGTTTCAAGCCAAAATACGCGAAGTATAATTTTTTTTACAAAGTCCCGTAGTATTAAGTTGTTGTTTTAATACCATAATATTCGCCATAGATATAACAGAAACTGTCAGACGAATTCACACACTTCCGCAAAGACGACATTGCACTATATTGAACCAAGATCTAAAAAACAATAACGAGTTAATACGTAATTGTACTGCGCCACTTTCTACACTATCAGAGCGCGTACGTTCAGGTTACATGTTTATGTTTGTAAATTTAGCTCACACAGGACGTTCTTTATTTAGAAAGAAATGATAGTTATGGCCTGTATACATTTAAAAACAGTTATCAAAATAAAATTGTACCTATTATTTATGACTTTAAGTTAGCCGAAAAAAAAACTTTTTTATAACGAACTTTTGCGTTTCGCAAAATAACCTGACGTTCTGGAATTTTTTGAGTATTTTTTTAGTTTTCAGAACACCTTAATAACGGGTGATTTTTTTGAGGTTAGGATTTTCATGCATTAGTATTTGACAGATCACGCGGGATTTCAGACATGGTGTCAAAGAGAAAGATGCTCAGTATGCTTTGACATTTCATCATGAATAGACTTACAACTTGGACAACGTCGAATTTTCAGTGAATGGGCCCTAGAAAAGTTGGCAGAAAATCCGCTTTTTTATCGACAAATTTTGTTCAGCGATGAGGCTCATTTCTGGTTGAATGGCTACGTAAATAAGCAAAATTGCCGCATTTGGAGTGAAGAGCAACCAGAAGCCGTTCAAGAACTGCCCATGCATCCCGAAAAATGCACTGTTTGGTGTGGTTTGTACGCTGGTGGAATCATTGGACCGTATTTTTTCAAAGATGCTGTTGGACGCAACGTTACGGTGAATGGCGATCGCTATCGTTCAATGCTAACAAACTTTTTGTTGCCAAAAATGGAAGAACTGAACTTGGTTGACATGTGGTTTCAACAAGATGGCGCTACATGCCACACAGCTCGCGATTCTATGGCCATTTTGAGGGAAAACTTCGGAGAACAATTCATCTCAAGGAATGGACCGGTAAGTTGGCCACCAAGATCATGCGATTTGACGCCTTTAGACTATTTTTTGTGGGGCTACGTCAAGTCTAAAGTCTACACAAATAAGCCAGCAACTATTCCAGCTTTGGAAGACAACATTTCCGAAGAAATTCGGGCTATTCCGGCCGAAATGCTCGAAAAAGTTACCCAAAATTAGACTTTCCGAATGGACCACCTAAGACGCAGCCGCGGTCAACATTTAAATGAAATTATCTTCAAAAAGTAAATGTCATGGACCAATCTAACGTTTCAAATAAAGAATCGATGAGATTTTGCAAATTTTATGCGTTTTTTTTTTTTAAAAAGTTCTCAAGCTCTTAAAAAATCACCCGTTACAAAGAAATCAGTTGAAAACATCCAGACAGCATTTTTGTTGCAGACCTGTGATTGACTGATTGATTACCGAACCGGTCGTTCCAAATGTGAAGCTAAAAACAGGATGCCATGTGATTCCAGTAAATATTAGTTTATGCAAGAACAAAAATTATAAAAATTATAAGTCGTTGTGTTTCTTAAAAAAATAAGAAAAATTAAAAATTTTTTTTTTACGTTTTGAAATGCAATGTTTTTTAAACTTTTTAGAAGCTTCTCTATAAAAAATTTCATTAAAATGCATTTTGTCGATAATGAGATATTCTAAATTTAAAAAAAATGGTTCTATGGTAGGTACAGTCAGAAATATCTTGATTTAACTTTTTTTTATTAAATTATAGATCGTAAACATTAATCAAAAGAAAAAAAATTTAGCGAAATTCTCGGAACCGTTTTCGAGAAAAATACGATTTTCGAAAACCATTTTTTAACATTTGTATGGAGGATACTGTTATTTTTAGGTAATATAATTTTTTCTTACATATTGTAGTTTATATTAAGAATCTTTTATTTATGAAGTTTTAAGAAAATCGAGCATGGGTTTTTTGAAATATAGAGTTTTGAAAAAAAAAATTGAAAATTTTTTTGAAAAAATTGAAGACAAGATAATGTTCAAACTGCTGGGGAGCTTTAACATAAAAAAAAAATTGACAAAATCGGCTGCACCGTTTTTGAGAAAATCAAAATCAGCCATTTAACTAGCTTTAACTAAATGAAATTTTTTGATTTTTTTTTTAAACCTGTGTGACAGTTTTTAAGAAAAAAAAAAGTTTATAAAATTAAAAAAAAAAATCATATGGCAGGTACCGTTATTTTTGTCTTAAGAAAAAGTGTGAGGGGAAACAATTAAAAATACTATCTATGTACCAAGTTTAAAGAAAATCGGCCGAGCCGTTTAAGATTTAGTCGAAAAGACAAACAGACAGACAGACAGGCAGAATTGCGAGACCCACTTTTTTCGTCTTCGCTATCATCGTAATTTCAGAATTGATCAAAATCTCGAGTTCGATTTTTTTGCCGAATGCATGACTTGCCTTATAGTACCTATAAAGCGGTCCCTAGACGCTCAATATTATTGTACAAAATATTGTACAATTTTATTGGCTAGGCGCCCCAGACGGTTCAATATTTTATCCAAAAATTTTCTCTCATCCTCTTTTCACTTTGACATTTTCACTTATTTAAATCACTCGAGGAGTTGTTTACTCTTCGACACTTGAAAATAAATAAACAAATATTGTGCAATTGTACCCACAGACGATACAATATTTTTATTGTGCAATAAATATCAAAAAGGTTTTGATTTTCTTCAATATATTGCACAATCTTGCAATTTTATCCATAGACGGACAATAACATTGTGCAAGGACCGCTTAAGTCGCAAGTAAAAATTGTAAAAGTAAGAATATGTATACGAATTTTTTTTTTTTCAAAATTTTATAAATATTTTTTTTTTCAAAAACAGATTAAAAAAAATTCATTTAGTTAAAGCTAGATAATGGTTGAAAAAAGTCCTCCGAAAAGTGGTTATTGGGGTTACCCCCAATGGAACCATTTTTTTGTTTTTAATTTTCTCAAAAACGATCCAACCGATTTTGATAATTTTTTTTTTGCTAACGCTCCCCAAAAATTTGAATAGTATTGTGTATTCAAATTTTCAAACAATTTGTTTTTGGATTTAGAAAAAAAAATCATTTTTTTTTTTGAAAACTCAATATTTCAAAAACCTCATGCTTGATTTTCTTAAAACTTGATAAATAAAAGTTTCTTAATATAATCTAAGATATATAAAAAGATATGAGAAAAAAAATTATTTTACCCAAAAATAACGGTACCCTCCGTACTAATGTTAAAAAATGGTTTTCGAAAATCGTACTTTTCTCGAAAACGGTTTCGAAAATTTCGCTTAAATTTTTTGCTTTCGATTAATTCTTACGATCTATAACTTGAAAAAAATTTGAAAACAAGATATTACTGACTGTACGTATCATAGAACGATTTTTTCGAATTTTCAATTTCTCATTACCGACATAACGGATTTTAATGAAATTTTTTATAGAGAAACTTCTAAAAAGTTTAAAAAACATTGCATTTCAAAATTTGAAGAAAAATATTTTTTTCGAATTTAAAAAAAAAAAACTATTTCTTTTTTTGAAAATTCAATATCTCAAAACCGGCTCAGTATTTTTTTTTTGTAAATTTAAGTTTTATTCGAATAATATAAAAAACTTTAAATTATATAAAAATGTTCTGAAAATTTTGTTTATAAAATCTTATTTTTTTAAGAACCCACTACAACTACTTTGAAACTTTCTAAAATAAAATTTCTATGCTAATTTTTATTATTCAATAATAAATAATATCCATTCAGCTTTACAATGATATCGGTACAATCGTATATGTACATATCTTTAATAGAAACGGTTTAGATCTAAAAATATTGAATCATTAAATGACGATTTTAAAATCCTTGAGCGGCCTTAATGATGTTTTTAGAGTATTCTCAACTCGAGTGAAAAAGATCCAACATGCAAGGTACTACTTATGCACTACGGTCGTTATTCAAAAGAATACAACGACTGCAAAAAAAATTCACTTTTTCTATAATAATTAATAAATATTAATCACTGGAAATTCACAATTTAATGCTCCACGATCCGTCTACAATTTCCTGAAATCTGAAAGACCTTCCTTATTTTCTCAAGAAAGTAAAACTTATTATTAAACATTGAATGTACATAGCATACCAAACCCTATTTACAGCGAATACTTTAAGCTGAAAAAATCATGAATTCTCTTATCTCTAATCTAATCGGAAAATCAATATCGATGTTTAATGACTCCAATTCAAGTAAGAACCAATTAAAGGTATATTTTACTTGTATAGCTATTTGAAATTTATGTCAAATGATTTTATTAGTTAGATTTCGTGTGAGTAGTTAATGGAATTTCGGTGAGTGGAACAACAGTGCAATCGATATTTTGATATTTGGCCTACATATTATTAATTTCAAAAAGAGAAACCCCTTCCCTATGTTCGTAAGGCTCGTACTGTGTTTAATTATTTTTATGGTTAGTCGAATTGTGTTTCTAACTGGAAAAATATAGGGTTTAATATGTAGATGTTGTAGTCGAATAGATACTATATGGCAGGGTTGTTAAAAAATTCAGTCTTTTGAGAATGCAATATTTAAAAGTCATTACTAATTGAATTCACTTTTCATTCAAATATTGCACTCATTGACTTCACTTTGAGACTTTGAATTGCAAATACGCAACCATCGAAAATTCCGGTATTTGGTATTGATCAATTTTTTCTTCGTTGGATAAGAAACTTCTTTTCGAACAGCTAAAAGCAAGTTGTATTGGACAATTTCAAATCTGAAATTCATAAAATAAATGCTAGGGTTCCACAGGGCTCCATTTTGTCTCCGACTCTCTTTCTGGTATTCATACATTATATTTTATCTGAAACTTTTATTCCATTAAATTGTTTTGCTCACGACGGCACTCTAAGCTTCTCATATCCATTTCCAGATTCACACCCTTGTCCTTGGGATGTGAAAGTTCTGATCTTGATAGCATTACCAAATAGGGAACCATAAGCCAAGTAGAATTTTATGAATCAAAAACTCAATGCTATTTGCTGTCGTTAAAGCGCGAAACCATCCTCCATGCCGCTATCCATGAGCGGTGCTTGCATTGAGGAAACCGAACAGCTATCATGTTTTGGTACATACATATTCGACGTCACCAAAAACGCTGCTATTTGCTTAGGTTTCCTTAGACGTACAATTCCCATATTTGGGCCGGTTCTCCAATAACTCACTCGTTAAGTTTTTGGTGGTAGATCTGGCTTTTAAGAAACCATGCTGTTGGGAAGAGAAGAAAGATTCGCAGTAGAAGTAAAGATAGTCGTGCACAATGTTTTCGAAGAGCTTAGGAACACAGAAAAGCTTAGCCATGGACTTGTAGTAAGCAATATTGTTCCTTGCACCTCTTTTGTGAACGGGAAAAATAAAAGATTGCTTTCATGATTTTAGGAAAATGACTTGATAGAGTGAATGACCAAATAATGCTTAGCCGGGAACGAAGTCATCTTAAAGCAAACTTTTTCAACACTCAACACTAATGTCAACGGTGGCGAGGGAGGTGTGTTGGGTACTTTAAAGTAGCTAAAAGAGCGATTGGCTGAAAAAGAAGCTAGCTGATAGTTCGAGAAGTCAAAAGTAGACATTATTCGCTCTTATGTAAAAGACTAAAAATTCTACTAGAGAAAAATGTTTATAACCATAAAATTAATTTTTTTAATAAATAAAACAACTCCTTTAGTAGTTGGAGCTAAAAACAGGAATTTCCCAAGAAAATATTAGTTTATGCAAGAACAAAGATAATAAATAAAATTGTAAGAAAAATTTGATTCGTTATTGAGATATCGAATTAAAAAAAACATTGATTCTTTTTCAAATATTCAAACAAATATTCTTTTTTTTTTTTTAATTTAAGCTTTGAAATGCAGTGTTTTTCAAACTTTTTAGAAGCTTCTCAGTAAAAAATTGCATTAAAATCCCTTATGCCGATAATGAGAAAATTATTTCATTTTTCATTGAATTATGATCGTAAGAATTAATCGAAAGAAAAAAATTTTTATCAAAATTCTAGGCGTTCACATCTTGTAGATTGTAGGAAAAAAATTTTTAATAGTCAAGTTAAAAAAAAACGGCCATGAGGTTTTCGAAGCATTGAGTTTTGAAAAAAAATTTGCTAAATTTATTTTAAAAATCCAAACCATTTTTTTTTTTTTGAAAATTTGAAAACGTAATACTTTAGAAGCTTCTGGAGTACCTTAGAATTATAAAAATAATGAAAATCAGCCGTACCGTTTTTTGAGAAAATCAAAAACAAAGGAAATAAAAAAACAGTGATTTTTCAAGCCTAGCTTTAGCAAAATGAAATTTTTTGAATTTTTGGTTAGAAAAATCTGTGGAACAGTTTTTGAGGAAAAAAGTATTTTATAAAATTTCAAAAAACATTCTTATGGCAGGTGTTGTTATGTTTCGTCTTAAGAAAAAAGAAAAAAAACGTGCGGGGGGACTGTAGTCGAACCGACAGATTGACAGAATTGCGAATTCCAATTTTTTCGTTTTCTCTAAAGCCTAATTAAAATTCTGGTTTCGTTTTTTTATGCACAACTTGTAATATAGTTAACCTATGTACATATATATATATATGTCCCAAGTAAAAAAAATAAAATTTCTTTTTACTTCCTTACTTATTACTTAATTACTTATTACTTTACTGTAAGGGCTTCCCTTGTCTCAACTAAAAATTTTATTATCTTTTTTATATTTTGACTAAAAAAGTGGGTCTCGCGATTCTGTCTGTCTGTCTGTCTGTCTGATCGACTACAGCCTAAGCGGCTCGGCCGATTTTCTTTAAACTTGATAGATATAATTTCTAATTTTTTCCTCCACACGTTTTTTTTTTCTTTTTTTTTAAGGACAAAAAAACGGTACCTACTATACGATTTTTTTTCGAAATTTTATAAATATTTTGTTTTCTCAAAAACTGTTCGACAGATTCAAAAAATAAAAATGCAAAAAAATTTCATTTAGGCCATAGTTGAAAAATTTTTTCCGAAAATTTTTTTTTGCTAAATCTCCCTAAGAACTTGAATAGAATTGTGTATTCAAATTTTCAAAAAAAAGTTTTTTGGATTTAAAAAAAAAATAATTTTTTTTTTCAAAACTCAATATTTCGAAAACCATATGCTAGATTTTTTTTAAACTTTATAAATAAAAGTTTCTCAGTATAATCTACAAGATGTGAGAAAAAAAAATTATTTAAAAATAAAGGTAAGTTTTGAAATGCAACGTTTTTTAAACTTTTTTAGGAACTTCCTTAAAAAAAATTTCATTAAAATCCGTTTAGGCCGATGATGAGAAATTCAAAATTCGAAAAAATCGTTCTATGGTAGGTACAGTCAGTAATATCTAGATTTGAATATTTTTTTTATTAAATTATAGATCGTAAAAAATAATTAAAAAAAAATTTAGCAAAATTCTCGGAACCTTTTTAAAGAAAAATACGATTTTCGAAAACCATTTAATAACATTTGTACAGAAGGTACCGTTAGTTTTAGATAAAGCAAAATTTTTTTTCTCATATCTTGTTGATTATGTTAAGAAACTTTTATTTGTCAAGTTTGAAAAAAATCGAGCATGGGGTTTTCAAAATATGTATTGAGTTTCCAAAAAATAATTAAAACCGAGGGTGTTCATGTTTTTGAGATTGTTCATGTTTCGGTCAAAGCCTTCACCTGAACACCATTCATACTACGCATTTTTATGTTGAAATGTTGAAAAAATTTCTGTTCACATTTTAGAGCTTTTCGATTTGTTCACGTTTTAGAGCAGTCAATGTAAAAATTACAGTATTCACGTTTCGGGATAGTTCACGTATTGGGGGGTTCACGTTTCCCAATGTTCACCGTATGTTATAATATTCAAACTTTGGAGGAGCTTTAGCAACATATTTATATTATTTATAAAATTTCGAAAGAAAAATCGTATTGCAGGTACCGTTATTTTTGGTCTTAAAAAAAAAGAAAAAAACTTGTGGGGGGGAGGGGGGAATTAAAACCCATATCTACCAAGTTTGAAGAAAATCGGCCGAGCCGCTTAGGCTGTAGTTAAACAGACAGACAGACAGACATACAGAATTGCGAGATCCACTTTTTTGGTCTTCGCTATCGCTATCGCTGCATAACTTGCCTTATAGTACCTATAAGTCGCAAGTAAAAATTTTAAATTAATATATTACAGCTTTTGTACCTACCAAGGAAACATTTTTTTTTAAATTTTGAATTACTCATTATCGACATAACGGATTTTAATGAAATTTTTTATAGAGATGCTTCTAAAACGTTTCAAAAACATTGCATTTCAAAACTTAAAAAAAAAAATATTTTTTGAATTTTTGAAAAAAAAAAATAATTTTTTTTCTAGGCAAATTCGATATCGAAATTTAATTTTCATTCGTACAATAATAAAAATCTAAAGTTAACATATCAAATTTTTTTCTTAAAAATTTTGTATATAAAACCTTATTTTATTAAGAACCCACTACCACGACTTATAATTTTTGTTTTTGCATAAATTCATATTTGCATAGCATTCTGTTTTTGTCTTTTACTACTAAATAATTAAAAAAATTATGATAATTTTATCCTTATTATCTCTAATAACATTCGTTTTTAAAATTCCTAACCTAATACATAGGAGCAAGTTCGTGCGACCCAGCCGTGCATTTTATTTTAATATGCTTAAAAAACTATACAATGCGATACGATATTATACTTAAATTGCAGTATATTCTCAAACTTCCAACTTTAGTCTTAAAAGTCGAATATACATATATCTACATATTATATAGTCTTATATGTATATCTAGGATATAACAATCCTTATCTTGGTGTGCTTTTATGAAAAAAACATACTCGACAATATGCTCATTGCTTTATGTTTATCATAAAAACCTAAAACATGTTTTGTATGGTTTTCATTAATTTTTAAAAACTAGCCTGACTTACATATATCAAGCCCTCCTTGGCTAACAAGTTTATTAATTATATTGGTTAAGCAAATTTTTCTTCTCAACCCCCTAAAAATATCAAAATTGTTTATTCAATAATTTTCAGATTATTTTTTTCAACCCACTACTTCGAAAGGAATTTCTCCTTTGGGATGTACCGACTCTTAAGTACCGATTTTGTAGAAAATTGCATGTTAATGTCAAGTTTGATGAAAATCTCTAGCAAAACCTTACTTATTTTATGCACATCGCACGCATTCCCGTTACTTAAATTTTCACATCAAAACCTTAATGCTCGTAAACGTAAATAATTTATTGTAAAAGCTTTAAAAATGTCAAATAAACGAAGATTTTATATTTCAATGTTCATACATTTTTTTACCAAACTATACTCAGGCATTAATCAAAAATGGTAATAAAATAATTATTGCATTATTCGAAGGCACACATCTGATTAGGTGCTTGACTCTTCGATTTCGATTTTGTGCAATCGTTATCAATGAATTAACACCTGCTTAAAAATTAATCATCAAATTGCTCAAGTTGAAGAACCGATATAAAAATATTATGTGAACCATCAGGAAGTGAAAACATTCTTTTTTTACTTACTTTAGTTCTTCAGGATTTATTGCAATCAAAAATGAGTTGACTTAGAATTAAAAAATCATACGTTTTCATCATTAGTGAACAAATTCCAGTAAACCACAAGGTATTGCTGTAGTATGAACTCCTGCAAACCATGTCAGGTGGATTCTGTTTGCAGATTATATGACGCAAATCATTCAGATTTTTAATAGAAGTTAGTTACTGCCAGGCCAATTAATTAATACTATATTTAGACATTGCTGGCTGTCTGAAGGGTGGCAATAGCAGAGGGTGAATTTTTCCTCATTGATATTATTATTATTTATAATTTTGGGCTAACTAATTAATCCTGTGGCGTAGTGGTAAATAGATACGTTGAACTGTCACTTCGCCAGCTGAACGTTTGTTTGTTATTTTTTTTTTCAGAGGTACCTATGCCTTGTGGTGAAAAGTACTTCTTTATCTAAGCCATTTCGAATTGGTAGAAAATTGTATCGACAGCCATTTCTGAAGACAATTTAACTGGCAATTAAATTTGTACTTCGATAAATATATATGTAGGTACAATAGGTATGACAAGTTATGAATATACGTAATACAAATGGAACTCGAGTATTAGATCAGACCTGACATTATGACGATAGAGAAGTCGATAAAAAACGGTCTCGTAATTCTGTCTCTCTGTCTGTAATCTTTCCCCTGACAGGTTTGCTTTTTTTTATTAAAGACCCAAATTAAAGGAACTTGCCATAAACATTTTTTTTTTTTTAAATATAAGAATGTATTTTATTTATCAAAAACTGATATACAGATTCTTTAAAGATTTAAGCAAAATTTTTGCTTAAGTAATGAATGTTAATGGTGCTGATTTTCTTAAAGACGGTACAACGATTTTAATAAATTTTGTAATGCTTAAACTCCTACAAAGTTTGAAAAGTACATGATCGATATTTTTGAAACTTGATGAAGAAAAAAAATCCTACCCAAAATTAAAAAAAAATGGCTTACTTTCGTACATATTTTCCTTGAAAACCACAGCTAGAATATTGATAAGAATTTAAAAAAAAAATAATTGTATAAAGTTTTAAAAAATAGCATAATATCTAAGCTTATTAAAAAAGTCTATTGGAATTTTGAATTTTTTATTGTTTTAGCCATTTGGAAAATGAAAAAATAATTTTTTACTTCTTAAATCCAAAAAATTGTTTTAAATATATCGCAGCCGTAAAATATTCGAGATCCACTTTACTGTATGAAGCGTTTTTCAATTTTGGCGGCCTATGGTGGCCATGTTGTTTTGGTGTGATCCGTCAAATCTGTTTTTTATTATTCAGTTGCCTTTGTAAGGCGGTAGGGGAGTATCGCGACTGAACAGCATGTCCAAATGATAAAATTTTATCATCAAAATTATCAAAATGATTGTTCGTTAGCGCAAACCATTTAACGGCAAACATGGTGGCCCTCGGCAGTCGACTCTTCAAAGTTTGGTAGCCAAATTTAAGATGACCGGTTCGGTATTCAATCAAATAACATCTGTACGTCGAGGGACAGCCGAGAACATCCCCGCAGTTCGTGAATGTGTACACTGTACAGCGGATCCCGGGGCAGTCGATTCCTCGCTGCGCAGAAAAACTCGCCCCTTCACAGAATTTAACTTGGCGAATTTTTCATCAAGATTTGCGATTGCATCTGTACAAGATTCAACTGACCCAGAAATTCAAAGTTCATGACTAAAAAACAAAGCAGTTCTTTCGCAGTTTGGGCTTCGGATTGTTTGGAAGAGAACCGCAGTGGACGCCACAACTGATATTGCGTATGAACGATTTGAGATTAAGGTTATCCCCTTCAGAGGTGACGTGACCCCACTGTACTTTTTCTTGTGGGGTTTCCCGAAGTCGCAGTCGAAGTATGGAGAACTTAACACAGGCCATCGCTCAAATTCAGCCGGACCTATGCAGAAGAGTCTTTGAAAATTGGACCACTCGGATTCGGAAAAAACCCTTGCTCCTATGTAATAGACTAGGAATTTTAAAAACGAATGTTATTAGAGAAAACTGTTCATAAGGATAAAATGAATTTTTTATTCTTTTAGTAGTAAGAGATAAAAACAGAATGCTATGCAAATATGAATTTATG
Source organism: Philhelius festivus (assembly GCA_963931855.1). NCBI lineage: Eukaryota > Metazoa > Arthropoda > Insecta > Diptera > Syrphidae > Philhelius > Philhelius festivus. Next base: position 82,289,772 of record OZ007556.1, on the reverse strand, counting down.
CAGGAACAAAAATTATAAGTCGTTGTAGTGGTTCCTTAAAAAAATAAGCTTTTATGTACAAAATTTTTAAAACATTTTTAAGAAAAAATTTTGGTACGCCAACCTTAAGTTTTTATTATTGTACGAATAAAAGTCTAATTACCAAAAAAATACTAAGCCGTTCTTGAGATATCGAATTTTTCAAAAAAAAAAATGACTTTTTTTTTCTAAAAATTGAAAAAAATTTTTTCTTAAGTTTTTAAATGCAATGTTTTTTAAACTTCTTAGGAGCTTTTTCATAAAAAAATTTCATTAAAATCCGTTATGTCGATAATGAGAAATTCAAAATTCGAAAAAATCGTTCTATGGTAGGTACAGTCAGTAATATCTAGATTAAAATTTTTTTTTATTAAATTATAGATCGTAAAGATTAATCAAAAGAAAAAAAATTTTAGAAAAATTCTCGGAACTGTTTTCGAGAAAAATGCGATTTTCGAAAACCATTTTTTAAAATTTGTATGGAAGGTACCGTTAGTTTTAGATAAAACAAAATTTTTTTTCTCAAATCTTGTAGATTAAGTTAAGAAACGTTTATTTGCCAAGTTTGAAAAAAATCGAGCATGGGGTTTTCGAAATATGTATTGAGTTTCCAAAAAAAAATTTTGAATTTTTTTTTTTAAATCCAAAAAATTAAAAATTGAAAATTTGAATATGCAATAATATTCAAACTTTGGAGGAGCTTTGGCATAAAAAAAACTTATTTAAATCGGCTTTACCGTTTTCGAGAAAATCAAAAGCAAAAAAATGGACCCAGGGGGGCTACTAAAAATAACAATTTTTTGTAAAATTTTTTTCAACCATTAGCTAGTTTTAACCAAATGAAATTTTGTAAATTTTTTTTAAAAACTTCTGTGGGACAGTTTTTGAGAAAAAAAATATTTATAAAATTTCGACAAAAAATCGTATGGCAGCTACCGTTATTTTTGGTCTTAAAATAAAAACAGAAAAAAACGTCCGGGGGGGAAAAATTAAAACCCATATCTACCAAGTTTGAAGAAAATCGGCCGAGCAGGTTAGTCTGTAGTCGAACCGACAGACAGACAGACAGAATTGCGAGACCCACTTTTTTGGTCTTCGCTATCATCGTTATGTCAACTTTGATCAAAATCTCGAGTTCGATTTTTTTTACGAATGCATAACTTGCCTTATAGTACCTATAAGTCGCAAGTAAAAAAAACATATCTAGCAAGTACCTATGTATAAGATATAAAATATTTTTTTTTTTTTAAGTTTTGAAATGCAATGTTTTTTAAACTTTTTAGGAGCTTCTTTATAAAAATTTCATTAAAAAAATCCGTTATGCCGATAATGAGAAATTCAAAATTCGAACAAATCATTCTATGGTTGGCACAGTCAGTAATATCTAGATTTCAAAAGAAACAAATTTTTAGCAAAATTCTCGGAACCGTTTTCGAGAAAAATACGATTTTCGAAAACCATTTTTTAACATTTGTATGGAAGGTACCGTTAGTTTTAGATAAAACAATTTTTTTTTCTCAAATCTTATAGATTGTGTTAAGAAACTTTAATTTGTCAAGTTTGAAAAAAATGGATCTTGCGGTTTTCGAAATATTGAGTTTCCAAAAAAAAAATTTTGAACTTTTTTTTAAAAATTCAAAAAATAAAAAATTAAAAATTTGAATATTTAATAATATTTAAATTTTGAAGGAGCTTTAGCATAAGAAAATGACTTAAATCGGTTGTACCGTTTTCGAGAAAATCAAAAACAAAAAAAAATGGACCCGGGGGGCTACCAAAAATAACATTTTTTTGGAATTTTTTTTTCAACCATTACCTTATTTTAACTAAATGAAATTTTTCAATTTTTTTTTAAACGCTGTGGGACAGTTTTTGAGAAAAAAAAATATTTATAAAATTTCGAAAAAAACATATGGTAGGTACCGTTATTTTCGGTATTAAGATAAAAAAAAAAACGTTATGAGGGAAAAAACTGTGAACACCGTTATTTTATAAGATGATGTTTTAAAATTTTACAATTTCTTCTAAAATAATATTCTATACTTAACTAACACGGTATTGCATACAAATCAAAGTTATTAGTGAGCTACAGGAGTAGACTTAGCTCCTAATATTTACTGAGAAGAAATTAACCAGGTGAGGAATCTGATTCCAGTCCGAGGCTAATTGAAGGGGAAACAACGGGTTCAGCGGCGGCGTATTCATATTTTATGACAAAGATATTTTGCTTTATTGAAACCAATTTTTTTTTCGCTATCGAAGCTTCGAAGCTCTATTTTACCCATTGGAAAACATGGACATTTCGCACGTTCGATTATCATATTTCTTGCCATAATTCACTGTGAACTGTCAGAGCGCCAAGTGAAACTTAAAATATCATACAAAATGCTTTCAAAGATTTTGGGAATATGTGAAAGCTTAGCAATTGGACGATAGTTTGTAACTTAACACTTTGGGCCCTTTTTTTATGTATTGGAGTTATGAAAGAAAGTTGTCACACACCATGAAGATCGTTGAGCGAGTCTTGGGTAGCCGACTGCGAAAAATAATTAGGCTATCTGATGACCAGTGCGGGTTTGTCGGGGGTAAGTCAACCACGGATGCAATCCAGAGTATAAGAATAATTATAGAAAAGGAGGATTTGCATGTCGTATTGGTTGATTTTGAAAAAGCATTCGATCGGCAACCACGAGATCTAATATGTGTGGCCCTCAGGCAACGAGGAGTTCCAGAAACCTATGCGCGGATAATTATGGACATGTATGATGGAGCAGTTACTAAAGTAAGATGCGCAGCTGGAGTCACCGAAGAATTCGAAATCACAGTAGGTGTACACCAGGGAAGTGTCTCGAGTCCCCTGCTCTTTATTACAGTTCTTGATTACCTGCTTGAAGGCAAAGTGACGGATCCAAAAGTGCATCAGTTATTCTTTGCTGACGATGGAGCCATCATAAGTGAGGACCCGATATCCCTACAACGAGCACTTGGCGTATGGGTGGATGTTCTAGAAAGAAGTGGGTACCGCATAAGCGCGAAAAAGACAGAATACCTATGCTGCCCATTTTCTGATCCACACAGGCCTATTCCAGACATTTATTTGAATGGAGTAGTGCTTCCCAAGTGTGAAAAGTTTAAATATCTGGGGTCTATGATAAATAACGAAGCTACTTGTGATGACGATATCAATCATCGCGTAAGCGTAGGGTGGATGAAGTGGCGGGAAAATTCTGCTATCTTCTGTAACCGAAAAATGCCCCCTAAGCTGAAAGGAAAGCTCTACACTTCAGTTGTGCATCCAGCACTCACATACGGTTCACAATGTTGGACAATGTACAAAAAGTATGAGAGTAAGCTAACGGCAGCTGAGATGAAGATGCTTCGTATGACAGCAGGAGTTACAAAGCTTGATCGAATTAGAAGTACGAAGATCCGAGGAAGCCTTCATGTTAAGAATACCATTTCCCAAAAAATTGAACACGACCGACTCAGTTGGTATTGCCATGTTCAAAGGAGAGATCCTGAGAACCCCGTCAAAAAAAGGCAATATCATACAACGTTCCAATTCGGAATAAAAAGAAAGGTAGGCCTAAACACTCCTGGTACAAACAAATGCAAAAACACCAGCATTCAGTTGGCCTCAGAAATGGAACAATACAAAACCGGGAGGCTTGCCGCCGATTTCTGAGGTCAACCCGGCGAACCCCACAGGCGGATCACTAGTGTGAAGCAGATACGTGGGAGAGTTATGATCCCCTCGACATCGAGATCATAACAGCGCCGAAGCAAAGGAAGAAGAAGAAGAAGGAGTTATGAAAGAAAGTTAACAAAGAGAGAAGAACGATGAATTCATGATATTTGCCTATTTTTTGTGAGAGTCTACGTTAGGGTCTGGATGACTTCTTCCGATTCGACGTCAGCTCCAATAAATGTTCTGGAACTACACAAAACCTTGACAACTACAAGAACATGGGCATCTGGGAATAAAGAACTTGTGGCTTTGGGATTTTTCGATGATGGAGTTCCCAATGAAGTAAAAAGGAAGATGGCTTCTGCCCTCGAAATAGAGAGAGTAGAGAATCCCTTAAAACGAATAAACATTGACATTGCTAATATTCACTGAAAAGGGTTGCAAGATTTCGTGAGCTCAAATCCGCGCCAGTTCTTTAATATCACTGGATTTTGGTCTGAGTTCTTCACTAAAGATGTGGATGAGTGGCTCATACCTAATGAAGTGAAACCTTTAGTACCTACCCAATTTTTTTTTTGTCTAATATAAGGCGCACCCTTATACCTAGTCTTTTGGTCTTGAAATGATATTCGAAAAACTGAGTTCCTTAGATAAAAAATGTTTGGCTTTTCTTGTCAAGAACTCTTCTACATAAATCCAATACGTTGCCATCTGATCTAATATAACATATAAGATTTTAAGGTTGCAACAATAGTTGATAATAACAATAGATTAAATCAATAAACTTAACACCCTTCCATTAAAATTTTAAAATTGATCGATAATGTTACAATGTAAAGCAAGTTTATTACTCAAAAATAAATTTTTATATAGGTAACAAAAAAGCAACCAAAGAAAAGATGCAAGCAACTTGCTTATCTGGTCAATCGCATTCTCAATCCACACAGGTGTTTAAAAAATCTTATCAAAAACTTTTAAGAATTATAAATACCCAGATAAGCTGCTTGGTGTGAAATGTTGGGGCTTAATAATCTGAAGGCCAGTTATTGTTTTAGTCGTGAAAGTGTTTGCGGTTGGCTTATAACGGAAACGCGTTTATACGATCGCTTTGTCGTGAATGAAAGTTTATCGCAATTTTCATCAAATTTGTCTCATCAGAGATATCGGTGACATACAGAAGTTATAAGATGAAGGGTAGGCACGCAAGTTTTTAGAGAGGCTAACGAATAAGTTTCTATTTGAATAGTTCTTTTGGCGTTGGCATTATTTATTGGGCTCACATGTCAGGGCATTCAAGGCAAATGCATTTGGTATGGCCAACACCACATGGAGGGTTCCTACTGGGTTAATACTTATTATACTGGTGAAGCAAAAGCTCTAGAGAATAAAAGAGCCATAGAAGTCTTCAAAAAAAGGTGTCCCTTGCTGTACCATGAATACACAAATGGCCAGGATGATCGTAAGTTTGGTTTAAAAATAGTGCTGCTTGTAATCTTTCAAGGTCATTAAGATTGTAGTAATAAGTCCCTGACTGATTTGTCAATTGATAAAAAAGAGTCCGGTTTTGTTATTATTTGATAGAAAACATCAAGCTTAATTCTAAGTGCTAATATTTCTGACAGTTTGTCAGACAGTGTTGCCTTGAAAGCCTTTGCTTAAATTATAAGACCTTAGCTAGGTTTGGTTAATATCACCTCATATATATTTGAAAGTTTAGCTAAATACTAAAACAGCCTTATGACCTTGACCTTTTTTTTCATTTTAAGAACCGTTGAATCTGTGCTGTGACGATGAACAGGTGTTCACAATGGATAACGGAATGTCACAAGCTGATGGTGTATTTGGCCGCTGTCCAACGTGTGCCCTTAATATGGGTTTGTCAATTTGTGCGATGACATGTGCACAAAACCATAGTGAGTTTCTGAACCCTCAAGTCGTCAACGAAGAGTACGTAGAAGCTGTTGAATACAAGATCGACGATGAGTTCACTGAAAAGGTTTACGACAGCTGCAAGAACGTCATTCACACTGCAACGGGACGTCCCGCAATGGATCTGGCTTGTGGGGTATATGACGCTCTAACTTGCACTCATCAGCGTTGGTTTACCTTTATGGGTGACAAGGCGACAAATGAATATGTACCGTTTCCGATTGACTACAAATTTTTGGATGAGACCGATTCTGGTCGCTACTTAGGCCCAGCTCGAAATTGTGGTAGTTCTTTTCCGAATTCGCATAAATGCTCATGTGTGGATTGCGAAGAATCGTGCCCTGTCGGAGATATTCCAACGGGTCAAGATGAAGGTTTTAAAATCTGGGGTCTCAATGGTGTTACATTTATTGTGGCAATAGTCCTGGGTATTAGCATTATTGGATTGGTTTTTGTTGGCGCCGCGGATTGTTGTCGAGTGAATTTTAAGCTTCCATTGATATTTGGAGGGTTTGGGTTTATGAACCACTTGCTGTATAGGCTTTTTAGAGCCTGGGGGACATTTTGCGCTCGAAATCCTGTCCTCGTGCTGGCTTTGTGCTCTTGGGCAATAGGATTTCTAGCTTATGGAGTGCGCTATATGAGAGTAACAACGGATCCAATAGAACTTTGGTCGGGTGAAGAAAGCTCAACGCGACAGCAGAAGAATTACTTCGATACTCATTTCGGACCTTTCTATCGGACTAATCAGCTCTTCATAAAACCAACGAATATGGATTACGTAAGAAGATATGTCTTTCTACCAAACTCTTAAAACTTCTGTTGTTCCAATTTCTATTTGATTTTCAGATCCAACACACTACAACGGCTGGAGAAATGCGTTTTGGTCCGGCATTTGAGAAGAATTTCTTGCGGGAAGTTTTCCAGCTGCAGCTTCAAATTCAAGACTTGGGTGTGAAAGAGGGTTTGGGATTGGACAAAATTTGCTACGCACCTGTCTTGTATCCAGGGGAAAAGCCAAAAATTGACAAATGTTTAGTGCAATCCATCTTTGGATACTACAAAAATGACATGGAAGAATTCGAACGGGAATACATATCTCAAGACGGACTAACAGTGAACTATTTGAATCAGCTGGAAGAGTGCTTAAGGTGAGTTCAAAAAGGTACCCTCACAACGATTTGAATAAAAAATTTCGTTTTCCAGAGTACCTATGTTGGAAAAATGTCTGGGACCCTATGGCGGACCGATCGAACCCAATGTTGGTGTTGGTGGCATTCCCAAGCCAGCGGCGCCGGGTGAGAGTGAAGACTACCGTCTTGGAACAGCAATTGTCATAACTTTCTTAGTCAAAAACTATGTCGATAAGGAAGCAACCAAACCGGCCATGGAATGGGAGGCAAAATTCATTGACTTCATGAAAAGCTATAAAAACGATAAGATGGATATTGCCTTTAGTGCAGAGCGTTCAATTCAAGACGCCATAGTTGAACTTTCTGAAGGTGAAGTCTTGACAGTTGTTATCAGCTATTTAGTGATGTTTGTCTATGTTGCGATTGCATTGGGAAAAATCCGAAGTTGCACGAATTTTTTCAAAGAATCAAAGATCATGTTGGCTGTCGGAGGGATATTCATTGTAATGGTTTCGGTTCTATGCAGTTTGGGATTCTGGGGCTATTTCGATGTCACCACCACTATGTTGGCAATTGAAGTCATTCCATTTTTGGTACTAGCTGTGGGAGTCGATAACATCTTTATTATGGTGCACACGTATCACCGGCTTGACAGATCACAGTTTTTGACAGTTGCCGATGCGGTGGGAGAAGCTGTTGGGCGAATTGGACCTTCAATTTTACAGACTGCAGCTTCCGAATTTGCTTGTTTTGCTATTGGTAAGGTCATTTTGTATCTGGTTATAAGAGTCCTACTATAATTCATGAAATTTGCGATCACATTTAAGGTTCTCTCGCTAGTATGCCAGCTGTGAAAACATTTGCCATGTACGCTGCTGTTGCAATTGTACTAGATTTCTTATTTCAAATAACGGCATTTATTGCTTTGATGAGCTTAGATGAAAGACGTTATGAGTCGGGACGGTTCGATTTGCTCTGTTGCCTTCGATCAAGTAAGAAGCCACATCATGAAGACGACACAAGTGTCCTTGAAAAATTCTTCACAAATATCTATGCTCCGTTTTTGATGTCCAAGTAAGTTGTTGTAGGAGAGCTTTTCCTTATTTTGACAAAATGATAATAAATCTTTACTTATTTCGCGTTTCTGAAAGGGTTGTCAAAGTTTTGGTATTGATCATTTTCACCGTAGTCACAGCTCTGTCTTTGATAATTGTGCCATCTATTGAACTTGGCTTGGATCAGGAATTATCTATGCCAAAGGACTCTCATGTCATTAAGTACTTCCAGGTAGCTTTCCCACATGGTTTTAAGGATTCAACTTATAAAACATTTGTGAACTTTCTAGTTTATGGCTCAATTACTATCAACTGGAGCACCAGTATACTGGGTACTTGGCCCGGGAATGAATTATTCGCAAAGGGCTCATCAGAATCTGATATGTGGTGGTGTCGAATGCAACAATAACTCTCTGTCTACACAACTTTATATTCAGTCGAGATATCCCGAAATGTAAGTAAAATTTAAAAAAAATTACTAGGGTCGCATTTTTAGTTTAAGAAAATTAGAACTGAAGTTCTGGATTGATTCAGATATGATAGGTATTTGCAGAATAGGAATTATTAATAGAAGGTGTAGGAATTTGGTACGAACGAGGAGGAAGAAATTGGTGTTTACAAATTATGTTTACCAAGAGTATCGAGCTCTTCACGTTGGTATTGTAAAGATAGAGTCGATTGGAATTGGCTAAAATTTTTCATTTGTCATGAAAATGAAAAATCAAAAAAATCTGTACAAATTTGTGAAGTGAAAAAACCTCGACCTGAATCCTGATCCCGAAAGATTTTCTGAAAACTAGGGCCTGAAGTTTTTAACTCCCTACAGGGAGTGCCATAAAACCATTTAGGAACCCTATTTATGTATCTCGAAAACGGCTGTAAAAATATTCCAAACAGTCCTCTCGGAATGATGGTAATAGTGACCGTTAAACTGGCGAAGTGTTCGAAATGTTGCTGGAACAGAAGACCCATTTTCATAAAAAATTATTTAATCGTTTGTACATGTTGTTGAACGCTTGAACTCTATCGTTTCAATTTTGGAAAACAGACGCAATAGATAAAAAGAGTCAATTTGGCAGATATAGCTTCATCAATATGGCCGCAAGTACCAATATGATGAGATGGAGAAAGTGCAACGGTACTTTCTTAAAAAAGTAATAGGTATTCCAGTGACATCTCCGAACTATATGGTAACTTTGGAGTACAAAATGGAACCTATTTTGGTATTCACCATGAAATGCCACATTATCTACATCGAAAAAGTCCTAACAGTGTTTTTGAAGAAAACGAACTACCTCAAGTGTTAGCGAAAATTGTAATTCGGAAAAATATTTATTTGGGAGTACACAAGGAATGCAGTTTGAAAATATCTTAAGAAAAAATTTAGGCAGCATAGTCCGTGATGTGCATATCATATGAATTAAGATCCGACACCTGGGAAAAACACAACAAAGTGCGATAAACTCAACATCTCATGGACTCTACAATTGTTTGAATTATGAAGAACAAGGTAGATATACTTAAAAATCTTACCGATATAAGATGGATCTCCAAGCCTAAAGGGGGCTTTATATTTAAAAATGGAACATTCGAAGTAACCGAAAGGAATAGTTGATGTACGATGTGTAACCTAGGAGAAAATGAAAGTTTCCAAAAATACTTCGGTACATTTCCTTTATTAAGAGAAATAAGAATGCAATAAATGAGGACTTTGAGACAAACAAGTAATTAAGTGCTATACTTCGCCAGAGCGTGAAATAATTGTGTCGATTTTTACTTGCGACTAAAAAGGTACTTTAAGGCAAGTTATGCATTCATAATAAAATCGAACTAGAGATTTTGATCAAAGTTGACATTACGATGTCTGCCTGCCTGTTGGACTACAGTCTAAACGGTTCGACTATTTATTTTTAAACTTGGTAGATATAATTTTTAATTTTTTCTCCCCACACGATTTTTTCTTTTTTTTTTAAGACCAAAAATAACGGTACTACCATACGATTTTTTTTTCGAAATTCTATAAATATTTTTTTCTCTAAAACTGTTCTACGGATTTAAAAAAAAAAATCAAAAAAATCGTTTATTTAAAGCTAGGTAATCGTTAAAAAAAAATTCCAAAAAATAGTTATTTTTGGAACCATTTTTTTTGTTTTTTTTTTTTTTTTTTGATTTTCTCAAAAATGGTACATCCGATTTTAACAATTTTTTTTTTGTTAAAGCTCCTCCAAAGTTTGAATATTATTGCGTGTATTCAAATTTTCAATTTTTTTTTTGGAAACTCAATATTTCGAAAACTCCATGGTCGATTTTTTGCAAAGTTGATAAATAAAAGTTTCTCAATATAATCTATAAGATTTGAAAACAAAAATTTCGTTTACCTTAAACTAACAGTACCCACCATTACAAATGTTAAAAAATGGTTTTCGAATATCGTATTTTTCTCGAAAACGGTTAAGAGAAATTTGATAAATTTTTTTTTCTTCCGTTTAATTTTTACGATCAATAATTTAATAAAAAAAATGAAATTAATATATTACTGGCTGTACCTACCATCGAACCATTCTTTCGAAATTTGAATTTCTCATTATCTGCATAAATGATTTTAATGAAATTTCTTATAGAGAAGCAAAAATCATTTTTTTTTTTTGAAAATTAAATACCTCAAAAATGGCTCAATATTTTTTCTTTTGGAAATTTATTTTTTAATCGTTTACTAATAAAAGCTTTGATTTGGCGTAGAAAAATTGTATTATTTTATACCCTTATTCCCGTTAAAAGTGCAAGCAGTTAATAAATAAATGTCTGCTGATCATCCGTCGCGTGTGAATTACTGTCCAGCGAACAACAACGAAGAGGGAGATTTTGTGCCCAAAATCATCATGAACGATGAGGCGCATTTCCACTTAAAGCCTAGTACTCACCTAGCGTGAAATGAAAAATAAAAACGTTCCAAATTACACGCGAAGAATAAAAATGAAAATAGAATAAACTTTTCCACGTGAATTTTTGATACCTACTCACTTTGAATGAAAAAAAAATGACAATTTTTTTTAAACTGATTCGTTCTTTCTATTTATAAATTTTCAATTTTTTGTTTTGAAACAAAATATTCAAATCAACTGACAAATGTCATCACAGTTTTCCACGTTGCCTTAAACTTTTCCTGATGGTTGTACATTGAGAAATGAAAATCATAGCGTGGAAAAAGTTGTGGAACATATTTGTTTTTCCAATCCACATTTAAGTACTCACCTCTCGTTGCGGATTTCATGTCAGTGAACCAGCAGTCACTTTTATATGAAATTTTCATTTTCACTTGAACTGAGTACTAGGCTTAAGCGGTTATGTCAATAAGGAAAATCTTCGTAGCGGGGGCACTAAAAATCAGTGTGTGATGCAAGAAGAGCCATTTCATCCACTCAAAGCCACTGTGTGGTGCATTGTTCATGTAGCAGGAGTGAGTGGGCCGTATTTTGTTGAGGACGTTATCGGCAATACGGTCACTATTACTGGCGATGGCGAACGCTGCAGGGCCATGACAAACGACTTTTTACTGTCAATGAGCGGGGCTTGGTGAACATGTGGTTTCAATAAGAAAGCACTTTTCACAATTTATATTGTAAAAGAAGCTTTTCCTGGTCGTGAGATCTGGTATTTGTTATTGCCAGGAAGATTACCCAATTTAACCATCCCTGACTTCTTTCTTTGAGGTCACTTGAATTCGTAGGGCTTATGTTGACAAGTCTCAGACAGTCGATAGTTACCACCGGAAATCTTGCCGAAAGTTATGGTTAATGTAATAAAAAGGGCATAAACGTGTTTCACCTCTGGTGGCAGCCAGAGTTGATGGATATCAACTTTTCTACTCAACAGCAAAGTAAAGGTCCAAGTAAAGATTTCCATCACTCAAAGTAATTTTAGTAAAAAACTAATTCAAAAACAAATTTGGATGATTAATTTTGCGCCACCTTGTATAATAATATTCTGAAGCGATGTCAGAGTCCTTACCTTGAAAAGGGTATCAGATCAAAAACATAAATGTTAAAAAAAGAGCCAAGTTTTTCTATACAAAAACCTTTGTGAATCAAGTCAGCCATGAAAAGTACTGAGATCTAAAAGTACGCCAAGTTCTTGCTTCATGAAGGTTTAATGCCGAATGTTTAAAGTAGAATAATATTAAAACAGCTACAATGTACATAATAGAGAAATTTTATTATTTAATGATTACTGACTAAAATTTGATGGGTTCACTGGTCAAGTTTTTAAAACCTTTCGAATTGGGCATAAAAAAACATGCCAAGTAAGCCCATCAAATTTTAGGCAGTAATCATAAAGATAAAAATAATAAAGAGGGGTTTCTGTAAAAAGGGTGTAGTGCCAGAACTTGGCAGGGCACAATCGTGTCCTTTGATCTAAAGTAAGCCCGTGTATTGATTAGGCGTATGACGAAACATTTTCTCTTCTTTTAAGACCATAAACATACTGTGGTGCTATAGTCGTAATTACAGTTTGAGAAAAGTTCACAACCAAACAGCACGATTGCGCATTGCCAGTGTTTTTACGAGGATCATTCTAGTTCTAACTGGTGTTATCTTCTGCGTAGCGTAAAGCATTCGAAGACCTTCATAGGCTCTGCCAAGAATTGACTTTACGTCTGTTAAATATTATTCCAGGATTTGTTGCCGATCCTACTAAATATTTCAATGGGATTATCGTTTAGAGAGATTTGAGGCAGGAATTATGTGTCAATGGGTCTTCGGAATATTACTAGGCATTTTGATTTCCTTGGGTTTAAGCAAAGGCCGTTTAATTTTGACCACTCCAGGATTCTATTGACATTCTCATTTACTTCGCACACCCCATTCTCCAAAAGACCAAAGGACACCTTTTCCGAAGTTGGACATTGGTAGCATACATATCATTGGGGAAATGTATGAGACCCGAAGGAAGTTCATAAATGTACATTATAAAGAGTGGCGGTCTCGAAATTGAGCCTTGTGGTACACGATTATTTAAGAAATACAATTTTGAACGGGGACTGCGACTGATAGAGATCTACCTCGAAGGTGTTAGTTCAGTTTTATTTTTTTTTTTTTTTCAAAAAATTTTAATTGAATTGAATCTTACTACGAAGTACAAATTTTCTTCTTAAATATAAAAACAGTAATAACAATTTTGAAGGAATTGCAGATTTAGAATTTTCATTCTTTCTCTTGAAATCTGTTGTATAACAACTAATAGGAAGCTTTTATTACAGCACCAAGCTGGCCCGTCCTGCTTCCTCGTGGATTGATGACTACATTGATTGGCTTAGTATTGATTCGTGTTGCAAGCTCAATCAAACTGATGGGGGTTTTTGTGCCAGCAGTAATATTCGCCATTAAGATTCATCCTTTCTCAACTAATATAGTTTGTTTTTTCAGATTCATACGCTGATGAGTGTATATCTTGCCCGCGATCATTTTCTGAAGATGGTCTTCGACCAACACCGGAAACTTTCGACAAATACATTCCATTCTTTCTCTCAGATCTTCCGGATGCTGATTGTGCTAAAGCTGGAAGACCATCCTACTACGATGTAAGTAACTACTAAAAAGACGTCACATATTGAATTGTAACTCTAAGTTTAATTTTTAATAGTCTGTAATATACACTCTTGACGAAAATGGTAAGAGTCAGATTCTTGACACAAATTTCATGCAATTTTCCACCACTTCCGTCACTTCGAAGCAATTCTACACATCTCTGCGGGAAGCCAAGCGAGTAGCTCGAGAAGTTCAGGATATGTTCAAAGAAAATGGTGTGGATGTTGTATTCTTCCCGTATTGCGTATTCTTTGTCTTCTACGAACAATATCTGACAATTTGGGATGACACAATTTACTCTTTGGGACTTTCTCTCCTTGCTGTTTTCCTGGTTACATTCATCATAACCGGATTTGACATCATATCCTCCTTAATGGTTCTTGTAGCAGTCCTCTTGATCCTAATCAATATGGGAGGAATGATGTGGGCCTGGAATATCACACTGAATGCTGTCTCGTTGGTTAATCTAGTTGTGTGTGTTGGTATTGGAGTCGAATTTGTAGCACACATTCTCCGATCATACAAAAGTTATCCAGGCTCGACAAATGAGAGAGCCAGTAAAGCACTCTCAGTTACCGGAAGTAGTGTTCTCTCTGGAATAACATTAACCAAATTTGCCGGAATTATTGTGCTGGCATTTTCAAAATCGCAGGTATTTCAAGTTTTTTACTTTAGAATGTACTTGGGAATAGTATTAATTGGAGCAGCACATGGCCTGATTCTACTGCCAGTGGTGCTAAGCATATTTGGGCCACTTTCAAAAGCAAAGAAACAAACATTATTATAAGTATGTATATACCGTATTTTAGTATAATTTTTATAAGTTTTGTTTTGTAAATAATAAAAGTAAAAAAAATCATTAACTTGTAGATTTTCATTCAAATATATTTTAAAAATGAATTTAGGGCAAAATAGATAGTTTTTAAAGCATAAAACGTGAGGAGAAAATTTTTCTATCCAAAAACGGCCATTTTGTTTATTGATTGAATGTGACGATTTTTATGAAAGATAATACCTTATTTCTTGATACAAAGTGCATTTTAACCAGACAATGACCTCTCTGTTCAACTAATGGCCTTCCAAAATCTTTTGAAAACAACAGATTACATCAGAGAAACTGAAGGGAATTAATTATATAGACCTTATATAGACCTTATAGGTACTTCAGTTTTTGTCTTCGCCAACTGCGCTTTCCCTCGGTGTTGCACTCCAAAATTTTCCAAATTTGGAATATTGGCTTCCATTTGCTTAACTGTATTCTTTTTTTTTTAAGATCAATGTTGTTCTACAACTACTATCAGCCCGTACCGCGAGTTTTTGAAACTTTACCTCCTCTCACGGCCTATGCAGACGGGACCAAAAATCACCCAAAGGGTTTTCGTCTCAAAGGTACCTTATCCTTAGAAGATAATGAAAAGTAGCTGTTGCTAATATTTATAGCAAAGTTAGACATGTCTATAAGGGTAAAACGGAGCTCTATCTTAGCTGTCAGAAAATATCTTTTTTCTTTTTTTAAGTTTTGCTAGCTTCATCGAAAAAAAAGTCAACAACAAGGATCTAAGCCCATTGGGGTTTTGGCTACCCATTTCATTAACCTACTTAACTCTGATATGTAACCTCCAATGTACTGCACCCTGAGTTGAATGGATGATGTAATGACAGAACGGGAAGTAAGTGAAGCCTTAAATAAATTCAAAAATGGAAAGGCTACGGGCCCCAACTGAAATCAAATAGAGTTCTACAAATATAGTTCCAAGGAATTCAAAAGGACAATAACATAATTGTTCGTGATAACACAGCAATTTAAAGAAGTACATATTTTTCATATAGAGGAATTTCCTTTTCTAATGCAACGTATGCAATTCTTACATCGGTTCGGCAAAAACGGTTTTGCAATGGGATAAACCACATAAAGCAACTTAAAGAATATCAAGCTGGTTTTTGATCCGGATATTCAACCGTTGACCATATCTTTGGAATTGTGTTTTGCAAGAGGGCACAAACTTTCAAAGCAGCCTTCGATACTGTGGATCGCAGAGAACTATTGGTAAAGCTACATGTCAAAGTTTGTCAACATAATTTCGTAACATAGTTGAGATGATGTGTGATGATGATGATACTTGGGCGGCTGTCTGGATTGAATAAATAAACCTTCCGAAGCATTCGAAATAAAATTTGGGGTGAGTCAAGGATATTCTTTGAGGCCTCTACTGTGCGACCTATTTATCGACGATATGACAGACTTGATACCAGTAGGAGTTGAATTTGGCAACCAATGGCTTCTGTTTTCGGATGACATCGTTCATCTTTCTAACTCTCCAGATACACTTCAACGAATGATTAACCCACGGGAAGGATCAGTAGCAATAAACGCTGTAACGTTTAAGGGGCAGCAAATATAATTAGTCAAAGAATTCAAATACCTCGAAGTTTTCTTTATAAAAGCCCAAAGGATGCTTCAAACTATGCAATGAACCTAAAAACGGGACTGTCACCACTTTTAATTAAAGACTTAAACTCCAATTCGACAATATTGTGAAAAATGTTTCCTGTTTTCGTGACCTATTATGAATATTTCTAAAGTAATGTCAGACGAAAGACTGCCAAAGAAATTTGCACTCAAGACAATAAGAAGCAAAACTGGTTGGTATGCTGAATGGGTAGAGTTGGCTGGTATGTGTGGAATGTTAATCAACCTAGAAGTAGAACATCACCGACTTTAAAAGCCAATAATTTATGAACTGATAGAAATTCTGATCTGCGGTACAGAAAAAAGATTTAATGTGAAGCTTCTTGCTTTGCGTACAGAGCAATTTGTAGTGTCTAAGAGCATAACCTTCAGTTCTACTCGTACAATAAGCAAGCTATTTCCTCAATGAAATCAGCATCCCAAAAATTGATGCTTAAGCTTCGACTTGAACTGCTTCAGTTGAAAAATATACCGCACCGAGATGATCTACTGATTACATGCAGCATCAGCAAACTTTGGGGGAGAGAAGATGTAGGTATGTGATATTTTCTTTTTTCTTCACTGATGGGTAGTTCACGTCTTGACATTTCATTTAAGCAGGAGAAGGTAACGTGTATGTAAGTACTCGTATCTCTGAAAAACGTCAAAAAATAGATATTTCTTTCACGGATTTTATGCTTTTGCTTAAATCGTTTTTTTATTTAAAAAAAACACACTCGTGAAATTTCACGTTAAGCATCGATTAAGAAAGAGATCGCTAACATGCCAACATAACATTAAACAACGCGACTCCATTTAACATTTCATGTCAGGATTAATATTCTGAGAGATATTATTTCTAGTGGAGTCGGCATGATATCTCTCTTCCGCTTATCCGCCGAAATAAGTTATCAGTGAGTTACGTTTGAAACAGATGTGCTACTTTAGTAGGGTGTGAAATTGAAAAATACAGGTTATTATGTGCGTGGATTCAGGCAAGGGCGGCATAACATTTTTATTTCTAGTTCGGTTGTGCAGCATTATTGCATCAACAACAACAAAACAAAAAAATATTAGTAAACCTTATAATCGTAAGAACAAGAATGAAATACTGACAGTTGTCAATTTTTTTTTCAACAAAACTATTCTCCAAAAATGTCAGAATGTATGCACATATGGTACAGGCACTGTAATGTATTGTAATATTTTTCCAAGGTTCGTTAAATAAAACTTATTACTCCTTTTAGAATTTCTTCTTTATTTACACTTTTCAAATCAAAACAATAAATCTCAATTTATAATCAACTCTAATACTTTTATCACAAATAATCATATACAGATGTCTCATCTCCATACAAAAAAAAATGTCCTAAGATATTTTTTCAGCAGACAAACTTTAGCAGACAAAGATACAAAAATCAAGAGCGATAAGAAAACTACAATGACCACAATGTAGGAGAGCGAAAAAGGTATCTTTGCATTGGGTAAGCGACTAAGCGACAAGCGTTCTCTTGTTCTCATCAAAATTTATAGCACAAACAAATCGTACCAGACACAGCGCATCCCTTTCCCACTGGGGTTATATTGTTTCTGTACTTGTTCTTATTATATTTTGTCATTCGTAGAATTTCTGTGTGGATGGATGTTGTTTTTGTTTTTATATTTGCCTTTTCCTGTGTTCCTTTATTGGTTTTGGTTAGTGTTAATAAAACATCGATTGTTCGAACTTTCGATAGTATCGATAGTTTAAAAAAAAACTATCGATTAATCGATAGATAATCGATAGTGTTTTTCATAATCTTAATATATATAAATCTCGTGTCACAATGTTTGTCCTCAATGGACTCCTAAACCACTTAACCGATTATAATAAAATTCGCACACCATGTGCAGTTCGATCCAACTTGAGAGATAGGATAGTTTAAATCTCAAATTATAGTCGCAATTTTAAATTATTGCTAATTATTTGTCTGTTATTATTTGACAGTCACAATTATCTGTTAACTCCAAATGATTCTAACAGATGTCGATACCTTTCGACTGGGTTGAGTAAGTAATCAATAGATGGCGCTGCTATGGTAAATCTACGAACGTGTCATATAAGCTACATTTTAACAGCATAATTACCACGTGTTGTTGACGCTATAAAATTAATTAAATTTATTTTGTAGTGAACGAAATACCGTATAATTCAATTATTTCCACTTTTTAAATTTTTGGTGTTAGCATAGCCGGCCACGTGTTACTTAGACTGAAGTGTAAATTGCATTCATATTATAATGAAGATAATACAGTGAAATTAATCCTGTTTTTTACTTATTTGTGCTTCATTGATCAAAACTTTATAATTTAATTTGAATATATATATGTAAGTATTATCACATAATTATAAAATTTAATTAAAATGTCAATGCAAAAATGATACACAATTTCCTACACTTTTTCAATAGTTGTACAAATATTTTTTTTTATTGTTTTTATTTAACCTCTATTAAAAAATATGGCACGAGTACGATAACTTGGCCGCCAAGATTTGATGACGGATTTTTGTAGAGGGGTCAAAAATAAGCACTTTTTACTATGGGAGGGGGGGTCTATCTCCCCCCGTTTAGGAGGTAGGGGCACTTTTAGAAAAAATGGTTTAAATTGAAAAAAAAATATTAAAAAACAACGGCAACACCTACAATAAAGTGCTATACTGCGTTTGAAAGCCAGAGGATTGTTCTATAATCCTGCATTTAAATTAAATTACCCATATCAATAGTTTTTGAGAAATTCGCATTTAAAGTCCAAATTTTGATAAAAAAAAACGTGAAAAAAAGTTTAGACCGGTTGTTTTCAAAATTGTGAAATGAAATTGTAAATTAGCTTATATGTCTTTCATGTATCTATCAGTTTTTAATCGAACACAAAAAACCGCAGGGTTCTATATCTTCTGGTTTTTGAGAAAACCTCCGTTTAGGAGGTAGGGGCACTTTTTGAAAAAATGGTTTAAATTAAAAAAAAATATTAAAAAACAACGGCAACACTTACAATAAAGTGCTATACTGCGTTTGAAAGCCAGAAGATTGTTCTATAATCCTGCATTTAAATTAAATTACTCATGTCAATGGTTTTTGAGAAATTCGCATTTAAAGTCCAAATTTTGATAAAATAACATGAAAAAAAAAGTTTAGACCGATTGTTTTCAAAATTGTGAAATGAAATTGTAAATTAGCTTACTTGTATTTCATGTATCTATCAGTTCTTAATCGAACACAAAAAACCGCAGGGTTCTATGTCTTCTAGTTTTTGAGAAAATCGAAAATAACTAAAACTACTTTCCTACAAAATGTTTGATATTTTTTGCTTCCTTACATAAATTAATCAGTGCTAGCTTCCAACATTACAATATATAAACAGTAAATTATGTATGGGGGGGCATGCTGCCCCCCTGCAACCCCCCTGCTTGGGCACACTATAGGATTTGGGGTAGGTGCGAGGTTGGGTGCATGCAAAGTTTCTTTTGCATTCACAGAATCTGCATTTAAAAAAATTCAAATTTATTCTATTTATCCAATGTCCACTAAATACATATATGTAAAATACAATAAACGATCTTGAAAACCAAAACAAACTTCCGACCATGTTCACCAATACATGGCACTATTTTTCTATCGAAAATACTGCCTAGAAAGGAAATATAAGGACGACTGGGGTTCGCAAATAATAGAGTTTTTATCAGATGTAAAAAAAGTTTACCCTTGTTATACCGATGGTGATATATGTGAGGGTTTACATTTAAAAGACATCGATCCTCCCACCCTTCAGAGCGAAAATTTAGAAAGTGTTTTACCGCCAAAACATTCTCGGCTTCCCACCATAAAATAGTAACTCAACGAACTCGGCAGTTATAGTACGGACGATGGCTTTATTAAAATCTTAATCTTAAAACCTTTTTAATACATTTTGACCTTTTTTAACTAACTATGACTGACTAACTCCTGACTAACTGACAAAATAACTGACCCAGATGCAATTCTACCTCCTCATGGTGCATTCTGGGTAACGCTAAATGAATTACGGTACTGAACTAACAAAGATTCATTATGTTTATTAACATTAATCCTTAAAATGGAATCACCGTCACCACAAAAAATCAAAAAAAGCAGTTTTGGTAATTTTCGATTTTCTCAAAAACTAGAAGACATAGAACCATGCGGTTTTTTGTGTTCGATTAAAACCTGATAGATACATGGAACACATATAAGCTAACTTACAATTTCATTTCACAATTTTGAAAACAATCGGTCTAAACTTTTTTTTCACGTTTTTTTTTATCAAAATTTGGACTTTAAATCCGAATTTCTCAAAAACCATTAACATGAGTAATTTAATTTAAATGCAGGATTATAGAACAATCCTCTGGCTTTCAAACGCAGTATAGCACTTTATTGTAGGTGTTGCCGTTGTTTTTTAATATTTTTTTTTTTCAATTTAAACCATTTTTTCAAAAAGTGCCCCTACCTCCTAAACGGAGGTTTTCTCAAAAACTAGAAGACATAGAACCATCCGGTTTTTTGTGTTCGATTAAAAACTGATAGATACATGGAACACATATAAGCTAATTTACAATTTCATTTCACAATTTTGAAAACAATCAGTCTAAACTTTTTTTCACGTTTTTTTTATCAAAATTTGGACTTTAAATGCGAATTTCTCAAAAACCATTGACATGAGTAATTTAATTTAAATGCAGGAGTATAGAACAATCTTCTGGCTTTCAAACACAGTATAGCACTTTATTGTAAGTGTAGCCGTTGTTTTTTAATATTTTTTTTTTTCAATTTAAACCATTTTTTCAAAAAGTGCCCCTACCTCCTAAACGGAGGTTTTCTCAAAAACTAGAAGACATAGAACCATCCGGTTTTTTGTGTTCGATTAAAAACTGATAGATACATGGAACACATATAAGCTAATTTACAATTTCATTTCACAATTTTGAAAACAATCAGTCTAAACTTTTTTTCACGTTTTTTTTATCAAAATTTGGACTTTAAATGCGAATTTCTCAAAAACTGTTGACATGATTAATTTAATTTAAATGCAGGATTATAGAACAATCTTCTGGCTTTCAAACGCAGTATAGCATTTTATTGTAGGTGTTACCGTTGTTTTTTAATATTTTTTTTTTCAATTTAAACCATTTTTTCTAAAAGTGCCCCTACCTCCTAACCGGGGGGAGATAGACCCCCCCCTCCCATAGTAAAAAGTGCTTGTTTTTGACCCCTCTACAAAAACCCGTAATCAAATCTTGGCGGCCAAGTTATCGTACTCTCCCCAAAAATATTTAGCACTTATTATTTCAATGTGCTTTTTATAAAAGTTAATTAATATATTAGCCACAGCAACGCGTGGCCGGGTCAGCTAGTAATATATAATAAAATGAGTTGAAAAAAAATTCAAATCTTTTAAGAAACATTTCAAAAAAAAAAATCAAATTTTGTAATCATTTAAAAAAAACTGTTCACACTTGCTGATCAAAAATTGTGTTCATGTATTTATTATTGGCGTTATTTTTAAGCAAAAATCCTTTTGATGTTTTTTTTTTTGATCGAATTTCTCGAAGCTTTGGAGGGCATTAACATTTGCACTGGTGGAATTTGATTTCCATCTGCATCAGAGGATGAACCATCACCTTCTATATTTAAAGATAATATCAGCATCAGCAAGTTTTATTTTTAAATGGTCTTGTAAATTTAAATAAAAATTGCCAGATTTGTTGATAAAAGTCCGAATCGAATATTGGTTTCTACGCAAACTTAATTTTACAAATAAATAAAACACAGAACGGGGAAACTGTAAACTCGAAAGAACACGAAACATGTAAACATTTGCTCTGTAATGAAATGCTGTTACGGGACTTTCCCTATTAAAGCTTTGACGGTAAGCAGACATGTCAAAAAACAAAACTATGTAAAAAATCGAGTGGGGTATAGTATTCCACATTAGAGTAGTACGGCTAAAGAAATAATCTCTGTATTTTACAGTACACCTGGTACCCGGAATTAGGCTCAAAGGTTAACTGATGAGTATTCTTTGCAAGACGAGTATTACGGCGAAAATTTTTCAAGGGAGGAATGCAGCTGGCTATATCATTAGAGCTATATTTATATAAGAAGCGATAAACAAATTAAGACAAGTGACATTACACGGGTGTTCTAGAGAAACAAACGTTTCGATAATAGAACTGGCTCTTTCTTGGATTCTATCTAAAATGTGCAGATGGGTTTTAGGAGCCCAGATATCGGAGTTATACTCAAGTTTAGGTCGAATGTATGCCTTATAAATTGTAGCCAAATCCGAAGGAGAAAAAAATACTTGCATCTTCTAAAGAAACTTAAGCATTTAGCCGCAAATGTCATTTTTATCATTCAAGGACAGTTTTCAGTCAACGAATCATTTATGAAACAAAAACACATCAACTTTACAGACTATCGAAGTTTTCACCAAACTATCAATAGTCCCGATAGTTCAAAACAATCGATTAATCGATTAAACAATCGATGTTTTATTAACACTAGTTTTGGTGGCTGGTGTATGCCGCGGCGACTCCTTGGCTGGTGTTTTTGTTTTTTTTTTTTTATTTTGATTTCTTGTGAGGGTACATATTGCACTTTTTGGTAGGAATTTTCTTGTTTGGATTTTGGCAATATCTTTTCGTTTTCAAGTGTATCTGCTTTGGGTAGGTATGGAAAAATGGAAATGGATTTTGTATGTTTTGTAAGTAGGTTATGTTGATTTGCTTATAACTTGAGGATTATTGATTAGATCTTTAAGGTCAAGCACTTGAAATAAAGGTAAAATTTCTAGTTTTATTATAAAAAAATGCTAAAAATGAAATCTGAGATTTAGACTAAGCTTTTTTTTTACATGCCAGCGGATGTTTAGCTACTTTCTTTCAAACAATCGAAATCTGTGCAAAATTATTCCCTCTTTCAAATCAAAATGTATTCGTGTGACTTTGTATTCTCCAGGAAGTACTCGTAGGTACATATTTATGTTTCTGTTTTGTTTATTTTTTTGGAGATATTATGTAGACAGAATCGAAAGTGAAAATTATTTCCTCGTCTCAAGAAAGAAGAACGGCATTAACAGGAAGGTTAGGTTTTAGTTTTTAAGTTTATTTACTTCTTTTTTAGCTTAGTACATGTATAGATCTGTGGTCACAAGGAAAAGTCGCTAAAGTATTTTTTACTAATTTTTCAGGAGAGCAGTTTAAAGTTTTTAACAAACGCGTGAAATTACAAATAACTATATTGGGCAATTGGAAACTCCGTTCAGGTTGAAACAAAAATTTAAATAAAGATAATTTTACTCTTTCTAATTGAAAATTGAATTAAATTATCTGCAGTTTAGTTGTTTTTCCATTTTAAAGAAATTTTTTGTTCTAGTCTAAAGACTACTTAAGCTGATTTTCCTTGTCTATTCTGTTAAATTATCCAGTTCTTGTGTCAACTTTAGTTCTTATTCCTAGCTTAATAAAGAAAAATATATTGCTTTTAGCAGAGAATGAGAACCAACTTTGAACGTTCAGATAGAATGAATGAAAATACAAAAAAAAAAAAACAACAAACTTTTCATCATGCATAGTTAATTTATAAAAAAAAAACAAATCAAAAATTGAAAACCAATATTAAAGAAGTGTTTTTTATCTTCATCGTCACTTCTTTAATCTGATTAAATGTTGATTTCGTTGGAACTTGTTTTGAGATTTTTTATAAAAATAACTAAAATCTGGACTTATGTATTGTAATAAACCCAAAAGATATTTTTCTTATCTGGGCCTGCTGAGTAGGGTGTGTCACTTTTGTATGGCCGCAAAAAAGTACTCTTATTTTTAAATGTAATAGTGCTCAAAAGTTGTATTAGGGTCTGAGGTTTAAGAACATGTAAAAAAAAATAAGATATCGTTCGTCTTTGGCTCGCTCAAATCGGTTGAAGTTGAAAAAAAAATTTAATTTACAGTCAATTTTTTTTTTTTTTTTTTACGTAAACTAAACAAAATACAGAAAGAATTTTTGTCTTTACAAAAAGATATACCACGATACTGTAGGTGGTTCCGTTGATTTTTAAGAATTTTTTTTATGTAAACAAAAAAAACGATTTTCCATAAAAAAATTAATTTTTTCTTCCTTCTTTACTATTTCATAGCTTCTTTATCAAGTGTTCAATTAAAACAAGTATAAACTTAAAAGAGTTTTCTTGCTATTATCTTTGACTTGAAAGCCTAAAAATATTTTATATAATTTTTTTGTATCCACACGGTGCAATTTAAAACAACACATATTTCAAAAATCTCGAAAAATCAAATTTTTTTGGATTTCATCCAATTTTTGAGCGAGCCAAAGATATTAATTAAAATGAAAATTGTAAACGCAAGATTTAATTTTGATAAGCAATGCAACTTTCAAAAGCCATTACATTTGAAAATGCCATATTTGAGCACTTTGACACACCCTACTGCTGAGCCACTTTTATCTTAGATTTAAATCCATAGCAAGTTGCGCATGTGTCTAGTTTGGAAACTTTTAATTTTAAATTCAGTGTTCCGAATATTTTTGAATATTTGGTAAGGCTCACAGGATTACAAACTTCATTTCTGTACATGGAGTGACTTAAACTGCCATGAATATATTTTGTTTTGATGTACCCCGACAAATCTCAAGTGGTTCGGTTGGACATGAAACTTTTACGGCTATTGCGTTTTTAATGAAACTTTCCGTTTCAGATAAAAAAATATTGTAAGATATGATCTTCAAATTTGTATATTCATGCCATCATATTCCAAAGCGTACTTCACTCAGGTTTCACCGCGTCGCTTTCTTTGCATTGCGTTAGACAGAGTATTTCATTTGTTATTTCCTATAGTCAGAAGATTTTCTATGTATACAATTTTCTGGTCATAGGTTCCCAAAACCAAAACTGGATAAATAGTTGTTTTATTTGCTCGAAAGAAATTTTGTCTTGGCAGTTGCTTCAACACAATCCAAAGGGTTTTGGAGATCTTGCAAGCTTCACTTTTCCAGAAAGTGTCTTATATGACTTTTCAATGTTCCTTAATGTCTGACGATCGTGAATCGTAGTTTTTGAACGGAATATCCAAATTTTGCTCTTTTCACTTTTATGTGGTCATTAGTAGATATATTAACTTTTTGTAATACATATTTCCGGGAATTCAGGAAACGTTAAAAAACTTGATTCAATGTTTTCTGTGCATTTAAAACATTAAAAAAAAATGTTAAATATAGATATATCGTTTAACCAATATCTTTATTGTCTTCTGGTGTAAAAGATCTGGGTGTCAGTGCGATCGACGTGACACCAAACATCTAAAATGTAGGAGTTTTTCAGTTTTGTAGGTTCCGTGCATAATATCAAATCTTATAAAAACAGACTCCTTCCAAAGGACATTCGGGCTACTCGTAAATTAAAATAAAATCGCTCTTATCGTCAGCTCTTAATTTTTTTTAAGTGTTCGAGCCAATACCAAAAGTCTTTGCGATAGATAAACTAATTAAGTTACAGTTACTAACTAAAAGTATTCATCTTTTATTCTATTTCGATAACTAATTGCTATTTTGCAGAATTTTAACATTTTCGATACATCTATTTCGTTAAGAAGATCCATGGTTTCGTTTTCTGTTAAGAAGTCAGTACTCCAGTTTTATGTCTTTTAGTTTCCCTTAGAACGGGAATGGGACACCTTCCAATAAAATAAAAAACATCCCCATGTTCTGTGAGATTACACATCACACAAAGTTGCATCAATAAAGAAAACGTTGATCATAGATCATAGCTCTTTAGTTCAAGAAGAGAACTTACTACTAGAGCTATTTAAATCTAATTGGAATGATGGTTATTGTTGGGATGAAAAAGAAATTTAATTCAACACATTTAACATAACAGAAATAATTACTAATAAAACTTAAAGAATATGACACCTCTAATGAAAAACCTCTACTTTTATGGCCCTCTGAAACGTAATTTATTCGTTCGCAATATTTAAACATAACAAAGATTTATTTCCCAGTTTGGTTTGATAATACAAATGAATGTCATATGCAATGCACAAACTTGAAACCGTGATTGTGAAATGTCTCTTCATTAACTTCACGCCCGCGCTGTGTTGAAACATTTAAAGGGTAATCATAATCCCTTGAGCGCGGGTAGATTATAAAAAAAAAAAAAAAAAATCATTAGTTGTGTTCAACCAGAAAGAGGCCAGTGTAGAGTAGTGTAGTCCAGTGCAAGTTAATGAAAACTGTCAGAGCAAACTAAAGCAAAAACGTCATACGTCAGATCTTAAAAACATGCCTTTTTTCTAAATTTAAATTCGAAAACACAACGCGCGGACAAAATTCAAATTAATTCAAATAATGACATCAGCTGATTTTGACAGTTTTCACCAACCTGCACTATCTCAAAAGGTAGGGCAAGATATTCTGAACTAATGTACACTAGTTCAGCTCATTGAACGCTAATCAGTGTAAGTCAGTAAAGAAATTTTTCCAATGAACACCAAAAAGCTACACTTGTCTGCCCAGAGTAGTCCAGAGTAGAAGTGCTTACACTACGTTGGAGGGGAATTTTCAACTCATTTTATAGTTATATTTACCAACTCATAGTTAGTTAGCTACGTAGTCACATAATTTGAATATTGAGTTATCAAAAATAAAAATGTGCACTTTTTTTTTAAATTAAAATAAGGTTTTTTTAAAATGTTGTTCTCACTATGAGAAAGAAGAAAAAAACTTAAAAAAACAAATATAAAAAATAAAATTCTACTAGAGCACTCAAAAAAAAAAATACTTAGTTATTTTTATAACTATTTCCATGAAATTTATGAAATAATTATTTTTCATCAAAAATAATTCAAAAATAGTTAAAAAATAGTTAAACATAGTTAGAATTAACCTATGAAATAATTAAAAATATAAATGACTATACAATATGCTTTGCTTTGTAATAAACCACTACTAAGAATAGTTGAATGCGACTATGAAGAATTCTGACTACTTAAGTAAGTTTTAACTTTCCAATAATCAAAATAAGAAAATCTTAATTTTAAATAGAATAAAAAAATATCATAAGCCAATACCTACTTAAAATAGTTCAATATGACTCTGAAATAAAAGATAAATAAGTACTCAATTCTTTAACATTTAATAACATATATTTATTAACATTTTAATAGTCAAGAAGATAATAAATTAGTTTTAAATAGGTAGGATAAATTGTTTTCACAAACGACTTCTTAAAATAGTTGAATACGACTATGGTGTAGTAGTATGTAATTTAAAAAAAAAAATATATGGTAACCCTTTGTCTGATAAAAGTTATAAATAAAATAATTTAAATATGCATCATTTTGAAGGCGCTTTGTTTTTTTCGACGTAAAATGTTGGAATTAGTAGATAGAATTTAAACCGCACTTATATTTCGGTTCCCATAAGTGCAAAATAATAAATATAATACATCGCTATTATAATATAATAATTTATCGACTTACAAAATAAATACTTTCACAAACATGAAGTTGTTGACTTAGCACATATGTATGTATATACTCAAACCTAAAAGTATTTTGTTTCTTTCTTTATTCAGTTTACAAATACTCTGTTCTCTTTTTACCTACCTCTAGAGGTAACTATATTTATATAGTCATTTAACAACAACTCGCAACAACAATGTGCGTATAATAGTCAAGTTTAACTATATGTATAGTTATAGATAACTATACGATATAATCAAAATAAACTATGTGGATAGTCAAGTTTAATTGGGATTATAGTTATTACCAAAATAACTATTTGTAAAAGTCGTATGTAACTTCTTTATAGTTAATATTAACTAGAAAAAAAGTAAAAAATTTAATAACAAATAAAAATAGTCATAAATAACTATTTTGTAACTATTTTGCATAGCTGTAGCTATTCGGACTATGGAAATAGTCAAAAAATAGTCATAAATGACTTTTTATTTCTCTGAGTGAGGTAACAAAAATAACTATTTAAAATAAAATACAAAAAAGCATCATTTTCCTAATTTAATTATTTGAATTATTTTCACAAAATTGTAAAAGTCGTTTTTGAGAAATATATTATTTTTCTTTTTGGCCAAATGTGTGGCATGTACGCCTGAATACCAAGGACAGACAGGTGAAATTGCGAGACACACTTTCTTTTTCTTCGTCTTCTCTACCATCCTACGAGTATTAACAAAATTGATCAAAATCTCGAGCTAATTTTTTTCATAACCTGCCATATGTACATATATTACAAGTACCTGCATCGTAAGTTAAAACCGGATCGGCGGAGGGTCTATATCGTCTCGGCGGTAGGCGCAAATTTTCTAGTAGGTGTCTACAAATTTTCTTGTAGGTACATATCACATAGACATAATAGTTACAGGAAGGAATTATGTTAATAAGAACCTAGGAACATTTGTATACTCTGTATCTATTTATTAATGTCCAACTTTTTACATTATCAAACAAAAAAAAAGTTATTAATTATTTTTGTTTAATAATAATTTAAGTAAAAATGTATCAAGGCAGGTCCTCATAGCCCTACTTAAGTATACAATTATTTAAAAGACCATCTTATACAAAAAGTTCTTAATTGATAAATGATTGTATTCAAAATATTTAAATGCTTATCTTATCTTCCTACATACAAACATATTTATGTACATATATATATGTACATACTGTACATAAGTAAAAAATTTACAAACTAATTTCGTTTCCCGTTAGGTATACCTACATACATATGTACTAAACAAGCTCTTGTCCAAAATCTTGAAATTTATAATACGAGTAATAAACCCAAAAAAGATCTAGGTATCTTCCTACCTACATTACTATAAAAATATAATATTCCTGGACTCTTACAAAATAGAAAAGGCGAATGTAACTACATAATTATGCAACAAAAATGTGCTCTTTATTAAAATCAACTTCAGACGAATGAAAAAAAAAAATAAATAAAGAAATTCCTTCCGTCATTTAAACTATGTACAAATACATAACTACCGAAGACACAGTTTATTGAAAAAATCTTTCTAATTATCAACCAACTTAAATATATCCATCGGTCAAACCTAAGAAGCACACATTTTATATTTATCGCAAACCTCAGACAACCTAAACAAAAATCTTGAAAGTATAAAAAAAATCAACTGTCTGCGGCTTGATCGTTACAAAGGGGTGAAGGGTGAACGAATATTGCAAATATAAAAAAAATTGTAGGAAAGGGTAAACAAAAGAGAAGCAACACATAATTGAGAGAAGAGAAATCCTATCCTACAAAATCCTGCGAAAAGAACTTTGATTCTCGTAGAAAAAATGCTTTTTAAAAAGCTTTATAGAATAAAGCTTTTTCAATTTCATAGGTCACTCTGCTCCATAGGCGTAAGACATCTGTATATGATTATTTGTGCTTTTATTCAAACTTAAATCACACTTCTTTAATTACACTTTCCACAATCCAATAGTTCAGCTTTGCACACTTTCATAATCGAAAATAAACTGTGTTCCGCTCACCGTGAACACTCCCTTATATATACTCAAACCAGTTGTTCTCGAAGGTTCTTGTCTAGAATATTCTATTTGTTTGGAATAAGGGGAAATTCATATGGAGATAGAATGTTCTAGTTGTTTGGAATAAGGCGAAATTTAGATGCGATGGAAAAGAGATTTTTTTTTGTTCCTTCATAAAGCAGATATGTAATTCTCAACAGATGGCGCTGTAGGAGTATAAAGCTCTGTTCGCAACAGTATGAATCGATACGTGAAGACATGCTGCACATCTGTTAAGCTACTACGCTGCAAATATCTATTTTTGTACAACTTACCCTTAATAAAAATGTACTCGAAAATATTTATTGGTTTTCGTCTAAGTAATTTTGACATACTTACATTTTTACTAAAAATCATTCATAAAAAAATTATTGACTACCAAAAACAATAAATTACTTACTGTTACGCACACCACACAACTTCGACACAGAGCTTTATACTCCTACAGCGCCATCTGTTGGAGTGTTCACGGTGAGCACAGGACAATTTATTTTTGATTATGAAAGTGTGCTAAAGCTTTTCTTATTGGATTGTGGAAAGTGCTATTAAACAAGTGTGATTTAAATTTGAATAAAAGTGTTTGAGTTGATTATAAATTGAGATTTATTGTTTTGATTTGGAAAGTGTAAATAAAGAAAAAATACTAAAAAGTGTAATAAGTTTTATTTAACGAAACTAGTAAAAATCTTACAATATTATTAAGATTGTAGGGGTTGTTTTCAAACGATAAATTGACAATAAAGTTCTAGTTCTGCATGAGGAGAATAAATCACGGAGTTTTCACTTAAAACAAAAAATCTAGTATTGTAACAGTCATCAGTCATCATAAAATATTTGAATTCAATCAGTTATAATTTTTGTTTATATAAAATATTTTCTAAGAAAGCACATTTTTTTATATGAAGTAAATGTCAAAGTGCTAAACGAAATTGTTAACAAACACATATTTTGTAAATTTTCTATTGTAATGTGCTGTCGGCTTATACAGTATAAAAGGCCGCAGCAAATCACTAAAAGTCGCACCGTTTGCACCCGTTGCTAGCCCGAAGAACCGGACTAAGCCAGCCAGTGAAGCTATTGATATACAAACAGCTCATCAGACCCGTCATCAGCTACAATTTTCCTGCATGGTACACCATTTCGAAGACAGCAATGCTGAAGCTCCAAATCTTCGAAAGGAAAATATTAAGGATAAGCACCGGACTTATCTTCGATCGACAGCGAAGGAAGCACTTCAGCAATGAAAGACTCTATGAAGAAGCAAAAATCAAGCCACTGGACCAGTTTCTTGTGCAATTAGCAAAGAAGCTTATAGCTAGCACCACCAACCACCCAAACCCGCTGATGAGAAGGATGACCACCCAGGAACGACATCCAGAGCCTAGATACCTCACTGCTCTGGATATGATAGAAAGGATCCCAGCCGACAACGAACCAGCAGTTCGTTTCTACGCTGACGCCGAGTCAGCATATCACCGTGGCTGAAAACATCAAAAAACAACCCCCAACAACCCACCAACTGGACAACCGGGACTGAACAACCCGAGTCAAAAACCAAGACAAATTTTCATAATGCTAATTTTGAACCATGTACATTACAAATATTATAATTTTTAGAGTTTAAGTCATTTTATAAGTTAGGCCCCCTATGTGCCAACAAATTTCTACACTATACATATTATCCTCAAGTTTCACAATTGCATATATTAAGTTCAATAAAAAACCTTGAAACCTTGAAACCTAAAAGTCGCAGTCTGTTCAATAAAGTTGATTAGCAAACAACTCAAAGTTGGAGCAATTATTTTTTTATTGGCTGATTGTATTTTCCACAGAAGACAGGCTGAACGAATTTTTGGTCGCCTGGCTCTGATTTCTTAGGTCATCGTTGGTTGATGATTTTTTTTGAAGAAGAGGAAGAAAAGAAGGAAGAAGAAGCTTCCACGCTTCAGTATCAATTATTATCTTATCACCTAAGCTAAATCTCGGTTTAATTAATTTCGGATCAAATCTTTACATCTTCGAAATTTCCCCAAATAGTTTTGAAATTTCAAAATGAGAAATTTTCTTGAAATGTCAAAATCACCATTTATGGTGAAAATCAGATAAATTTTGGTTGTTTGTGTTTCTTTGAGACGAAAACTTAGTTTTCGCGGTGAGAACACCAATAATTTCAAACCACGAAAGCTTTCCGCTTATTAAATATTCACTTTGGTGGGAACATAGGATAGTAAATACCCTAACAGGAAAGCTTTTTCGAAACTTAGAGAAAGGTATCAGGAAAGCTCAACATAAGAATGGAAAATCAAACTAAACGTTACAGAAGATATCAGAATAACAGTTATTCGTAAAAAGGAACGTATTGGAAAATTCCCATATATGTACACTTAAAAAAAATAATCCAAAGATGTGACGTTATTATAGGAGAGTTAAAAATATAACGAAAATTTTTATTGAGACTAGTCATTGTATTTATATTTTAATAGTACTCTCATGAATAGGAACGCGACTAGGCGAACCAAGCGGGACCATAATTACTAAATTAGCAGAGGTGCCTATGGCAGAGTTTTAACAGATAGACATTTAATACATGACAGCAATAGGAACTGTATATAAAATAGGAGAAGAAAGGCATATACTTTGTAGGTACATTGGAGTAGGATGTAGGTGTGTGTGGGGATTTGGTAGTTGTTATTTTCTGTAGGCAAATATTTTCAAGATGAGGTTTCAATACTTTTTTTTGGCGATTACGTATTTTTTGGGATAGAAGAAAATTATTTCTGTGCATATTGTCGTCTGAGTTATATCTTGTTCAAAAGAGCATTTTTGGCGAAATTTAGTTAGAAATGCAGTTTTTATAAATCAAACATGCTCTTTCGAATGGCATACTCCATTTCTTTCTATCTCTTTTAGTTTTTAAGTTATGAAGAACAATTATGTTCAATAAACCACTTTATTAAACATTTGAGTTCGACTACAGCTAAACGGCTCGGCCGATTTTCTTCAAACTTGGTAGATGTTTTTTTCTTTGGAATTTTTTTCGAAATTTCATAAATATTTTTTTTTTCTCAAAAACTGTCCCACAGATTTAAAAAAAAAAAAAAATCATTTAGTTAAAGCTAGGCATTGTATATATATACAATGAGCTAGGTAATGGTTGAAAAAAATTTTACAAAAAATTGTTATTTTTGGTACCCCCTTGGGACCATTTTTTTTGTTTTCGATTTTCTCAAAAACTGTACGACGGATTTTGATATTTTTTTTTTGCTAAAGCCTAGTATACAGTTCTTTTTGAAGAAAAAAAAAATGAGTGGTGAAAAAAAATTTTTTTCTCATGAAAAAATTTCTGTAAGTTTTTTCCGTCAAAACAATGGGATGCACATTGTTTTGCGTGAAAAAAAATTGTGGTGAGTATAAATTTTTGTTTCGATTTTGGTTTACAGTTTGGTGAAATGAAAAAAGTTTTTTTTCGGGAAAAAACTCCCATAAGAAATGCATTGTTTTTTTTTTTAGAAGAACTGTATACTAAGCTTAAAGGTCCCTAATAGTTTGAATATTAGGGTCGGTTGGGGTAAACGGAAACATGGGGTAAATGGAAACGGCAGTTATTTCTGCCGTTAAAATTATAATTTAAATTCAAGAAACATAGTAGCCATACATTTTGAATTTTCGTGCAACCGGTGCATAATACCTCGGGTTCTTTTCTTTCAGTTTTTAGTTGAAATTTGTGTTTCAAAGTCAATGTGTCTCAAAACAGTGTAAGTCAATTAATTAAGTCTTTAAATAGTTTTGTTTTATAGTGTGTTTAAATAAATACATGAGTAATATTGAATTTTTTTCAAGTGTAGTGTATAGCAATAATCTAATCTGTTTAAACAGTTTCTCGTAATAAGTATTTAGGTTCTCATATTTAAAGTGTTTTTATTTGCCCCAGTAGAATTAACGACGGGGGTAAATGAAAACATGAATTTGGGGTAAATGAGAACAGTTCTTTTAATGAAATTGTATTTTAATTATTTGATACAGTGTAAAGAAATGCCGCGCACATATCAAAAAAAGAGATCCCCTCCCCAATACGACATTACTGATCTTAAAAAGGCCGTTTTTGACGTTGTCAACAAAAAAATGACATTCCGACAGACTGAGGAATATTATCATATTCCAAAAACTGTTATTTTCAACAGTAGGTAGATTTGAACAGATTTGTTAGTTAGTTTTATACGTTTTATTTATATCGGTAGTATTTTTTCTCTACAATAGATACTATCACCGATTTATTTTGTAACGCAAGTTCTTCAACATCAAACATTTTTCTAACCGAACCGAAAAAGGCAACACCAAGACTGAAACAAATGACATACGGGGAAGTTTTGACAACAGAAGAAGTACTTAAACGACTGAGAGACGCCGAAGGAAAAAAAAAAAACAAGCAAAAAAACTTCCTAAGACTAAGGTAAAAGAAGTTCGCCAAATCAGTCAACCCATTGTGAAAAAGCGATCCTCGAGTTCGAGTTCAGATGACTGCGATGATGAAAAAAATATCGTTTATGATGAAGATAGCCCATGGAACGAAGAATTCGAAGAAGATGACGAAATTGAAAACTTAAACCCTGTAGATCATTCTACTATTAAAAAAGGTCAATTTGCCTTGACCCAGTTCAAAGGTGGAAGCAGACTAACATCCATATTCAAATATGTGTGCGTAATCGAAACATGTCAGCAAATTGATAAAATTGAAATAACTCTTCTTAAAAGCTTGGACAACACCCGAAAGAACTTTGCATTGGTTCCATCCGAAAAAAAAACCATATTACAGAAATTATTGGTGTTCTCCCAAATCCAACTATGGTTATTATGGGAAGTAGAGTTCACTATAAATTTCAAAAAAGTGTTAGTGTAAAAGAAAACTAACCATTCTTTGTAAAATACACTTAATTGATCTACAAATAAACAAGTTTTACTTTTATAAATGTACAAATATTGTTTTCATTACCTTTTTCACAGTTTTCCAACTATAAAAACACTTTTCATAAGCCTTTAAACTGAAATAATTTTTAATTATGGGGTAAATGGAAACATCGATTGAAATGAACAAGACTGGTTGTATTCTATAGAAGAATCATTTATGTTTACATTTGCCCCATTCCGAAGTCTATATCAAGCAAGAGAAAACAGAAAGACGTTTTCATTTACCCCTGATTTTAAAATAAAATGGGGTAAATGGGAACGCTGCGGGGGGAAATGAAAACACCAAAGTATTGCACTTATTATTCACCATAACGTTTTTTAGCCATTAGATTATTAACTCTTCTCATTATTTTATAAGTTTAACATTTTTAGAAGTTCAGAATTGTTTGTATTTAATTTTTTTTTTTAATTTTAAATTTTTATCTCTCTGAAATTGCAAAAACTGTCCCCAATTACCCCAACTGACCCTATTGTGTATTCAAATTTTCAAAAAATTATTTTTTGGATTTTTAAAAAAATTTTCAAAATTTTTTTGAAAACTCAATATTTCGAAAACCCCATGCTCGATTTTTTTCAAACTTGATAAATAAAAGTTTTTTAATATAATCTACATAATATGAGAAAAAAAAATGTATTTTACCTAAAAATAACGGTATCCTCCAAGAACAAAAATTATAATTCGTGTCGTTTTCTTAAAAATATAAGCTTTTATATACAAAAATTAATAAAAAGAAACAAATTTTTCGAAATTTAATTTCCATTCGTACAGTAATAAAACTTAAAAAGCTAGCGCACGATTTTAGGAGATTTTACTTAAAAACAATATTTTTTTGTTCCACGCTTAAAATACTTTTTAAGCGTTTTCGTTTTTCGTTTCATACGTGGATTGAAAGGTATGTAATATGTAATTTTTAATTCTGTAGGATGAATAGTTTGGCCAGAAATCACGTTTGAAAATGTCAACTTTAAGGGGTCTACGAGGCTCCGTTTAGCCGCAAATCGCGTTTAAAGATAAAAATTCGTTTTTCGATACAATTTTTTCAAATTTTGACATTTGACAATTTTCTCATTATCGAAATAGGGATTTTTTATAGAAATGCTTCCAATAAGTTTAAAAAACATTGCATCTCAAAGCTTTTTTTTTTAATTTTTGGAAAAAAACTTGGAAAATTCGATATCTCAAAAACGGCTCAATATTTTATTTCGAAACATAATTTCATTCGTAATTGCAAGTTTTGCATGTGGAAAAAATTTAACTCGAGATTTTGATCAAATTTGACTTTACGATGATAGAGAACACGAAAAAATATTTCTTTATCTAAAAAAATTGTTTTTGAAAAATCAATGTCTTGAAAATGTTTGAGCGATTAATTTTTGAAAATATTTCCTAGAATCTTTATTTTCAAATACTTAAAATTAGTATCCCAATTTTTTTTCTAAAAGAATTTTAAAGAAATTTCTTATATTCAAAATCAGTTTAATAAGAAAAGGTTTTTTAAACTTTGTTTGCATAAATTCTTACTTTTTATATTTATATTAACAAAATAAAAAAAAAGCAAAATTTTTATTTTAATGAATTAATAATTTCCAAATTTGATAAAAATTCGTAGACAAACATTAAAAGAAATGTTTGTTTGTTCAAATTTCGCAGGGCAAATATCTTATTTTTTACAAAATATTTTTTGTAAAAAAAAGTTTATTTTTATTTTAAAAATTTTTCATGTGGGGTGCATCAATAATTTCTTAAAATTGACACCAAATTCCTTTTTTTTTAATTTTTCAAAAATTGCTTATAAGCAATATGTAAATGCATACAAAATATTTTTTCCAAAAAAGGTATCTGATTTTTTTTAAATATTACGTCAATAATAATTTTATTCTATTTTTTTAATTAATTTAAGTTTTCTAAAATTATTTTTTTCTCGAAAAACTTATTTGATTTTTTTTTCAAAATAGCTTTATGTGAATATTTATGAATTTCTGAAATTGTTTATTATACACATAAAAAGTATTAAAAATTTTCTACCTACATACTATGCAAAAGCTATTTTCTTTTTATTTATTATTATTTTGGTTACCATAACGAAATAAAGCCAATTTGAAATTATTTAGTTTTCAAAAACGAAATAAAACAATTTGAGTTTATTAAGTTCAAATTCCTCTAGATCTTATTACAAAGTCGACAAAATGGCAACCTCGGTAATTAATCGTATCAGAATTTAAACAAACCAGAACTCTCATACACTCTCAATACTTCTTGCTTGTATTCATCTCGCGCCTCGCATATGCAACTTTATATACCTACCTACAATTGATTCTGACAGCAAAAAGAAACGCAGATAATATTTTCTCCCTTACCCTCATTATTGTTGTCAGAATAAATATATCTCTACCTCGTCTCTTGTTTTGCTTATATTTTCTCCTTCCACATCAACTCTGCACAGCTTAACATAGCCACACTTACGATTTTGCGGCACAATAATAAAACTTTTTTTCGTATTCCATGAGAGTACTATAAAAATATATATACAATGGACTAGTTAAGAGGCATGAGAATGATAAGACTTAACAATTTGTTTATTTTGAAATGGGGGAAGCACACTTCCAAGTTAAATTTGAAATTTGAGATAATTTTGTAAATAAGTAGCAATTACTACATGGCTATTTATTGAAAAAAAAAACTAAAAATTAAAAAAAAACTAAAATGTACACGAATAATCTGTCAGCGATAGTTACTTTCTGTAATTCACATCATCCACTTCATAATCGTCAAATGATTTTGATATGGTTAAAACAGAATTTTCATAAGCACAGTAATACAAAAACTTCAGAATCGAATTGGGTCTGTTTCTTTGTTGTAGTGGCACCTCGGAATGGAGAGTTCTTCCGTATTGCCAATCTAAAAGGGCCAACCATAATTTTTTTAATAAATCGACTCTGAATACACTTACTATACAAACATGCTTCGTTTTGACATTTTGAAATGTCAAAGTGTCATATAGAGAGAACGCAATTATTTTGTACGGTAAATAGACTTAAATTATTGGAAAAGCTGTTGTTTGTTTGAATTAACGCTATAAACTTAAATCTTTAAGGAAAAGGTTTGCTATAATATTTGACTGGTCGAATTTATCCAAAATGAAAAACGAATAAGAATAATTTTTTGAAGAAAGTCTTAGAAAAAATGTGGATAATATTTCTTAATGGTTTGAGGATATGATTAAAAGCGGAAGTGGACTTTAGAGGGATGTGGACATAGAATGTGACTCCGAATTCATTCCAGTGGACTTAGCCTTCGTGTATAAGAGTACTGAAGTCAAAAGCGAAGACACAACGGTTAGAAGCGCTGCAGCGGATTATCTTTGAATTGTGCTGAAATCGGGTTCATTCATTGGTGAAATTTCTAAAGTACTGGTTAATGTATATGCTAATGTAGTTATGCGGGCACTTTAGTTGGTTTATGTATATGGTAATGCAAACTGTACTACTCAACTAGTTAGTATTCAGGAAAACTGTATTCATTTTGTTTGTACTATAATTTTGTTTAAATGGATTATGGGAATTGTCACCGCTATTTAAGTAAGTCGGCTATGTAGATTTATTTTATAGATAAATGCAACTTCAAATTGGTTATTCACAATAACTTTAATAACTGACAGTATGTATATTTTAAGAATTTTGGAAGTGAAATAAAATCAATTTCCTCTTTGCATTTTGTCTTTAAAAAACAATACAATAGAATCACGCGGAAACTACTTTGGACCTTAACCTTGATGAATTTTGTTGAAAATAGGAAATTTAAGGCCATACAAAAATGGCGTCCTGTACGACATTAAGTAATAACTTATAAAGATTTCAAGATCTTTTGAAATATGTGCCTACGTATATAAGCTTAAAATTTTAATTTAATATTTGCAAAAGCTTTTTTCAATCTCAAGATTTTACGACTGAATAACACATACTTTATCTTAAGTTTAAAAGGCTTAGAATTTAAAAAAAATTTTACGAGTAGGTAGGTAGGTACCTATATAAAAATCAAAAGTGTTCAAATGAATGATATCTTTGTATATAAAATTATTGTATTCAATCCGTTTTAAACATTAATCTTGTAACCATCTTAAAACTATATAAAAATTTGTAAAAACTAGCCTAATTATCAATATATAACAACTAACTTACTAGTTCTGATACTTATACTTATTTTTATTAAAAAAAAAAACTCGATATCTTTACCTTTTTTTATACATATATAGAAAACTTACAAACTGAACTTAAATTAATTAAAAATACCTAAAACTACTTTAAGCTACTTAAAATAAATTAAAACTACTTAAGACTGGAACAGCCACAGCAGTAGGTTTTGACTTTTTATATTCTTTTTTTATTTTTTTCTGGGCCACCCTTACTGTCCCTACCTTACCTACAATACACTTAAGCCTATGTTCGTTGGTAAGTACATACAAGTCTGCAGCAAATTTCCGTATCATTAGACAACCACCAGAACTTATTCTCCTGTCTCATCCTGTCCCTCCGGTACCGATCGATCGGACACAGTCTTGTGCGAGGATGTCTTGACTTTGAAGGAGCTGCCTATCCACAATTCTATGTCCGACATGATAGATTAGCGGAATCGCATTCCATACTGGACCAACCCTCGACTGTTTAAGTAGAGAAATCATCGGGCGGGATGAAACCGCTTAGAAACACATACTTTTATAATAATCATCGTTAGTGTAGTATGCCACAAAAAAACATTTTCGTAAGGGCAAATATTTCTCCAGCTCTCGCAAGAGCAGCACTTTTAAATATACAAAATAAAGGCTCAAATGAAGTTTCTATCATTAGTACTAATAGCGCAATTACCGGTAACATGGGTCAGGGTACACCAAAATCGGCCTTTTCTTAAATCCTCGATATTATGATATAAAATTCGGAGATAAGCCTGTAGAACAATTTTTTTCTTAGAATATACCCAAGAACCACGCCATAAAATACGAGTACTATGCACGAATTAAGAAACACCCTGAATATTTAAAAAAAAAAATAAAATGCACGACTGGGTCGCACGAACTTGCTCCTATGTAATAGACTAATAATTTCAAAAATGAATGTTATTAGTGGTTGGAGGTAAAAATAGGATGCCACGTGATTCAAGCAAATAAAGGTGTTGAGATAAAAAAGTAATACCTACCTGTTTTTAATAACTTATGTAGTAACTTAGCATATTAATTTGTCATATCATAATTTTTCATTTTAGAATTTTATATCATTCCTTTCTGATAATTTGTTCAATTAACATTATTACTATTTGTTACTGAACTTCTGCTGCTGATTTTATTTAAAACCAAGGAACTTTTAACAAAAGGTTTATGCAAGAACAAAAATTATAAGTCTTTGTAGTGGTTTCTTAAAAAATAAGCTTTTGTTAAAAAAAATTTTTAAAACATTTTTAAGAAAAAATTTTGGTACGCTGATTTAAAGTTTTTACTATTGTTCGAATAAAAAATAAATTTACAAAAAAAATATTGAGCTTTTTTCGAGATATTAAATTTTCCAAAAAAAAAATAGATTTTTTTTTTTTCAAAATTCAAAAAAAAAATGTTTCTTTAAGTTTAGAAATACAATGGCGCAAAATTTTAAACATTTAAAACCTACTCTGAATCAATTTTAGAATGGGAGTCGACTCTAAATATTGAGTATAAAACGAGAACCGACTTTTTGTTAATTTTAAAGGACATAAACTATACTTTAACGTTAAAGAGCTCGTCTTACTTTAACAGCAGCAAATAGCTAGTTTATCTTTTAAAAGTATACTTTATCCATATTGACAATGGTCATTTCATACTAAAGCAAATCGAAGAAAAAATGTTTGCTGATGTTTTATTCAATTTTTTAAAGATGTTTTTTTGTAAATAGTCTTAATAACTGAATATTATTAATTCGAAATAACATACAAATGTATGTAGGTACATACATATCTAATGTATGCACGCGCGCCGCCGCCACCAACCGAGACGAGTATAGCTAAATGAATCTGCACCTTGCAACAACAAATTGAGTTTTTATGCTGTGAATTTGCGATTTATACTTTATTTCCATCTAAAATAATGTAAATAACTTATAAACAATCAAAATCTGTACCGAGGTAGTATATAAAATGTACATTTTTTGGCGAAAAATTGTTTGGTTTAAAGTTGTCTGTTCTTTTTACTTTTTTTTTGTATTTTTGTAGTTGTGTGAGTTATGTATCTGTCAAATTAAGGGTTGTTCAACGCAAATTCGCTTAGGTTCTGTTGTAAAACCCACATCAGTTAGAAGAGTTGTCTAACGTGTTTAAAATTATGCAAAAGTTAGACGAAGTCTCCAAGCTAAACGACTGCGTTAAGTAGAGCAGGTTTTATTCCTTAAACGAGAACTGTTTAAAATTTTGCGCCAATGTTTTTTAACCTTTTTATAAGCCTCTCTCTAAAAATTTCATTAAAATCCGTTATGCCGATAATGAGAAATTCAAAATTTTAAAAAATCGTTCTATAGTAGATACAGTCAGTAATATCTTGTTTTTTTTTTTTATTAAATTATAGATCTTAAAAATTAATGGAAAGACAAAAAAATTAAGCAAAATTCTCGGAACCGTTTTCGAGAAAAATACAATTTTCGAAAACCATTTTTTAATATTTGTATGAAGAGTACCGTTATTTTTAGGTAAAATATTTTTTTTCTCATATCTTGTAGATTATCTTAAGAAACTTTTATTTATCAAGTCTTAAAAAATCGAGCATGGGGTTTTCGAAATATTGAGTTTTCAAAAAAAATTTGGAAATATTTTTTAAAAATCAAAGAAAAAATTTTGAAAATTTGAATACACAATAATATTAAAACTGCTAGGGAACCTTAACATAAGAAAATGATTAAAATCGGTCGTACCGTTTTTGAGAAAATCAAAAACAAAAAAAAAAATGGTTCCAAAGGTGTACCAAAAATAATAATTTTTTGGAATTCTTTTTCAACCATTACCTAGATTTAACTAAATGAAATTTTATCAAGTTTTTTTTTTTTTGAAAATCTGTGGGACAGTTTTTGAATAAAAAAATATTTATAAAATTTCGAAAAAAAAATCGTGTGGCAGGTACCGTCATTTTTGGTCTTAAAAAAAAAGAAAATAACACCGGGGGAAAAATAATTAAAATCCCTATCTACCAAGTTTGAAGAAAATCGGCCGAGCCGTTTAGCTGTAGTCGAACAGACAGACAGACAGAATTGCGAGGCCCACTTTTTAGTCTTCGCTATCATCGTAATGTCAACTTTGATCAAAATCTCGAGTTCGATTTTTTTTACGAATATGCATAACTTGCCTTATAGTACCTATAAGTCGCAACTAAAAAGAATGGTTCAATGGTAGGGACTACTAATAGAGACTTTAAATTAAATTATTTAATACTGGAAGGCAGCGAGCGTTATTGTATTGTGCCACTTAAGAAGGAGTATCTGTACTTAACAATATTGAGTTCAAGGTTAATCTGAAGGGCATACCCTCTAGCGCGAGTATTAAGGTTGAATTGTTTTAGGGAAGCACTGCAAGTGGCTATGTCACTAGAACAATGTTTTAAATGAATATAGGTTTTACAGATTATAGCCAGATCAGAAGGAGTGAAAATTTCGTGCATCTTCCAATTAAACCTAAGCAATTAGAAGAGTTTTTAGTAGCACCGTCAAACATATGATCATTCCACACAGATGTGCATATATGTGATACAAATACTGAGCACTGAAAGCCACTCAATCTCCTCAATACAAGTACAGTGTAGAGGGTTGGTTCGGCTTCAACGACAGGATATAGCAATGAGTTTTTTAAGGCATTAAATTCTACGCTGGCTGTTTTGATTTCCCATTATACAATGCTGTTAAGGTCAAAATTAAATGACTTCGTCATACACTGCCGTTCTAGTTACACATCCGAAGAATTTAGAAACGAATGTAAAAGTAGAAAGATCTATAACTTTAATGCTCATATTCAAAAATTAAGGCAAAAAACACTACAACATTCCAATGGAATGATAGTAAACTTTTCCAATCATTTGTAAAAAAGCATTCAAAATACTAGTTCTTCTAAATGCAATCTGGTAAATAAAAAAATAAATTTGACCAAGAAGCACTTTTCACGACAACTCTTGGAAGTTTTGTCAATTCTTTTTAAAAAGAAGTACTCCCATAAAAAGAACATTTGCTTAGAATCGATTCCAGGCTTTCAGTGGACAGTCCAACATACCAACCATTATGTCACGAGGTTCTACAAGTTAGAGTTTTAAGTCAGAAACAAGTCGTGTAAATGTCAAAATTAATTTTTCTGAAGTATTTATCTGAAGCAGTGGCTAAATACACACATGATTTTTTTGTTTCAAAAATATACAAGTACAGTTCAACCACATACAAAAAGGTACGACAATTTTCAGAGTTCATTAATAAAATGATTTCATTTTCCCTCTTGCAAGCAGTCTACAGTAAACCACACTTG
This sequence comes from Philhelius festivus, assembly GCA_963931855.1. Lineage (NCBI taxonomy): Eukaryota > Metazoa > Arthropoda > Insecta > Diptera > Syrphidae > Philhelius > Philhelius festivus. The sequence continues at coordinate 82,246,817 of OZ007556.1, read as the reverse complement.
CGGTCGAAACTTTTGAGGGAACTAGCACGCTACTCTAAAGTCAGTATGTTCAAGGACCACCGCATCAGACTCCATAGACAAGAACTACAATATCTACCGATGCAAGTTCCCTTTCTATTTAAAAACCAGCAAATACATACGTCATTGTTAGTCAAAATTCGATTCTGTAGTTGTCGATTTGTCGATATTTGAAGCTACCCACTTTACCATTTTCATTGCTTGGCTGTTTTTTAGGTCACAATATCAAATGAACAATCGATGTTAAATAAATTATTTGAATCATGTATCAAATGAAGAATTGGATTCAATCAATTAGCCGATGGCATGTAACACGAAATACTCTAATCAAATATTGTGTTCTGCGAGTTTGACTTAAGGCCAACTTTGTTGCGGTGTTTGCTTGTAAAAGAGAATTGAATATGAAATTTTGGTTTGCAATTGTCCTTGGTGTGGTGGAAAAATATTTAACTGATTTGACAAATGATTATTGGAGTAACGAAATGCTAAATATGTACGATATGTGGATTTTGAGAAATATTTCCAGGGCATAGATAATAAAATCCACGACTGGATCACACGTAGTATTTGAGGCCTTAGTGGCTGGATTGAAATTTCAATTGGAAGATGATCAAAAAATATTTGTGTTTTAATTTCGAAATAGTTAACTAGTTCGCACAAAACTAATCAAACCACAATATTATTTTTAATTTTTAATTTTTAATTTATCGTGACGATGTCAATGATTTGACCGAAAATATTTGTTAAGCGACAAAAATTTCGTATTTGATTTTATATTTTAGAATTCCCTATGATCTCATTTTTGTATTATAAAAAAACAATTTCGAGACCTATTTCTATAAAATAATCAAATACAGAAATAACTAACTTTGAGGTTTTTTCGACTGCTGCAAATTTTTGAGAATGTCGCTTAGTACATTCTTAGGGGAAAGTATCAACTTTAAAAATCGATCAAATGATTTCCTTCGAAACTAAGCATTTTTACTTGCAAGTTTTGGACTGGGTTTGAATTCGTAAAATTATCGAATTTAAATCAAACCGGACCTACGACATTATTTAAAAAACAAAAAATACGAAATAAAATGGAAATCAAATCATAAGAAAACAATGGCAACACTCTTAAATTATTATATTGTAAATTCTTATATTAAAATATTAATTCCATTTTTAGTTATGTTCTCAAGGAAAGTTGTTTCAGTGAAAATTTTCTGAAAACATTTTTTTGAAATTCAATTTTTTTTTATTTTTGAAATAATTTATCAAAATAAATTTATAAATTACTTTTTGAAGGCATCAGAAAAGTCAGACCATATGATGCCGTTTCATAACTTAACAAGTTTATTAAAACTATTAACATTATATTATTTTTATGTAGATGCCTTGTTACATTTCTGTTCTCAAATATTTGTAAGCCTTGATAAGAAAAAGAATACAGCCGCGTTATTTGTTGACATATCAAAAGCCTTTGACATGGTTAATCATGCAATTTTGATAAGCAAACTTGAAAGTGCTGGGTTTCGAGGTTTCATAAGTGATTGGTTAGGATCATATTTGGGAGTGCCAAAAGGTTCGGTTTTGGGACCAATAATCTTTTTTTGATATATACATTAATTCTTTATTCAGATTGCCATTTAGGGGTTCTTTGATAGCTTTTACAGATGATGTGGGCTTTTTTTATGGTACAGATAGTCGTCTTAATCTTATATCTGATATAAATTGGGAACTCAGCTGGTTAAGAATCTGGTTTGCAGAGCACAAACTGATAAATTGTTTCTTCTTTTTGCGTAAAGTTTGCTTTTCTAAAATGCTCCTTAAGATTTATTATGGCATTTTTCATTTCAAATTAGAATATGGAATTTCTTGTTGGGGAGGTTTCTATTACAACAAAATACAGCCCCTTTTAGTTTTACAAAAAAGTGAAAATATTTGCTATCCCTCGTTTGTACCCTAGCTTACCACTATTAAGGGATTTGAAAATTCTTCCAGTGTATTGCTATAAAGTTCTAAAAATTTTCTTTAAAAGATCAGGTAATCTTAATTTTAGATTAATTGATAATTATCTACAGTTTACGTGGTAATTTTTTGAACCAAGTGTCTATACCGGTGTTTCGAACAACGGCATTTCGAAATTTGTATAATATTTCCTCATGTGGAATATTTAATAGACTCCCCAATTCTATCAGGCTGCAAACTTCTCATTTTGTATTTATAAAACAAGTTACAAACTGACTCCTTAGTCTTGATAATGAGAGTATCGATTTTTTTTTAAATGATTTTACCGGATGTTTTCATGAAATGTTTAACTTTAATTCAATTTAATTTTTGTATGCATTATGTAATTTAATGATATTTTAACTTTCTTTTTTAATATTTCTTTTTTAAGGGTCACCCCACCAATTTAAAATAATACATGTTAAATTATTCTACTAAGAGTGACAATAACTCTATTTTTATAAAAATACTTATGTTACTTATTTCTTTCTTTTTATAAATAATGTACTTATTTGGATTTTAAGAAATAAAATGTTTAATCATCAATCAATTATTAAAAAAAAACAACACAAAAAAATAAAATAATAGCATTTTGCCCCAAAATTTTTTTTGACCAAAATGTAGTCCATGTCCATAATATCACACCTAATTTTTTTTATCAAAATCGTTAGAGCCGTTTTCGAGATAAATAAGATCAGACCAAAAACATAAATGTTAAAAAAAGAGCCAAGTTCTTCTATAAAAAACCTTTGTGTAACAAGTCAGCCGCGAAAAGTAGTGAGATCTAAAAGTACCTTCATGAAGGTTTAATACCGAATATTTAAAGTAGAATAATATTGAAACAGCTGCAATGTAATAGAGAAATTTAATTATTTAATGATTACGGACTAAAATTTGATGGGTTCACTGGTCAAGTTTTTAAAACCTTTCGAATTGGGCATAAAAAAAATATCAAATTTTAGTCAGTAATCATTACTTTTAGCGTACTTTTAGATCTCAGTACTTTTCACGGCTGAATTGATACACAAAGGTTTTTTATAGAAGAACTTGGCTCTTTTTTTAACATTTATGTTTTTGGTCTGATCTCACTTCTTTTTGCAAAGATTTTAATATTTTGCCATGTCAAAATTTCGAAAGATACGGAAAGATAGAAGGGTGGACTATACCTACTAAAATCAACTTAGTTTATATCTTCCGATTTCTTTTGGTATATTTTCTTTTTGTTATTGGTTGTTTTGATTTGCGCTTCTTTTCTTTTCTTGTCCTGGCAAGATACCTAACACTAACATACCTACCTTAATTATAAATACTAGTACCTACATCCGCTCAAAGTCATAAAAAAGCAATAATTGTTGAGGATGCGATGATGTTTTCGTTGCAATTTTAACTCATTTTTTTAAATGACGGTAGCTCACTAATTAATAGCCTAATTACTGGTTTGATTATAGTTCACATCACAGTTAAGAGTTTTTTATGTAAAGTCATAATTTTTTCAGGTATGCAAATGTTTTCTTTTTTCATTCATGTTAACATAACATAAAGTACCAAATCGAGCCTTCTAGTTCTAAGAAAAGTCATGAATTTTCAAGATGCATGTATAGTTTCAAAATGACAATAAAAAGTCACTTCGAATGAAAAATGTTAGATTTTCTATTTTTCGCTTTGAATGTACATTAAACTTTACCACTCTACCAAATTTCATCATTTTACGGCAATCGGAAGTATTCCATATAAATTAAACATTTTCTCAGAAAGTTGGCGGATACCACGCCACCTGAATGGAAAACCTCAATTTTAATTTTTGGCCCTTTATATGCAATTTGAGCCCTACCGTTCTAACAATTTTCATTGTTCTATAGCAGTCGGAAGTGCTCCATTCAACCAATACCAATTCGGAAAAAGTGGGCGGATACCACGCCCCGTGAATGGAAAACCTCAGTGTTTATTTTTGGTCCTTTATATGCAATTTAACTCTACTGGTTCACCAAATTTCATCGTTTTACAGCAGTCGGAAGTGCTCCATTCAACCAACACCAATTCGGAGAAAGTGGGCGGATACCACGCCCCCTGAATGAAAAACTTCAAATTTTCGATTTTTTCCTCTAGTTGCATGACAAGGCCTACCGTTGTGCAAAATAACAAGATTTTACGATGTCGGGAAATGCTCCATAATTTTGATGATCTGTCAGTCAGCCAGTCAGTCAGTTACGGTTTTTTTGATTTTTGAAGCCTTATATCTCAGGAACCGCTTATGCTAGAAAATTTAAATTTGGTGAGGCGGCTGTGCCTGACTAGCTTAGCAAATATTAAGGAATTTTAAGTTTCTGACTTCAATGGTACTGAAGATAGGGAGGGGTCAAAAATGGCCTGAGTTTGTTCTTTTAAAAAGGGTGTAGTGCCAGAACTTGGCTGGGCACTACCGTGCCCTTTGATTATACGTTACGGGTGTATGGGGGTACCGTTAGTTTTGGAGCTAAAAAAAGTAAAGAGTTTAAAGAAAATAGCTTCAGGGGCTTAGGCTCTAGATCGAGGTTAAGACATACAGACATACAGACATACAGACATACAGACATACGGATATACAGACAGACAGATGGAATTGTCTTCGCTATCATAGTAATGTCAACTTTGATCAAAATATCGAGTTCGATTTTTTTTTTCCAAATGCAGAACTTGCCATATAGTACCTATGTATATCGCAAGTAAAAATGAATCGCACGAATGGGTGGCATGAAATTGCTCTTAAGTAAAAGATTAAAAATTTCAAAAATTAATGGATCAAAATTTTAATTAAATTAGTATGCTGTTTAAGTATAATACTAGGTTAAAACGAGGATTTTGCAAATCTGAATGGTATTATAGCATCATACTTTCTCTACCATTTTATCAAAGTTAAAATCATCAAATAGCTATTTAATTTTTTTAGTATCATGTTTATTCAAATGACCCTTTACCATTCACAAATGTCATAACAGACCTGTTTACTTAGTTTTTTGACAAAATGTCATTGTTAGGTGCATTCAGAAGCAATTTATTTAAAAAAATTGCTTTAGTACGTTAATAGTTAGAAAATGCTTAAAATTAAGAACGATTCAGTAAACTCATTTAAAATTGACAAATTGTTAAGTAGTCTCATACTAATACCTTAATAATACGCTGTTTAAAAATGTTCGCCAATGTTACTAGAGAAAAATATTCATAGCCATAAAATTTATTTTTTGAATGACTAAAGCAAATTCTTTATTAGTTAGATCTTAAGAAAAGGGTTCCAAATAATTCAAGTAAACATTAGCTTCTGCAAGAACAAAAATAACAAGTCGTTGTAGTGTTTTTTTTTTTAAATAATTTTTAAACAAAAAATTTTTAAATCATTCTTAAGACAAAATTTGGAACGCCAACTTAAAGTTTTTATTATTGTACGAATAAAAATAAATTTCCAAGAAAATATCGACCCAAAAAAACTGATATTTTTTTCAAAAAAAAAACTTTTCTTTAACTTTTGAAATGCAATGTTTTTCATTCTTTTTAGAAGTTTATATACAAAAATTTTCATTAATAATTGAAAAATTTGGAAAAAATGTGTGTCTTAGTTACCGTTATATTTGGTCTGAAAAAAATATATAAACGTGTGGGGGAAGGGGGGAATTTAAAAACGCTATCTACCAAGTTTAAGGAAAATCGCGGCCGAGCCACTTAAGCTGTAGTCGAACTGACAAGACAGAATTGCGAGACCCACTTTTTTCGTGTTCTCTATCATCGTTATGTCAAATTTGATCAAAATCTCGAGTTCGATTTTTTTTTACGAATGCATAAATTGCCTTATAGTACCTATAAGTCGCAAGTAAAAATTGTATTTTACCCATAAGTAACGGTACCCACCATACAAATGTTAAAAAATGTTTATCAAAAATCGTGTTTTTCTCGAAAACCGCACATAGAATTTCGATAGAAATTTTTTTCCTTTCGATTAATTTTTACGATCTATAATTTTATAGAAAAAAAGTGAAATTAGATAATATTGACTGTACGTATCATAAAACCATTTTTTCTAATTTTGAATTTCTCATTATCGTCATAATGGATTTTTATGAAATAATTTTATAAAGAAGATTCTAAGAACTTAAAACTTAAATAAAAAATGTTTTTTGAATTTTTTGAAAAAAAAAAAATAATTTTCTTGGAAAATGGGATGTCTCAAATTTATTTTTTAATCAAAACCTTTACTTTGGCGTGCCAAATTTTTTTCTTAAAACGTTTTTTAAAAATTTTGTAGATAAAAGCTTATTTTTTTAAGAAACCACTACAACGAGTTTTTATAATTTTTGTTCTTGCATAAACTAATATTATTTGATTGAATGACCATGGCATCCGTTTTTTAGCTCCAACTACTAAGGAATTTTATGCTTGTGAATAGTTTTTCAACATTCATTTTTGAAATTCTTAGTCTTTTACAAAAGAGCAAGTTCGTGCGACCCAGTCGTGCATTTTATTTCTAACCAATACGTAGCCCATGCCTCTAATAGTACTTATAGTACTATCAAAAAGACAAAAGACATCTTAAGGCTAGGGACTGCAATTGCTAGATTTGTCTTTGCTAAATTTAATAATAAAATATTCTTTTTTTTACTACTTGTTTTGTATGTTGTCCTACTCTCCACTGTAAAGGTGTGCGCTAATTTCTTCGCCACCACCAGGCTAGTGTTCGCAATACAAAATGCGCTCCATGATAATACTAAACGTTATATATACAAAGATACGAAATCATATCAAAATCGTTAGAGTCATTTTCGAGATGAATACAATTTTTCATAGCGGCTGTATGGCATCGCTGAGTTAGTTTCTTAGTGTGGTAAATAATTTGATTGAGCTTTAAAATTTTTCAAATACTCGTAGATGAGAGGTACGCCATATTTGATGTTTAAAGCATAAGTCAAAGTTGAGTTTTTCAAACGGAATAGTCTCTTCAAGAAATATGTTTGGAGAGCTTCATTTTCTTCAATAGGAGTGACTTCAACAGCGAACAGCGAACATTGACAGTGAGTAGCGCAAATAGTATAGGCCTTAAGATGCATCCTTGTGGGACACAGAAGTACCAAACAATTGTAAAAACTTCGAAATATACACATCTTGGCTGCATAACTGGTTTGGTAAAATAAGTATAAAAACAATCTTTGATAGTTGATTATGTTTTATGCTTTGTTGTTCTTCATAGACCATAAAGATTTTCGCTTTAAGAAAATGGAGAGTCAAGTTCAGAAAAATTTACATCCTCTAAGGCATAATCATAGTATGGAGATGATGTGCTGCTAGAAGCTTAAAAAGTAGTCTTCATATTTTGGTACCCCCCAATTTTGGTATATTGCACCAACATTTCTTACAGTTCTTAGAATCTTTAAATTTTGTTGACATACTCTTACGATAAAGCTTTTTTAATCGGATCCGAGCAAAGTTTTAGCTCACAACATATTCCTTCACTTTCTACTCGCAAGCACAAAATAAGATAATTATTTATTTAATTTTTAACACATATTTTTTGTATTCATAATTAAATTGCACCTTTACTTCACATTTAACTGAAACTTTAAATTTACATCAAATTAAACCGTTCGCCTGTAAATTTTGTTCGTTCGGTCACCCGCTCAGAGCTTATCTTTTCTCCATAGATAGTCATAGGGCAACGAAGTTTTGGTGCCTGCACATAGTTGATCCTTTTTAATGCCACCTTGCTGACGTTCTTCGGCAGCCATCCGTACATTTGACTTTCTAAAACAGGAAACTCTAGCTTCACCTTTGATCCATTACGCCGCTCCGCCTTAGCCAATTCCCAGAAACACTGCCTTCTTGTAATGTCCTTGACGTGTGCATCATTGAATTTCGAATAAAACTTTCCCTCGATGGGTGTCACTGCAAAGAAGGATATTTTGCATAGAGATGAGATTTTTATCTTTCAGCTCATACCGTTAGGTAACTAGTATCCCTTTTTTAGTTAAAGCCCCTAACCTACCTCGTTCGGTGGCCATGAATTCATCGACAATGTAAATCCTTTTATTCTGGTTTTGTGTGAGTTCCTTTTCGAAGAGATAAGGAAGTTCGGCTTTGACCTTTGGCATTTGGTCCTCTTTGTCGTCGTCATCGTCGTCCTTTTGGTTAAGGTTAGACATAGCTGTCACTCACTCACGAAGTGACGTTATTTAAACCAGCCGAGGTTTATAACGGTAAAACACTGACAGCACACCACAACCGAATGGCTTAAAAAGTGGATTGTATCGTGTTCGTGTGGAAGAGCCCAACGGAAGACTGACATTTGGAGGACAGTTTTCCATTTTGCATAGCTTTATTGTCTTTAGCCCTATGGTAATAATCTGGTAAAATCGAGGTACGGGGTACGATTTTATTTCCATTGTTCGAAAGCTCATAAAGGAAAAAGTTGGATATTTGCGTGCTATAGCTTCGTTCTCATAAATAGTATACGGCAGAGGTTCATTTCATTCATAAGCTCTGTGCGAAATATTCGGAGCCAAAGTTACTTACCTTGCGTTGATGATACGATGTACTTTTAGTTTACTGAGATTATGTGTGAGGCAGGTTATGCCAGAATTGGTAGTTATCCAGGGAACACGCAATAAGGATGGCGTGTTAATAAAGCTGTCAATGATTGATTTATGAGTCTTGTTTTGAGTTCAGTTAAGGCTAGTTGATTGTTTTATGTTTACTTTATTATTTTTAAACATACCATCGTGAATAGATTAAAATTTACAATCTCATGGGAAGTAGGTACCTCTTAGTCAAATAGTGAGTGCGGTCGATACAATCACAGCCTCCGCAGAAAATTATAGGTCCCTGCGACCACCAACGCATACAATTGAATATTAAGTGTTTAAAAATATGTTTTTGTTGAACCACGAAATTTTAATAGACTTGATAGAATATTAAATTGAAAATGGGCTTTCCTTCAGAAGAGAAGTGTTTGATATGTAATGAATCTTAAAATACTTAACTATTCACGTGTGCAAAGTTTTCAAAGTTATGAGGCAGCAGTGAATATTTTTTTTTTAAATTTCTATGCCTACCTTCATGAAATTATTTAAAGAAATTTACTTAAACATCCGTAAAGAATTTTTAAATTTGAAAATTAAATGTTTTTTTTTAAATTAAAATCGATTGTTCTTGTATGAAATCCTTAAAAAGTCTTTCCTGTGAAATAACCCCTGAGACATCATTGTTTTCACAAAGCGTAGATCGGATCAATAACTACGGAGAATACCCGAACATTAGTTTTCAAAATCTTAGATTGTTCATCAATTTATGAACCTAGAATTTCAAAAACCGAAATTTTTGGTGATTTTCCACAGTAACTTCGGTACAACTTTTTATATTATTTCAAGATCAGATAAGACAAGCAGTTTATGTATAGGTATATTTATTCCTTAATCAACAGTACTAATAGGAATAATTTCTCGACAAAACATACTGGCACACAATTTTTGGTCGAATTAGTACGATGATAAAAGTGTTTTAGTATAATACTTGGTTAAAACTACAATTTTGCAAATTTTAATTGAGTTTAGCATAATAATTTCTCTAGCATTTTATTAAATTTAAAATCATCAAAAAGCTATTTTATTTTTTAGTATTGTGCTAACTTCACATGACTCTTTGACATTTATAAATATCAAAACAGGTCTATTTACTTAGTTTTTTGCATGAAATGCCATTACTTTAGGTGTGTTCAGAAGCAATTTATTAAACGACGATACTATTTAAAAAATGTTTAAAATTAAAAATGAGTTAGCAAGCTACTTTAAAGTTAGCATATCTTAAAGTAGTATCAAACTAATACCTGTGCAATAGGCTATTTAAAATTTTACGCCATTGTTTTTGCTTTTAAAGACGTTTTATATTCCACCATTGTTTTATAAATACAATAAATAATATTGGACCCAAATGGCAGCCCTGAGGAACATCTGGGAAAATATATACCGACCGCTCATTTCTTAAAGAAAAAGTTTTGTATGTTTTCTAGATAGGACGAGATCTATTTAAAAAAAATTGCGACAAATTTTAAACAGCCTATAGGGCAATTTAATGCTTTTACCAAATTTTCAATCAAAACTTCTAATTTTCCTATATGGAACGTTTAATTATTGTTCAATATGTGTTGAAATTGGAAAATCTTACTAAAAAAAATATTTATTTTGTACTAGATATGCTTTGAGCAACATTTTAATCAACTATGGATACATCACGTCGGTGGATTAGTAAAGAGATAAAATTGTCGCGAAAGAACATTGCATCCGAAACGGCATTGCATGATTTACAATTTAGTCTAGTGGTGTCATCAGCTTATCCATCCATATACTTGTTTGAACATTAGGAAGGTGTCAACGCTATTCTCAATAGGCATCGCAATGGACTTCTTTTGACAGTTTTTTTGACCTGAAGTCGATGATATAAATGTATAGGAAAATAAAGCTTGACATTATTTTCCGGCAGCAAGCAATCGGGACAAAAATCATTACTCAGAAAAGTGGTTAAGTTATTTTTTCGAGTGTTGTTGATTTTGAAATATCATTCTCATGCACAAGTTACTTTAGATACATATAGGTACAATAGGACCAGTCTTGCATTTGGTATGTAATATCAAGGATATAAACTAAGGTAAGTAACTCTATTTTACCATTTTACACTTATTGCTTAACTTAAAGGTTTTTGCGGGAGAATGGCTGATTTATCTTAACACCACAAATATAATATTTTATAAGCTTCATAATGATCTAGGATTCCATGTGGAGCATATTGGAGATTTTTTTTCAAAAAGTTTCGATTAAAAGGTAGATTCATCTAAGAGCCTTGTATCTAAGAGCCTTGATAGACAAATGTAATAAACGGTTAATATCATATGATAGCCAGATATAATACTAATCAATATAAAGAACATTATGTTCATCAAAGTATTCTATGTAAAGAAAACCTCTAAGTCTTTAAAATTCTGAAAGAAGTCACTTTGAGTTAGCTATACTCAGGACAAAGCATTTATTAAAAAGGAAGCGGATCGGAATCCCGCTCTTCAAAAATCCCGAAAAAAAAAGTTTTAAGATCCCTTCTGCTAAAATACTGCTTTTGCGGTCCAGATTCTCACACTAGACAGGTTGTTCGCGCTCCTTAATCGCGGCTCAAATATAAAGAATCCTTTCAGGGAAGCCAATGTCAAGAAATCCCATTGAGGGTACTTAAAAATGATCGTAATCGTACTGCTTTTTTAAAATCCCGTCTTCTAAAACTTCATTTGTTCAAAATCCCGATCTATTATAATCCCGCCAAATCCCGCTAATCCCGTTTTTTTTTAGATTTTATGTTGGTTATTTTCCAGATTCCTTAAATGCTAAAGAAATTTTGCAAATTCCCAACCTCGCACCTACCCCAAATCCTATAGTGTGCCCAAGCAGGGGGGTTGCATACTTACATACCTCACTGCTTACATGTCGTAATAAGAAAGGGGATTATAAAAAACGGGATTATAAGAGACGGGATTTTAAAAAGAGAGATTATAAAAAGGGGGATTTTAAAAAAGCAGGATTATAAGAAACAGGATTATAAAAATCGGGAATATAAAAACGGGATTTTAAAAAACGTGATTATAAAAAGCGGGATATCGTACCCAACCCTTTATAAAAATATGATGCACGACTAGATCGCACCTACTTGCTTGTAAAATCCGTTTATTATTTTATTAATTTTTTATATAACAAGTTTCTTTAAAATTTTTCAAGTTAAAAAATTTGGGCTGTCAAATTTAAATATTTCGTAATATTGATTTCGGGGAATAATTTAAAAAATAATCGTTTACACGTTTTGAAGATATTGATTTTTCAAAACAAAAATTGGAATTTTTTTTCATAAAACCCATCAAATATTATTTGTTCGAATTTTTTATATTTTTTTTTATAATTAACGCGCACTCAAGGGATTATGACTATACTTTAAATGTTGGTTTAAAACAGTGCGAGCATTAATCAGTGGGAGGATTAACTAGGAGAAACCGATGTATGTACATTCGTCTTAAATGTCTGGACATTAAAATGGGGAGGAAAAACAGAGTCGGTTAAGGAATTCCACATTCGAGTCGTACGGCAAAAGAAAGAATCTCTGTACTTAACTGTGCATCCAAAGTTTGACTCAAGGGTATATTGATGAGCAGGGATGGGATTTTGCTCACTTTGCCTTTTTTTTTTGCGCTGTCGTATGACGCTATAGATTTTAAACAAACACGTTTCGTGGAAAGAAAGAGCAAAAAGGGCTATCGCAAAAGATGTTTTAGAAAAGTACAAATCCGTTTTTTCTGCCAATAAAGGTCTTGAGACCGTGAAGCAAATAAATTCCGTAGTCAAAGGACAAAGCAAACCGTGAGCTCCCTGAAAACATTGAAGTTGGCGATGTCGAGTTTTTAAATTGGGCTCCACTCGTTTCTGCTGATGTCGAGAGATCTTTCAGCTCTTTTAAGGCACTGTTAGGCCAGGCGCGCACATTCAGTTTTTAGTTTCGCAACTGTTTAGTTGCTTAAATGAAACATATGGGCTTATATGGGACATCGCGCACTTAGAGCAACTCGATTCGAGCAACTAAAAAGTTTGTGTTTTGACACAAACTAAACGATTGCCTAAAATTAATTCGCAACAGTTGTGCTGTTTTTTATAAGCGCAAGAGAGAAAAAAGTGTGAGCGTGAGTAAAGAGTTGCCATTGTGCGGTACTCTATCAACTGGTGATTACACTATGTATTTGATTTCGATCAGTTGCCAGTGCGCGGCTAGCCTTAAGGGACTACCGCAGGCGGTTGTTGCCTGAAAATTTGAAAAAAAACTCATGGTTGTTAAATGTTTTTATAATTAAGTTTTTAATTTAATATCTTTCTGTTATTTTCTCTTCATTTTGAATTCAGTTTTTATTTTTTTTAATAAATGCCTTTTTTTGTGCCTATTTTGCCTATTTGGATGTTTATTTTGCCTTTTTTCAAATTTTTAGGTTAACAAAATCCCATCCCTGTTGATGAGCATTCCTTGCGGCACGGGTATTAGTATTTTGGTGAAATTTTTTAGGAGGGGGGGGGGGGGGGGTGAATGCAACTCGCTATTTTAATAGAATATTGTTTAAATTAGTAACGGTAAAACAGTGATAGACAAGAGACATTTCGACGATGTTCCAACGAAACAATTGTTTCGGAAATTGCTCTGTCACCTACCAGACTTAAAGTTCTATTCTGTCTAGTAAGTGCAAAGATGTTTTTGATGCACCAGACCAGATATGAGAATTGTATTCTAGTTTAGGACGTTTATAAGCCTTATAAATTGTGGCAAGATCAAAGGAAGAGAAAAAGTTTTTAAATCGTCTTAGCAATATCCAATATGTGGTCAGTCCACAAAAGGTGGTCAGAAATACATATACCAAGAATTGATAGCTTTTCAGTTTCTACGATGGAAGCGCCATCAATGAACAATCGCATAGGGGGAATATTCAGCTCTGACTTTTAGAAGCATTAAATCCAAAACGATTTTTAATACCCCATTTAACGATGCTATTTAGATCGGAATTTAATGAGCTCAACAAATTTTTCCATTGCAATTTCACATTCAGAACTTTAGGAATTGAATCAGGAAATGAATATGAAAAGCTGAGGGTGGTATCATCAGCAAAACAGAGCCTTGGGGCTCTTAAATTTATTAGAGCTCCTGCTAAAAAAAAACTTGGTTAAATTCGTTAGAGCTGTTAATGAGAAAGTAGAAAATCAAAAAACGGTTCTGTGACATGTACCGTTAATAACATTTTTTTTTAATTTTTTTTTTTACCAAAATGTAGTCCATGCACATAAAAGGACATGTATCTAAATCAATTTTTCATTACGGGTGTATGGGGGTACCTTTAGATTCGGAGCTAAAAAAAATTAAATTTCCCCTCTAGGGAGTCGTCGAAGAACGAAGACATACAGACAGACGGAATTGCCGGACCAACTTTTTTCGTCTTCGCTATCGTCGTAATGTCAACTTTGATCAAAATCTCGAGTTCGATTTTTTTTCCAAATGCAGAACTTGCCCTATAGTAGGTACCTACATACATACATATTTCGCAAGTAACAAATTTGAGTGTAGTCTATACTAATACATACATATGTATGTACATATATCTAGAATCAAAATATCGCATTGATGACGTAGAAAATACTTCATATTTGACCTTTTTCCACCTGGGAACCCCCGCGTGATCTATTTTTAAAAAGTAAGTAACTGTGCAGAACTTAAAATTTCTGTTTTTTATTTGCAAAATAAATATGGCGCTCCATATTAACCTCTCAACATTATATCTTAACCATCAATTATTTGATATTTATTTTTAGAAATAAATGAATAAAATCCCTACTCCTCAAAGGCATTTTTCTCTACGATCTTATTAACATTCCAGATTTCAGATTTAATTTCATTATTGAATGACAATCTTAATTAAAAACAAACAAAATGCCATGCTACGAGCGCTTGCTAATAATTACATTATCGACTACAGTTTTTGATTGAAACTTTTCCAATTATGATTGAGACATGATTCTCAGCTTCAAACTTTACAGACATCAAATGCAAAACGATTTTACTCACTTTGGGCTACAAATTCCATTATAATTATGATTTTCCTTTTTATCCACTGGAAAAATAACTTATTTAAGAAATGAATTTTAATAAGAAAAATAAAGGGTACAACTACATTCACTTGGGAAAAGCATAAAGGTCTCAACAGAAAAAAAATTAACATCTCCATTATGTATAAAGGTTCAGGGTTCGAATGCCATTAGTAAAAAATATGTTTTCCTTTTGTTATAGGAAGCTTAGATCCTATGTTTTGACCTTCAAAAGATTTGTTAACCTTTCCGAAAAACATTTCAGTTTGAATTTTAAACTATACTTAATTTTTTAAAGACTTTTTAGGTTTAACCTTTCATTCAACATTTACTATATAATTTGACTGAAATTCTTTAAGATTATTTTTAAAAAATCGATGACAAATCGAATCTTAAATTTATTAGGAATGTAAAGCGAAGGACAGACACGTTTTGTCAACAAAAGAGGTCTTATCAGTCGAATCTTATTTACAACCCTTTTTTTCACTTGAAAAGATGTTCACAACCTGCCAAATGCCATGAACTCTATACTCAAAAAGACATTCTTCAACAATGGATATTTCTACATGCGAATAAAATTTATGTTTTCCTTAAAGTAAACAATCAATGAAATCTCTCCGAGTTATATGTAAATATGTAGTAGATGCATTCGCAGATAAATAAGGAAACTTCGCAACCATTGAAAAGGAAAAATAAACAGAAAAATATTAGTTGTTTTCGTGTTCATCTTGGGTTATTTTTGAGTGATTTTTCAGTCCTATCGTGCCAAGTGTGAAACAAAAGTAGGTCATGTACCTCGGAATATTCAAAAAAAAAAAAAATTGACGGTATAAATATTGATTTATTTTTAGCTACGTTGCAAAAGACATTTTTTCATCTGAAAGCATCAATCTTTTGTTCAGTTGAAGACATATCAATGATTTGTGCAGATGATATAGTTTCCAATAATTTTAAATTCAAGACTTCAAATAAAGCCTTCAAATAACTCAAAACTGAGAAGCATTTAATACAATCCTTTTGAACATTTCAGGTGTGAAGTCTTATTAAAATTGTTAAAGTCGTTCTTGAGAATACGAACACAAATTTTTGGTTACGCCTTAGTTCACGTCCAGAATTATTTCTTGCATACATTTGGAGTTAATGACTTTCTGGATGAGTTTTCCAACTTTTTGAATGTTGAAAGGGCTGCTAACTAAATCGTATCGGGAGATATTGTTATCCAGCTACCATAGCTCATCATGGGGTTGATTCTTTTATAAATAAGCCAACTAGGCTTGTCTTGAAAATATTCTCCGTAAGTTTTTCTGTAAAATCTTAAGCATGCTAACGTATTACCAATTTTTAATGGGGGAAGCCGTAAGAATAAAAAAAATTATAGAACATTTTTTTTTGTTCCCTTTCATTCGAAAAATCTTTGAAAAATCAATTAAAAGTAAAATGTTTACTTACCTTAAAAAAACAAATTATTTCAGCCCAATGCAATTTGGGTTAAGGGAAGTGCAATCTATTGAACACGCCCTTTTATTATCTTGTTCCCTAATTAACAAAGTTTTGGATGGGAAAAAATTTTATGGTAGTCTTTTGTCGACACTGTTCTTTCGTGTTAAGTTAAAAGCTTTGGATTTTGGTGTACCTCAAGGCTCAATATTGAGTCCTGTACTGTTCCTCACTCAAATAAATTCCCTTTTCTTGCAAACGTTTCGTAATAAAATAACTGGCTTTGCGGATGATTTTGGTATTGCTTATATCTCATCTTGTTCTTTGAATTTAGTTGCTGACATATAGGTGCGACATCTAGTGGTTTTTTTAATATCATAAGTTATTTTGACACTGAAAGCTGTTTCCCGCTTGAAATCTTGATAGAAAGTCATTACCATACCGTCGCAGAATGAAATGAGTCGCTTTACGGTTGAACAACGTTGGTAAATATTGAAGACTTATTTCCAAAGTGATAGTGTTCCATAATTAATGGGAATGTTTTATCTTACTTATAAATCCATAATACATAAAAAAAATTGTTCATTTTATTGCATTTTTAAAAAAAAACTTGTATTTGGGCCACCCTATACTAATGAAATACCCGACTGGTTCACACGAACTTTCTCTTATGCTTAGGCGACTTGGGATTTTAAAAATGATCTAAGCGAAAACATAGATGTTATTAAACAAAAATGTGCAGAGGCATTAAACTCATTTTTACAAGTTTTGCATTTTTAAAAAAAATTGGACTGGACCCTTTGATCAGACTTTGCATTACGATGATAGGGAAGACGAAAAAGGGGCTCTCGCAATTCTGTTTGTCTTTCTGTCAGTTGGTTCGATTACAGCCTAAACATCTTGGCCTATTTTGTGTAAACTTGGTACATAGCATTTTAAATTCCCCTGCCCCACACGTTTAATAATGTTACCTCCCATTCGATTTTTTTTTTCGAAATTTTATAAAATGTATTTTTTTTCTCAAATCTGTTCAACCGATTTAAAAAAAATAAAATGCACGACTGGGTCGCACGAACTTGCTCCTATGTAATAGACTAGGAATTTTAAAAACGAATGTTATTACAGAAAACTGTTCATAAGGATAAAATGAATTTTTTTAAATTCTTTTAGTAGTAAGAGATAAAAACAGAATGCTATGCAAATATGAATTTATGCAGGAACAAAAATTATAAGTCGTTGTAGTGGTTCCTTAAAAAAATAAGCTTTTATGTATAAAATTCTTAAAACATTTTTAAGAAAAAATTTTGGTACGCCAACCTTAAGCTTTTATTATTGTACGAATAAAAGTCTAATTTACAAAAAAATACTGAGCCGTTCTGGAGATATCGAATTTTTCAAAAAAAAAAAAATGACTTTTTTTCTAGAAATTGAAAAAATATTTTTTCTTAAGTTTTTAAATGCAATGTTTTTTAAACTTCTTAAGAGCTTTTTTATAAAAAATTTCATTAAAATCCGTTATGTCGATAATGAGAAATTCAAAATTCGAAAAAATCGTTCTATGGTAGGTACAGTCAGTATATCTAGATTTAAAATTTTTTTTATAAAATTATAGATCGTAAAGATTAATCAAAAGAAAAAAAATTTTTGCAAAATTCTCGGAACCGTTTTCGAGAAAAATACGATTTTCGAAAACCATTTTTTTAAATTTGGAAGGAAGGTACCGTTAGTTTTAGATAAAACAATTTTTTTTTTCTCAAATCTTGTAGATTATATTAAGAAACTTTTATTAGCCAAGTTTGAAAAAAATCGAGCATGGGGTTTTCGAAATATTGAGTTTCCAAAAAAAATTTTGATTTTTTTTTTTAATTTCAAAAAATAAAAAATTGAAAATTTGAATATGTAATAATATTCAGACTTTGGAGGAGCTTTGGCATAAAAAAAATGATTTAAATCGGCTGTACCGTTTTCGAGAAAATCAAAAACAAAAAAAAATGGACCCAGGGGGCTACCAAAAGTAACAATTTTTTGTAATTTTTTTTTCAACCAGTAGCTAGTTTTAACCAAATGAAATTTTTTAAATTTTTTTTAAAAAATTCTGTGGCACAGTTTTTGAGAAAAAAAATATTTATAAAATTTCGAAAAAAAATCATATGGCAGGTACCGTTATTTTTGGTCTTAAAAAAAAAACAGAAAAAAACGTCCGGGGCGGGGAAATTAAAACCCATATCTACCTGTAGTCGAACCGACAGACAGACAGACAGACAGAATTGCGATACCCACTTTTTTGGTCTTCGCTATCATCGTAAAGTCAACTTTGATCAAAATCTCGAGTTCGAATTTTTTTCCGAATGCATAACTTGCCTTATAGTCGCAAGTAAAAAATTTCATTTAGTTAAAGCTATGTAATGCTTGAAAAAAAAAAATCCGAAAATGGTTATTAATGGTACCCTTCATAGAACAATTTTGTGTTTTCGATTTTCACAAAAAACGGTTCAACCGATTTTTATAATTTTTTTATGCTAAGGCTCCTCAAAAGTGTGGATAGTATTGTGTATTCAAATTTACAAAACAAAATTCCATTTTTTTTTTTTTAAACTCAAAACATATGTATTTCGAAAACTCCATGCTCGAGTTTTTTAAAACTTGACAATTAAAGAAAATTTATTTTATCAAAAAAAAACAGCATCCACCATACAAATATGTTTGAAAATGATTTTCGAAAATCGTATTTTCTTTTAAAACTGCACTTAGAATTTTGATAAAAATGTTTTTCTTTTCATTAACGGTCTATAATTAAATAAAAACCGAATTGAATCTAAGATGTTTCTGACTAATTTTCTTTTTAATCCGCTAAAACTATTAATAATATTTATTCTTGGATAAACCAATATTTGCTTGAAAAATCACATGGCATTCTGTTTTAAGCTCCAACTACTAAAGAAGTTGTTTTAGGCACGAAAAATGAATTTTATAGTTTTGATTATTTATTTATCTCTAGTAATTTTTTAAATTATTTGTCTTTTACCTAAAAGCAAGTTGTTGCGAGGTAGTCATTTATTTTATTTCCTTCAGAAGAAACGAATAGCGCCGATTCATTATAAGTGCAGGGCGATCCGGAAGCAGGTAAAATGAATACTACTATAGCTGAATTTAAGCAGTGGCGTAGCGTAGGGGGGGCGGAGGGGAAGCAAAATGTCGGGTAGAGTAGAGATCATATGTTTCATGACAGAACGTTTGACGTAAGCGGTGAGTAAGGCCGTAAGGCAGCTTTTGGGCTGCAGTGCTACCTGAAGTAAATGACGAACAGATTTACCTGCAGCAACGAGGACTGAGTGTGATAAGTGTTCTCAGAAACTCTGCGCTTTAAAAACTCTCATCGTGAAGAGCAGAGACCATTTCGTCCAAGCCGCAATCGAACAACTCGGTATAGAACTCAAAAAGAGAAGAATTCGCAAGAAAAAACGCATGCATGGCCATGAATCCGCAGATGCAGCTTTTTCTCACAAGCAGGAACTCTAAGGTGGTGTTCGCATCATTTGACAAGATCATTCAAAAAATGACGACTCGATTCCAGAAAGTTCAAGAAATAGCGGAAATAGTTCGGATTTTTGACGCCAGCGAAACTTGAGGACAGCAAGTATGAGTGTGATCTTTTCCATGTATTAGAAGACATCGACAAGGACGAGTTTGAGATAGAGAGGAAGCGTCTGCAGCAGTTTGTCGCCAGTTCTGAATCAGAGGAGGATATAAGGGGCAAAGGACCACTGGAGCTCATCCAATTCATTCAAAAACTGAATCTGGGAATTTATCTTGATTCGTATATATTTGACGTTGGCAATTAGTGTCGCTAGTTGTGAGAAAAGTTTTTAGAAGTTGAAGCTAATCAAAAATTATCTCAGATCCACTATGAGTTCCACTAAACTATCAAACTTGGCTATATTGTCGATTGAACAAGAATTGGCTGCAAATATTGATTTTGACAAAGGAATTTCGGACTTCGCTGCTCGTAAGGTCCGTATAATCCGTTGGTAAAACCGCTGATCCTTTTTTGGTGCCGTGTTTTGTCTTTACATTAATTGGTGTAAGCATTTAACAGTTAAGTAGTGTTGCCCAAGAAAACTGTTGCTACAGGCGCCTGCCTGGCGACTGAACATACCCTAAGCTGATCAACGGAGTTGCGTGAGCGTGTGAGCCCCGAAAAGGGAGTTAAAATCCCGAAAACCCGCGAAGTGGGCCACCCAAGGTACTGTTGCCCAAGAAAACCCAGAACTTCGGCCCACGATAAACAATTATGTATTATAGTTTTTTTTTGCATTTTTTTCAAATACTTACTTCTGCTCAGATTCAACAGTTAAAAGAGACATAGGGCCAAATTGGTCTAATGTCACTTGGCAAAAGTGACTTACGGCCAACTCTTAAAATTTGGTCTATTGTCGCTTTTGTAAAGTGACATAAGGCCAAATTTTTTAATTTGGTCATATGTTACTTGGCCTTAAGTCACGGCACCGTCTTGTTCGTTCAGTTATCTTAACCAGATCATTGTTATGTTGCAATCTTCTTTTAAGAAGTATACTGTTTAAGGTTTACAATTGGTCTTATTTTACTTTTAAAAAGGGAAATTAGGCCAACTTTAGGGCTACCTTATGATTTGGTGATTTTGTTTGTTAAATACATTCAGTAGCTCTTATTACGCTTTCAAAAAGTGAAATAAGATCAATTTGGTCTTATTTCTCAAAATCATTTGGCCTTATTTCACTTTGTCAAAGTGAAATAAGATCAACTGCTGAAAATTGGCCTTATTTCACTTTATCAAAGTGCAATAAGACCAGTTTTTGAAAGTTGGCCTTATTTCACGACACCTCCTTTTTTACCTTCAAGATACCTCATTGCCTGTGAAATTATGTCTCGAAATTTAATTTTAATTAAGTATTGAATGGGGGCGGTAAAATGGGTCTCCCGCCCTGGGCGCCGAGATGGCACGCTACGCCACTGAATTTAAGACTCGTTCTTTAATAGTATTCGCACCAAAATAACAAAAAAATAAGCGAAATCTGTGGAATCGTTCTCTAGATGATCTTTAATCCGTTGAACACACTTTAAAATAACCAAGAACTCGAAAATAGGCAAAGGGGACTAAAAATTTATAAGCTTATGGGACATGTTTTAGTGGCATTAATAAAATCGAAATCAAACATGAATTGAAATTGAATACGAAAAAAGTATGTCCCGAAATTAAATTGATTTTTTTTAAAGTTCAATATTTTGAAAAAAACATATCGAATTATTTTTTAGAAAATTAAGTTCTTAAGCGTACATTATTAAACACTTAAAATTACCATTACAGTGTAATTTCTTGTTAAAGAAATTTTATGTGTTTAAAACGATTCTAAGGATTTTTTAAAGAAGCATTTCAGGAAATCAGATGAGACAGTCACGAAGAAAAAAACATTGAGTTATGTTTAGTTCAAAACTATTTAAGATTGTGTTTTGGCAATTTAAAGAATGAATTTTATGCTTATTTAAGCTCTTGCAGTCATTTTTAATATATTTTTTTTAAGTCTAAGTAAATTCACATTCGTGCATTTTTCTTAAGAAAAACACAATTTTAAGGAATTTTGTAAATAAAATACAAATTTAAATTTTCTCACTATAACTTTCTACTTTTGTCAAGAAATCACACGGATATTTTTACTTGTGATATATATAGTATAGGTATTATAGGGCAAATTCTTCATTTGTAAAAAAAAATAGAACTCGAGATTTTAATCAAAGTTCATAGGATGATAGCGAAGACGAAAAAAGTGGGTTCGGCTAATCCTTCTGACTCTTTATATGTTTGTGCCTCGATCTGAAGCCCAAACTACTGGAGGTACTTTCTTCAAACTTATTTACTTAAGAGTCTTCGGTGATTCCTTAGAGGAGAAATTGAAATTTTTCTTTTAGCTCCAAAACTATGGTAACCCTCTACACCCGTAATGAAAAATCTTAATCATTTCGAAAACGACTCTAACAATTTTGATAAAAAAAATTTGTTGTGCTTTCATGGGCATGTACTATATTTTGGTAAAAAAAAAATTGGAAAAAATCGTATTAACAGTTCCTTTTATAGAACCGTTTTTTTATTTTCGACTTTCTCATCAACGTCTTTAACGATTTTGACCAAATTTTTGAACAGGAGCTCCTTAAAATTGAAAATAATATTATATTTATAAATATTCGAACAAATATTTTTTCGATTTTTGAAAAAAAGTTCCAAATTTTCTTTGGAAAAATCGATATCTTCAAAACGTGTGAACGATTATTTTTTTAAATTATATCCTAAATTCTATATTAATAAATACATAAAATTGGCATCTAAAATTTTTTTCTTGAAACATTTTAAAGAAATTTCTTATATAAAAAATGTAATAATAAAACGATTTTTAAACTGTGTTTGTATAAATTCACAGTTTTCTATGAACATTTGAACAATTTTATCTCATTAAAAAATGTGTTATAATTATTTTTAAGCATTTTTTTTAAATTCCAAAGTACTTTTGCATTAGAGAAAGTACATACGTGCGATCCCGTCAATCTTTTTATTTTCTTGGAGCTTGAACTATTTTAAGAGTAATTACATATATAAATATTTTTCAAAACCATTTGTCCCTATAAAATCTAAATAGTTTGCATTTCTAATTAACTTTTGGACTACTGATCTTATATTTTTGAAAAATAATCATTTTGCCTAGTATGCCACCGTTTGGGGCTTATTTAAAAAAAAAAAATAAAAATAAATATTAAATTTAATTTAAATTTAAAATAACCTCCCTAATTTGTGTTAAAAGCTTATTATTTTGTTGCGCCTACCCTAGCTCGATTCTTGCTAGAAGAAAATTGAATTTTTAACAAGGAGAATACACAATTCATATTAAATGTCCTATAGAAAAATAGGGATTCTATTAGGAGTTCATTGACATCTGAGAGAATGTTGCTAGCCAACATTATAAGCTTTGTCATTAATCAACATGGTTTTCAAACACAAACCGATAGAATTTCCTTGTGATTTTGGCGATTGATGGCTTCCATTTATTTATTAAGCGAATGATGGTGTAGGAAGAACTTGTGCGGATTGTGGTATTGTGTAACATATATTGACTTATTTTCAATTTATTTAAGGGTTTAGCATTTAGGTTTCAAATTTCATTTTCTCACCACACATGTACATATATGAGAAATCATGAGTTATAAGAAAAGGTTCATGACCTTTTTGAGAACAGTAGATCTAAGGGACTATATCAGATTCCAAGAAATGTATTAATGTAAATTCTGTTTTAAATGCTCAAGGCATTAACGATATTATAAGCATTTAAAATGTATGATTATATGTTATACCCAATCCATTTTCTAAACATTGAAGTTACAAACGAATTTTAATTCGACAAAAACACAGATATACATATTTCCACAATATACATACAAGTATTTGAAAGTTAACACTTTCTGTCACAATTTATCTAAGGTAGTTGAAGCGTTGGTTTTACAGATTTTACAGGGTACTTTTAAGTCAGACTCGGAATAAACATTTGAAAGTTGAAAAATTTTATCACAAAACTAGTTTTTAGTAAATAACTTGGCTCAACTTTCCTTTAAAGTAGCTCGAATATTCGGTAGATTTACACTTTTTAATAACAAATATCAAAATCTTAAAGTGAGAAAATAAATAATTAATATTTTTAATTAATTTTTGAAGTTCCTCAATTTGCATACAAAATGCACAAAAAACATAACTGAATTCCAACTAACTCAAACGTTTTTAATATTTTATAAAAGTGGTTAAACAAAAACTGGAAGTAAATTTCTTTCAGTTCTTGCAAAACATTCTGCAGGTGTCAATGAAGTTAAGTATTTATTATTTTTCTTGAAATATAAAATCAGACCAAAACCATAAATGTTAAAAAAAGAGCCAAATTCTTCTATCTTTAATCTATACAAAAACCTTTATGTAACAAGTCAGCCGTGAAAAATACTGAGATCTGAAAGTACGCCAAGTTCCTACTTCATGAAGGTTTAATACCGAATATTTAAAGTATAATAATATTGAAACAGCTATAATGTAATAGAGAAATTTTATTATTTAATGATTACTGACTAAAATTTAATGGGTTCACTGATCAAGTTTTTAAAACCTTTCGAATTTGGGCATAAAAAGAAACTTGTCAAGTAAGCCCATCAAATTTTAGTTAGTAATCATTAAATAATAAAATTTCTCTATTATATTGTAGCTTTTTTTGTTTTTTTTTTTTTTTTTTTTAATGTATTAAAAAATAAAATAAAGTTAAAATTAAAAAATTTTTAAATTAATTAAAATTGAAGTTTTATTTTATTATTTATATTTAACCTTTTTTTACAACATTTATAATTATTTTATTTTACAGCGACGCGTTTCGGATATAAATATCCATCTTCGGGCTTATGTTAGTCTAACATAAGCCCGAAGATGGATATTTATATCCGAAACGCGTCGCTGTAAAATAAAATAAAATAATTATATGTTGTAAAAAAAAAAGGTTAAATATAAATAATAAAATAAAACTTCAATTTTAATTAATTTAAAATTTTTTTAATTTTAACTTTATTTTATTTTTTAATACATTAAAAAAAAATTAAAATACAGCATGGAGACAAAACCAAATAATAATATTGTAGCTGTTTCAATATTATTCTAGTTTTAATTTATCGGTATTAAACCTTCATGAAGTAAGAACTTGGCGTACTTTCAGATCTCAGTACTTTTCACGGCTGACTTTTTACACAAAGGTTTTTGTATAGAAGAACTTGGCTCTTTTTTTAACATTTATGTTTTTGGTCTGATCTCACTCCTTTTTGCAAAGATTTTAATATTTTGCCATGTCAAAATCTCGAAAGATACGGAAAGATAGAAGGGTGGACTCTACCTACTAAAATCAACTTAGTTTGTAGCTTCCTATTTCTTTTCGTATATTTTCTTTTCGTTATTGGTTGTTTTGATTTGCGCTTCAATTATTTCTTCTTGTTTTGGCAAGATACCTAACACTAACATACCTACTTTAATTACAGCAATCGGGAGTGCTCCATATAAATTAAACATTTTCTCAGAAAGTGGGCGGATACCACGCAACCTGAATGGAAAACCTCAATTTTTATTTTTGGTCCTTTACATGCAATTTGAGCCCTACCGTTCTACCAAATTTCATTGTTCTACTGCAATCGGAAGTGTGCCATATAAATTACATCAGTTCTGAGGAAGAGTGCGGATACCACGCCTCTGAATGGAAAACCTCAAATTTTATATTTTTTCTTTGTATGCAATTTAAGCCCTGCCACTTTACCAAATTTTATCGTTCTATAGCAGTCGGAAGTGGTCCATTCGACCAACACCAATTCGGAGAAAGTGGGCGGATACCACGCCTCCTGAATGGAAAACCTCAAATTTTCGACTTTTTTCCTCTGCTTTCATGACAAGACCTACCGTTGTGCAAAATTACAAGATTCTACGATGTCGGGAAGTGCTCCATAATGGTGATCCGTCAGTAAGTCAGTCAGTTACCGTTTTTGTGATTTTTAAGGCCTCATACCTCAGGAACCACTTATGCTAGAAAATTGAAAATTGTTGAGGCGCCTGTGCGTGACTAGCTTAGCAAATATTCGGAATTTTAAGTTTCTGACTTCATTGGTACTGAAGATAGGTATGGGTCAAATATCGCCTGAGTTTGTTCCAGTAAAAAAAAGGGTGTAGTGCCAGAACTTGGCTGGGCACTACCGTGCCCTTTGATTTGTGTAGGTAAACGAAAACTTAAAAAAAAACTTTGTTTTCGAAATTTGCAAGGATTGGTACATCCATGGAAAGGTATATTCATCTTCTATTCAGTATTGTAAACTGCAACCCCTTACGAGCATTGGTTTCGAACACATTTGCATCCGCATCCGATGAATTTTTTAGATTTGGGTCAATTTTCAGTAAAATCACTTTGAATGGCCATATTTCCATAACAAAACCTAGCATAACTTTCTGGTTTTCACAGGTTGATAACTCTTGAAAAGTTAAAAAGGGCTTTTGAAAACCGCAACACCTTACAAGGCCTGGTTTTGGAAATATCGCCGTCCAAAGACATATTTGGGTAGTTGGGAGTCGAAAATCGATAAAATCACTATGACTGACCGTGACGAGATAGATGAGAAACTCGAATTTTTTGTAATACATAATTGGAAAGCTGACTCTAGGACGGTCACAAAAATGCTAGTTTTAGCTCTCTGAGTGTCTTAGTTAAGGAAATAATTGAGGAGATAAACTCGAATATTTTTATCACATCATTGGATAGCTGACTCTTTGATTTAAGTTCTTCGAAAAAAAAGAAATAATTTATAATTTTCGAGGGTTGTTTTGTTGGTTCAAAAATATTTTTGAATATAGAAGAACTTGGCTCCTTTTTTAACATTTGTGTTTTTGATCTGATAACTTTAGTT
This sequence comes from Philhelius festivus, assembly GCA_963931855.1. Classification (NCBI taxonomy): domain Eukaryota; kingdom Metazoa; phylum Arthropoda; class Insecta; order Diptera; family Syrphidae; genus Philhelius; species Philhelius festivus. The sequence goes on along the minus strand of OZ007556.1, from coordinate 82,220,226 downwards.
GGCAAAATTATGATGATTTTCGAAATTGTATACACTGTAGAAAGTTATGAACTGAAACTTCTACATCTAGAAAATCATAAAGTCTATATTTAGAGTAGTATTCTCGACACAACACTGAAATTATCTCAAAATTCGAATGCAAAACCACGAAATATGTTGCTGCACACTTCTATCCATCAAAATGGTAAAACTTGAATTTATTTCATCCATTTCTTAAATTTTTAAGGCTGTTTGAATATTGAGTGGGACATAGATATTTCAATATGTGCAAGAAAATTTTATCATTGGTAAGGGCAAAGTTTGAGCTTAAACTTATCAACCAAATCAATCTATATACATAAGTCTATTGAAATTAACATTAAAAAATTATATTATTTTCACATTACTTTGGAAACGGAGCACAAAATATCCATACTTCACCAACCATATTTTTACATTTTTTCCCTAACAACTATGTAAATAAAATTTCTCTTAAAATCAAGTTAATGCTCACTTATATGTACATACATATATATTACAACATAGAAAATAATAAAAGATTTATGAAAACAAAAACGATGTGTCTATCCAAATAAACCGAACTGTCTGTATGATGATTTAATTTTATGATATCCTTTATTTCACCGCCTTAAATTGACCTTGGACCTTTTTGAGACCATTTTACAACATTAAATTTAATTTTCTTAAGTTATTTCGATTTTTTTTTAGAATTTAATTTTAAAGGGACTAAAATTACTCTACATTTGGGTTTAATACAAATCAAAGCTATAAATATGATTTATTGAAATTGAGCATGAAGACCCTTTTTAAGTCGAATATATTATATAATTTAGGATAGTTAAAAGAATGAAGAAAATATTGAGCAAAAAAAAAAAGAAACAAACTTTATCAAACTTAGTTCAAGGATTCTACACACAACAATATTTTAGTTCCTAGTTGGAAATCATTTTTGTTTGGGGACATAAAAAAGTTTTCTCTTATTTAATTACTATAAATGACTTTCATATCACGAGGCTTGGTTCTTCTTAGGCTAGGAACGCACTTGCGATTTGAATCGGTCGCAAATATAAAGTGTGGTCGAACGTAAATGCACGATGTTAATTGTAAATAAGAGAATTATCTTAATATTTTTTATTATGATAGAAGGATCTATATTATGTGCAGGGCCGGATTAACAAGTAGGCAGAATAGGCAGTTGCCTGGGGCCCCCGATTTTAGGGGGCCCCCGAAAAATGAAAAAGACTTCTAAAATTTTCTTACGAACATAGAATTCTAGTAACACTTTTTTTTATTGCAAAATTTCGTTCTCAGGTCCGGCAGCAATGGAGTAGGTCTTTCAGTCGCTATAATTGCAGATTTGTCTACTGAATTCCACTTGTAAAAGGGTTTGCTTATAAGTTTTTCAATAACACAATCACAACGGTTTTTAATAACAACTTTTTCACTACTTGGTGCCAATTTCTAGTTAAATTTTACACGCAGTGAGTAAGTCATTGCAAAGTGAAAAAGCAGATTTGCAAACGTGTCCTTTTTTGTACGGATCGTTAGAAGAGAGTTTAGTTTCATTTCGTGAAAAGTTCAATGATTTCGAGGAAAAAACAAAACAATTATTACCTGGTGTAGGTTATACAGAAATCGTAAAACGTACTCGTCGTAGAAAAAAACAACCTAATTACGGAAATGATTTTAAGACAAAAGGTTTCCTCGAAATCATTGACAATCTTCACAGTGAAATCAAACGACGTGCGAAAGTGTATATGGAAGTTTCAGAGAGTTTTGCATTTCTCATCAACTTTTCTCTAAGTGAACAAGGCTATAATTAATTTAGTTCGTTTTTATTCTAGAGGTTTGGAATATTTCTTCATTGAAATGAAACAATTCCAAAGTTACGTGACCTCCAGATACACTGATGCACAAAAAACTCATAGTCATTTGTATAAGATTCTAATAGAAGATCAATTAGCCGATGTATTTCCTAACACAGAAATAGCTCTTCGGATTTTTTTAACATTAATGATCACAAATTGTTCTGCCGAATGATCCTTCTCGCAATTAAAAAGAATCAAAGCTGCTGAAAGACCTACAACGCGACAAGAGCGACTCGAGATGTAAGGTATACTTTGCATTGAGTCAGATTTATTGAACAAAATCGATATTGATGATATAATTGATAAATTTACCGAAAACAAATGTAGAAAACGACATGTTTAAAATGTAGATAGTAATTTTATTGACATTATTATTACATTGTGACAGTAAAATTTTTATGAAAGATATAAGTTTGTATTTTTTAATCGAAAAAAGAAGGGAACGGACGTGAAAAAAGGGCCCCCAAAATGATGGTTGCCTAAGGCCCCCTTGAGGGTTAATCCGGCCCTGAGTATGTGTAAATGCTCGCCACGGCTTCGTTGTTATACCTCTATCCGATGTTCCATATTTTCAATGATTATGAGACATAATTGAGGTTCAATGTCGTTAATGTGCGTGCCGAATTATTTCATCCTTTAGCTCTTGAATTGTTCTTAGATTATTGAAGTACACTTTTTCTTTTAAATATCCTGAAAGAGAGAAGTCCAACATGATCGTGGCGGCCAATTAACATCGCCACGACGCACTATGGGACCAAATGAAGAAATCCATCTCAAAAATGGTTTTGGTGAATTTCGTAATTTGAAAAATCTAATGATGGGATTATATACTAGAAATAGGGTTCTTCCAAACACAGGAAAATTTTTGTATCTTACTTTTGTTCTAGGTACCTAAAATTACCGTTAAAAATGACATTTCGATATTTTTATTTTTAGAATTTTATTAGAATTGAGAGTTTGAAGTCAATTATTTTGTATTTTTCTGGACAGAATGTATAAGTATTATACCTTTTTAAAAAGCCCAAGCCCTCTTCTTTACAAAACAGTTATATTTTTTGAAATTAAGTTCACCAGTAAAATAATAAAAAAAATGAGTAAGGTGTAGTATCTTTTTCATTTTTTTGTTTTCAATTTAAGTTTTCTCTGTTAGCTCCGGCTGCCTCCATTTAGTTAATAGCTGTTTAGTATTTTAAAAATATTCTTAATTTGGAAGAAAAATAAAAACTTTCCCATTTTCATGCATTTTTGTTTAAGAAGAAAAAACGTATGATGAGAAAGAAAAATAAGTTTTTAGAAGAAAAATTCGTATTTTTATAACTTTATTGTTAAGTGATGAAAAAAATTAAAATTTGGCAAAAATGTGGTACTTTTATTGATGCACATAAATGTGTATTCCAAAAAGTTATAGATCATTATTTTATTACTTTTAACTCAAAATTTAAAAAAAAATATGTTATTTTTTGTCAAAAGTTAAAAAATATAACTGTTAAAACATGTGCAACATATTTTCATAAACATCATATAAGTGACTATGTTTCCACAAAATTTATAAGTTTTTATCAGTTATTTCCAATATTATTAAAATTCAAAATTTTATTTTTAGAATAAAATATTTTTTTTTCCAATTTTAAACTTCCTTACTCATATTTATATTAAAAAAAATCATAATTAAATAAAAATAAATGCCAAGCATTTGAGGGTGGGAGGGGGTGTGTGGGGTACGTTGCATATAATATAATTGTAGGTACATATAAATAACACAAAACAGAAGAAGACAAAAATTAACAGTTCAGTTAAAAGAGAACTGCATACAATATGGAGACTGAATCGTAAACAATACCAAAAGCAACAACAAAAGTATGCGAAAAGAGTCTAAAAGGTGATAGAGTTGGCATGGGACAGCCAAATTGTTGTTGTAACATTAATCAATCAAGAGGCAAAATTCATAGATAATGTAATAAGATGATTACTAAGCTTTTATTCTCAATAAAGCGTTTGAAGGATTCGGATTAAATTAAAAAAAAATCAAAATGAGAGAGTTTATCCGCAAGGAAATGTTTAAGATCAGCTACGAACGAAGATGTTCTACACACTTTATTATATACATCTGATCCGCATATATCTAGTCTGGGAATGAATGAATAAATTGGGGTATAAAAACACTGTGACCTAAAGATCTATTGTGTCCCCCATCTAGAACTGGATGAGGTTGGCTCATCATTACAGTTCTCCCTCCAAATCTGCTCCTCTGAGGAATCGAAGTATTTGGAGTATTTTAAGGGATGATAATTCACTCTCTTTTATGTGGTGCTTGCCCAGATACCTGTGCCTTTAATGCACTAGGGCATCACATTTCCCCAGTATGTGGTCAGGTGTCTCTTCGTGAATGTTGCAGAATCTGCAAGTCGCGTTGTTCACCAGGCCAAAAATGTTGAGGTGTCTTCTCAACCTACAATGGCCTGTGAGAAGCCCCGTGATTTTCCTGAGGTAGTTCCTACTTAAGATAATGCAGGTTAGAAAACGCTCTCGGTTGTAGTCCCCGAGTAGGAGTTTTGCCTGTCTCAGCTTAGGGAGTTCTTTCCAGATTTTTGATCCTTTTGTCTCCTCTTCTATTTTGATTTTGTTTTTGATCACGTTTTCTCCTAGTCTGGGAAAACCAAGAACCGAAAATGATACCAAAGAATTGTTTGACGAGGCTAAAGAACTTTTAGACATTAATTAATATACCTATTAATAAGGTGTACTTTTGAATTCCTTTGGTTTTTGTCTTAACAGCGAAAAACTTTCATATATCAAAAAGGGGCGTGGCAGTACACGGATTTTACTAAAAATTAATAACACTTTTCATAATTAAAAAAAAAAGGGGAGTGAAAGTAGGCAAAAAACTGTACAAATTTCATCCAAATTGTTGCAATAATTCTTGCTCCAACAAATTTTGCCCATATATGTAAAAAAAAATCTACAACTTATTTTATTAAAAAAAATAAAATAATTTATTTCTATTTAAAACGTTTTAATATTTTAAATTCTTGGTTATACAAGTATAAGTGTGCAAAATTTAAAAAAAAAAGTGAGAAACGAAAAAATGATTTTGTTTGTAAAGTCACCATTCACTTCTCTCTGGTGAACCAACCATTGGGCGTATTGACGACGCACTGTGGTCCAAAATGACTTTTTTCGTTGCAAAAATCATAACTTTTGAACACGTGAAGCTATCGCAATAATTTTTTTTTTCCCTTAAAGGTAATTTCCAAGGCTATACAAATTGTGAATTTTAAGAAAATTACTTTACAGGGTGTTTCAGAATAATTGGTTGATGTAAGATTTTCTTAGAAAAAGGAGTTACCAGAATAAAGTCTGAAAGTAAACCTTTTAAAAACAGTCCTAAATTTTTAAAACTTTGTAAAAAAAAAGCTTTTGACTATTCAAGTGAATTCATAACAACAGTGGATGCTTAAAGTTAACGCACCAATTTCAGAAATATTTTTTAAGGAGTATTATAAAACAGTATTTTTTCATGTTGTGGGGCATCAGTTTATTTTATAAACTGTTTGACTGATATATTTTATATGAAACAGTGTAGGAAAAAAGTAAACGGACGAAAAAAAATTAAAAAAAAATCAAATAGAATATAAAATTTATATTAACAAAATAAAATAGAATACATTATAAATATTTGTTTACAATTAACTACTATAGATCTAATTTTCAGAAAAAAATTCATCGGCATCGTTATCATTTTCAAAAATTAATAGACCTATTAGTTCTGGGCAGTAACTCTTTTTCAGCTCTTTTTTTGATCTAACGTGTCTTAAAGATGAAACAAGTGGATCTGATGATATAGCTAGCATATTAAATAAATCTTCATTTTGTCGTTTCCGTGAGACTTTGCATGTACGAGTATTTGAGTATCGATATCGCTTGTAGTCTTTATTCCTTGATTCCTGTGCTTCTTCTGAAAGCTCCCCGATTGGCAAAATTTGATGTCTTATAAGTTCCCCTCTATGGTCCAAAATTTTGTACAGAGTTGGTGTTAGGAGTTTGTAGCTGTATTTGGCTTTTAAAAGATCGGAAGTGGTTTTGGTATACTCGTTGAATTTATCTACATTAAAAGATTCTTTAAATGACAGCGCATTTAAAATAACTTGCAGTTTCTTTTTAAGATCCTTGTCTACTCGGGTTATAGCTGACGTAACTTCTGGATTTTCAAAAAATCTATATATATCCATTGTCATAGTTTATATATATCTCCATAATGTACATGCACAAGGATTATTTTACCTGTGAAATTTAAGCTTAACAATATGGGGTATCGGAAGAAAATTATTATTCCTACCTGTTTTATTAGATCATAAAATAATAATCCAAAATTAAATAATTCTTTCAACTTTGTATATGGAGTAGGCAATAAAGCTATTAATCCTTTTCTTTTGGCAAGTTAATCTATGTTTAGGTACTATTAGAATAAGATTAATAAATATTTACAATAAGGGGAATTTATTCAAAGAGGGTCGTCAAAGTGGGCGGATTAAAGAAATTTAATGTTCAATAAAGTAATCAATAGTTTGTGTACAATATTTTATATTTTTTTTAATAATAATTGGCATTTGTATAAAAAGGGGCGTAGAAGTGGGCGGTTTTTTTGTCAGAATAAATATAGTAATAAAACGATTTTTAATTAAAAAGAAAATTTCACGTTCTCGACTATTTTAATAATTAAAATAATTGAAAATTTCCATAAGGGAATTTGCTTTTAAGACCAAAAGGTCAGCACTGGGAACACGACTTTTTTTAAACAAATTACAATTTCTCTAAAGGTTGCAAATAGTTGCAGCTACAATTTTGCATATGGTTTAAGAAATAGTTAAGGTAAACTATCATGGTCAATTTTCCGCGCGAACTCGCGAGTATTTTTTTGTAGCTCTATTCAAATCGAAAAAATCTGCTAAAAAAGGGTGTTTTTTGTTTAATTTATTAAAAATATTAAATATTTTTTTATTTTTTTTTAATTAAAATTTTGATTTACGCACAAATAATACAACTAGAATAAACTATAGAAAATTAATATTTTACATTTAATATGCCAAAATTTCAAATACGAAAACAAAGAAGTTAGTTTTTTCTGCTTTTTTTTAACTCTAGAACGAAATTGACCAACTTTGAAAAGCTCTATAAGTCAAACTAGTTAGCGGAAAATTTTTTTGTTTGCTGTTTTTGAAGCTCCGTTTATATTTCTATTAGAAATAAAAAACAAAACTTTAAAAAAAAAACATCGAAATTAGTATTTTTGCCACGAAATTTTCCTTTTCGGACCACAGTGCGACGCTTGAAATGGTCAGTAGGCTTCAGCTCTTGAGTCAATTGAACCTTGAAAGCGTGTAAATTCAATTTTTTATTAAAAATTCGCATCGGTGATGTTCGTGAGATGTCGAGGTTGACCTTGACGGCTCTTCTGCCACACTATCGCGAACAAGAGCAATGTTTTCCGCAGAACGAACTGGGCGAGCATACACAGGTGTTTTCACATTTCCTACAGACCCGGTTTACTAAAATTTGCGCATGATTCTACCGATTGTGGACACATTTGGTCGATTATATTCACCGAAAAAATCACGAAGTGTATGAAATTCATTTTTATTTGAACGCCAATTGTTAAATTTGTCAAACACTGAAATAAAAAAAAAATGTCAAATTAAGTTGGGCAAAAAACTTGACGTTAAGGTGTGACTCACAATTTACAGCGTGCATTATGGTTGGACCACCCTTTAGAATACATGAGTTTAATTGAGAATGAACGCATTTAACCCAAAAAAATCGTGATGGTTTAAAGGTTGAAATTTGTTTAATTTTCTGGCAATGCGATTGTCGTAAGTTAAAATGAAACAAATTGAACTCAAATGGATGAGCTCACACTTGCGATTTAAATTACTACGACTTGAAAATTGAAGTCGCAATAAGAAATTGGCATGCACGCGCTTCTGATTTTTAATCGCACGATTTTGTGGCAGCAAGAAAAACTTAAAAATCTTAGCGATTATAAAAATTGAGTGTTCTATTTTTCCAGCGGTTTTTCTGTCGCAAAGTTAAATAGATCAAATGGATTTGAATAATCCTGAAAGCATTTGCGACTTTTTCATAAAATTCTTACCAGTATTAAAGTAGGTTTCATTAGGAAGTGTTGCGTTGAAAGATACACCTCAGTCGAAAGGAGTGTCGTTGAGTGTGAAACCCACTATTTAGCGAACACTTCAAGAAGTCCTTTTCATTGGAGTAGAATTTCATGATTTCTTAATTTCAAAATAAATCAAATTTATGCTCCCTAGTTTTCCAGCTAGGATTTTAATTTATGGAGTAAACTAACAATCTGACAGCTGTATGTTCAACAGTGCTTTAATAGCGATTGTCAATCTGTTTTCTCTTTGAACTTGTGCAGCATTAGCTCTTCTTTCTTTTTTAATTAAAATTTTGTTCAGTTTTGTTTTTAGTTATAGTCAAACATGTATTTTAGTTAAAGAGAGCTTTTGTTTCAATTCAACTGAATGGTGTCCTGATTTCCTAATTATTGCACACATTCAGTTTCAGTTACTGCTGGTTCAAGACGCAAGGTCAAACTGGGATCTGAGATCAGGGTTATTTCATCAAAATAATCTGGTTTTCAACATCAACAATGTTTAAAATTGCGTATGATTCCAACCTTAAACAACCAGAGTGTCATTGGGAAATAGTTTTACGAATTAAACTTCAAGGACATCGCCATGATACGGATACAGATTATAGTTTTCTCGCAAAATTAAACAGTCTGCAGTTGCTAGTAGCATAAGCAGATTGTAGCATTCCAAGGAAATTTGCATTTAATTTACAAATTGTCTGGTGTGCATTTTACTATGATTAAAAATTAACGAACCATAAGATGCTTTGCTTTTCGTACGAGTAAGGAGTTCTCGAATAAAATGTTGCTGGTTTGGAATATAAATTATTGCAAAGTTATATAGCCAAAGGAATTTGTAGGGTTCGGTTGCACTCAATCATATGTTGTCCCTCCCTGTTCTTCGATTCTTAGCCTCTGCAACATACAATTTTTTGTTCTAGGAGTACTGCCTCTTACAGTGAAGTGAAAAATCCTCAACCATTCTCCCTTGCCGAGAAAAGTGGTTTTCATCAAAACCATTTCGACTCGGTCGAAAATAGTATGTCCCTTTCATCATGGTTAAGAAACGTAAGTCTCTACTTTCTTGTTACGTACACTTGAAACTTCCGAGGAATTTGATATGAGTCCAACGATCAATTTTACAGGGGCCTTGAGGAAATTAAAGGACTACGTCACAAAACTTTTCTTAAATAAAAAAAACTTCATGGTGGAGAATATATAAGGTATTGTACATTGCACCTAAAAATCAAAACGCACGACTGGATCGCACGTAATTGCTGTTATTACTAACATTTATTTTTTTAATGACTATAACAACTCCTTTAGTAGTTGGGACTAAGAACAAGATGCCATGTAATTTAAGCAAATATTAGATTATGCAACAAAAAAAAATTATAAGTAGTGGTTTCTAAGAAAAATAAGCTTTTATATACAAAGTTTAAAACATTCTTAAAAAAAATGTTGGTACGCCAACTTAAAGTTTTTATTATTGTACGAATAAAAATTAATATCGAATTTTCCAAAGAAATTGATTATTTATTTTAAAAAATTCAAAAAATATGTTTTTTTAATTTTTGAAATGCAATATTTTTCAAACTTTTTAAAAGCTTCCATTTAAGAAATTTTATTTCCAGATAATGATAAATTCAAAATTTGTAAAAATGGTCCTATGGTAGGTAGAGTCATTAATATCTTAATTTCAAAATGTTTCTTATTAAATTATAGATCGTGAAAATTAATCGAAAGAAAGATAATTTTATCAAAATTCTGGGTGCCATTTTTGAGAAAAATACGATTTTCGAAAACAATTTCTTAACATTTGTATGGTGGGGTACCGTTATTTTTAGGTAAAATAATTTTTTTCTCACATCTTATAGATTATGTTGAGAAACTTTTATTTACCAAGTTTTAAAAAAATCTAGATTGCGGTTTTCTAAATATTGAGCTTTGAAAAAAAAATGTTGAAGTTTTTTTTAAAAATCCAAAAAAAAAAATTTTTTGAAAATTTGAGTACACAATTCTATTTATGTTTTTTGGAAGCTTTAGCCAAAAAAAAATGATCAAAATCGGTTGTTCCGTTTTTGCGAAAATCAAAATAAAAAAAATGGTTCCATGTGGGGTATCCTCAATAACCATTTTTCGGAATTTTTTTTTTTAACCATTACTTAGCTTTAACTCAATTAAATTTGTTTGTATTTTTATTTTAAAAATTTGTCGAACAGTTTTTGAGAAACAAAAATGTATATAAAATTTCGAAAAAAATTCGTATGGCAGGTACCGTTATTTTTGGTCTTAAAAAAAAGAAAAAAGTGGGGGAAAAAATCAAAACCATATCTACCAAGTTTGAAGAAAATCGGCCGAGCCGTTTAGGCTGTAGTCGAACAAACAGACAGACAGACAGACAGACAGAATTGCGAGACCCACCTTTTTTAGTGTTCGCTATCATCGTATTGTCAACTTTGATCAAAATCTCGAGTTCGATTTCTTTTCCGAATGCATAACTTGCCTTATAGTACCTACAAGTCGCAAGTAAAAATGCTTAATGGAAAAGCCCTAAGTATCTTAATATAATAATTCAATATTTTTTTCTAATTCCATATAAAATGAGTTGCTTGGATCCTGAAGTCGAGAAGTGGGCCCAAATATAGCCTTCGAATTCTTATGTAACACCGTTGGATAGTAAGGACGCCCAAGGAAATTTATATAATGTATTTTCTTCCATTATTACCATATTTGCTGAGAAACAATAAATTATAATGAAACTCGATAACCTGCGGTTTCGCTTATTTTCAATTAATTTCTTCTTTATCCAAATTTATTTTTTTTTGTTCTGTGTTCCATGATTAAGCAATTCGTCAATAATTCTTCTTGATGATTAAAAAAGGTTTGAATATCTTAACTTTTGGAAAATTTATTTATTTATTTGTTTTCATCTACAAGCTTAGCTTCACAGCTTACAATATTTATGAAATTATATGGAAAATTAAATTTAAATAAGGACTTAGATAAAATATTTTTTTAAGCAGACCCTTTGAAATTGGTTTGTTTATAGACCTTTTCGGGTTGGAAAAGAAATTTTCATTCCCTGTGTGGTCTAACAGGAGCGTAAATAGGAACTTTAGATAGAAGATAGGGACTCTTCATGTTATCGCAAAGCAGATTTCTTATGAACATAGTTCCATGTAAATATCTTTTAGTGAATGTATACCGAGAAGCCGGCATCTTTCTTCGAAAGATGGTGAAAAGTTCCAATTAATTTTTCTAAAAACATGTTTTGTGAGACCCCTTTGACCTTTTTCAATTTGATCAGAGTGAACTTCATAAGACGGGTTCCAAATACTCGTAATATCAGAAAACTCTAGAATAGACTTTTCTAGAGAAGTATTATAACATAAGAAGAGTGTGAGGATCAGTGAAATCCTTTGAACTTCGTTTGATTAAATCAACCATGGAGTCTGCCTTTACTACAAAATAATCAATGTGATTATTATAAGTTAATTTCTTGTCCATTATTACACTGAGGTCTTTTATTTTATCAACTGTTTTTAATATGTTATACCCAAGGTAATAATAACGAAATTTTCGACGAACCTCTGTAAATCGGAATTGCACTACATTTATTGATATTTAAATTAAGCCTATTTTGAGTACACTATCTGGATAGTAGATTGATACCTAACTGTACTTTTATACAGCCATTAACATTTTGTATTTTCAAAAATATCTTTAAATCAAAGTCAAATAGCCAAGGTTACTTCCCTGTGGGACACCCGATAGATAATTTATAAGCCTTGAAAAATTCTTATCGATCACTTCTCTTTGGGTTCTACTAACTAAAAATGAAGACATCACATTAAGCATTGAAGAATAAAAACCGAAAATTTCTAATTGATTGATTAAGTCAAAGGCCTTGTTGAAATCAGTGTAAATTGCATCTACCTGAAACCCTTTCTAAATTGCGTTTATAACAATAGATGAAAAATATGCAAGGTTTGACGTATTCGATCGCACAACTACAAAACCATGCTGAAATTCAGATACTCGTATATGTTCCTTAATGTGAAATTGAAGTTTAGTTTTGACTACACTTTCGGTATTGAAGAGATCTTACATATCCCTCTATAATTTTCAGCAAAATTTTTGGAACCCGATTTAAGGATAGGGATAAGATATAATGATTTCCAATCATCAAGAAAAATTCCTGATAGTAATAATTCATTGAAAATAAGGAAGATTGGATATGATAAAAATCGGAAACATTCTTTTAAGATGATTGCAGGTATTCCATCAGGTCCTAATTTGAAATTCGGTTTAAGGTTTTGTAGTGCTTTTTCAACTTTATATAGGTAATTCTCAATGAAGAGAACCAATATCGACTTTAGAATATGAATTATGTTCAAAGAGAGTTACAGAATCAGAATGCGAGTACACTGACTCAAAAAAAGTTGCAAAGAAATCTATAGTTTGCTTAATATCATAAGAGTCGGTGATATTAAAAAACATTGATTTTGGTAATCCAGTTGATAATTTTTTTTTTGTTCATAAAAGAGCAGAATAATCGTGAGTCGTTTCTAATCTTACTTTAAATATTTAAGACATAATTTTTATATACGAATTTGCTTAGATTTTGAAAGTCCTTCCGATATTTACAAAATATTGTGCAATTGGAAGCATGTCTTGATCTACTATGTTTAGAATACGCTTTGTTTTTCAATTTTTTTAAGTGCAAGAGCTGCCCGTTATACCATGGAGGCTTGAACAAATTACTTTTCACTGAAAAAGGAATAAAGAAATGAAGCCAATTTTTCAGTACATCAACAGAAATTTTACATACATCTCTCGAATATAATGACCATTAAATTAACAATTCCAGTCAAATGAACGAATGTAATTATTAAGACAAGCAAAATTTTATTTTAAAAATTGAAAGACTTTTTAGAAAAAAGTTTGCTTTTCAGAGTAATATAACTTTCAACTTGGATCATGATTTGCTTGTGATGAAACGAATTATTTAATAAAGGGAATGGTGCTTCAAAAACATTTAACCTTCTTAACCTCATAAGAACATATGGAAACTAAGTCCAAAATATTATTTTCATGGTTAAGAATACCATTTCTTTTAATAAATTTAGGAGAATATTATTATCTTTTTTATATTTTATTATTTGATACTTTATTAAATCATTTATAAAATTTACAATTGCAATTGTTTAAATTTAGTACATTTAAGCATGGTTTAGCCGTCTGCCGAGATATGACGACAAATTTAACATTTTATTTTTGTTTGTTTTATCAAAATTTAAATAAGAAATAAATAATATAATAAGAAGATTAGGTACTCGTATTTTATAAAAAAAAAGAAAATTTCATTTATTATTCTTGCGCTGACTGACAATAAAAAGCAAATTTCTCCCAATTTTGACTGCCGTTCAGTATGCGCTTAAATTCTTCAATATTCATTAATTTTACTCCATAATAATATCGCCTTATTTCGTAGTGCATCACGTCTTCTTTTTCCCTAGTGTTGCATAGGGAGCAGATTGGTGAGCTATCCTTACGATGGGGTATATATTGAAGATCGGATTACCATAGAAATTGGTGCAGTACTGAGGCCTAGGTTCAGGTAGTTAATCTGTTGGTGATCGAGTTTCCGATACAAAAACCATGTTGACGAATTTTCTGCTTAAGTAATATTTTCTATTTGTATTGCCTGTTTCACATCAAGAACGAATTTTCGGGTTATGTTACGTCATTCTGAAATATTATTTTCTGTAAGATCCAACAGGATGTTGTACTTATCTGCGACAGTTTCCCAGTTCTTGTAAAACATTGTTTTTGTTCTAAGTGTCTTCCTGCCTTCTTAAGTAGTGAGTCATCTGCCTTGTTAAGAACTTTGATCACATAGTTCATGCTGAGTTTAAGAGTGAAAACATAAAGAAGTGACATTTCACTTTCAATTAAGAGCATATAATTGGAAGTGGTTTCTGGCAGCGGCAGAAGTTTTTTAAAAAAGAAACGCAATTTTTATACATCTTCATGGTATTTGCCTCCCCACATTTGTCCACCATAGCATATTATGAAACGCATAATAGCTTCAAAAAATTTTATTTAGGATGGTAATCCAACCCTAGAATTCGATATAAGGCTTTTTCAAGTTGAATTTATGGCTTTTTTCGAATCAGCAAGTTTCAATTTAAAATGTTGTTTGAAGGAAAGGTCATGATTTATTGTAACTCCCAGATACTTATTGTTAACTTCCTACTTATTGACAACTTCTAGGCCCTCTCTACCACATTTCCATTATTCAAATCCAGACTGTAGAGTTTGCTAAACTATTGTACTTGCAGTAATTTTCTAATTTATGTATCATAAGCTGAAGAGAGCTATGTGTGAGCCATATATGAGAGCAGTATATGTAGAGTAAGGTCGGGTAATGTGGAGTACCCTTATTGTTTTCGGCTATATTTTTTAAACTATAGCTTTTTTTGAAGTATTAAAAAGGCGTTTTCGTTCATTGAAACATTGGCAATAGCATTTACTAACCCTTGTTCTTAATTTTTCTCAAATGAATTAAATATTTGCAAAAGTTTGATAGTAGTGCAAAACTGACCTTTTGCAAAAGTGGCGGGTAATATGGGCCCCATAGTGCGGGTAATGTGGAGTAGTGCTCTACATTACCAGAAATTGAAATTGGTACATATATATTTTTCCTATTTCATGAATGAATTAGATACATTATTATTAAAAATAACATAAAAGAATTCAATTTCTATTTTAATACATAAGTTTTATGTTTTTCGGCATTTACGTATCCATTTAAATAAATACAAATAATATAAAACTCAATAAATGTATCATTTATTTCTATATAGTCTCAATTTTAATGAAAAAATAAATAAAAATCACATTTATTTAAATAAATAAACATTTAACGCTTATTTAACTTCAGTTTACTAAACGATAACGTAAAACAATAAGTCTTTTTTATAATTACTTAGATATGTTAATTAATCGTATTTAATTAAAACAAACTTAAATTTTACTTTAAAATAAAGATAAAAAATGTAGATAGCATTTCTTTAAATAAATATCTAGATAAACGTTTAACGCTTTGGGAACTTCAATTAACTTTAATATTTATTAAAATAGACAAGAAACAAAAAAAAACAGCCTTTTTATAAATAATTAAGGTTAGGTAACATAAAAATTGCATTTCTTTTAGGAACTTCAATTGGCTTTAGATAGATAGATATCTATTAAAATAAACAATAAATTCATAAAATACAGTCGATATTTTAAAATTTATGCAAAGTCTTTGTCACAGGAACTGCAAATAAAAATAGCACTACTTTTTGGGAGGCATTTTTCATGAGCCCTAACAATGTCGCATTGGAGACATTGAACCCATTTGTCCCCAGTCAAATCATCACCCCAAGACAAATCGCAGAAGTTACATTTAGTATCTCTTGAATGCGGAATTTCACCAATATCATCTTCAGAATCAGCAAATAATATTTTATAAGGAGCAAGGCTATCATCTGATGATAAAGACTGACGGCGGCTGCGTCTCGATGTAGATGGTTTATTTAGCTGGGTGTTAGTTAAAGCTAACTTTTGCTTTTTAATTTTTTGTGGTTTTTCATTTGTTGCTTGCTCTTTTACAGTTGGGTTCTTACAAGTTTCAATTTTACCAGGCTTTCGAAGTTTATTAAGACTTTCTTGCAACTGATTCTTATACGGTGAAACAGTTAAAATTGCGGCTTCAGTTTTTCTTCCCCTGTTTGTGGTGACCACCCTTTTTAGTTTTGGAGGAGGAGAAACTTCCCAAGGAGTAAAATGGGCTTCAGTTTGGCTCAAAATTGGAATTGGAATGGATGTGCTTTGGCTATTTACTTCTGCCAGGTTTCAATTTTCAATTTCAACTTATGGTAGTAGCTCAGGCTCGCACGCTATAAAATCAGCCTCCGAGAAAATATTCCTATTGAAGGGAAAAATTCCGCTGCATTTGAATCCACTAACTGCAACCTGGCCTGTTTGTACTCTAAGGTAGGCGTTTTTGAATAGTTGAGCTTTATCACCTAAAGCCAATTTTCGCCCAGCCTCTCTCATAAATCGTCGGATTTCTTCATTATAGTACGTCTTAAGAGGCCCCATGAATGTCCTATCCAAAGGTTGCATCTTATGGGCACAATGTGGTGGTAGGGAAATGATTATAACAAATTTTTTACGCGCCAGGTCAATTACTTCCAGGTTTCTGGTATGGCTGTAGTGCCCGTCTAAAATTAAAAGAACTGGCTGCTCTTCTGAAGGCTTGGAAAACTCCAGGAAATGCCTGAACCACTCTGTAAAAATGGGCAGCTGAATCCATCCAGAAATATGGAAAGTGGCCTTGGAGTCTGCAGGAGCGTTATTCATGTAGAGTGGGTTTTGTCTTTTTCTTGGAAATACAAAATATGGTGGAATAAAATTTCCACCTGCGCTCATACAATTGACAACAGTTACCAGAGAACCACGTTCTGCTGACGTCAAAGCCCCTATTTGCCGTTTTGCTTTCTTCGCTAAAACCTGTGGCTGCTTGCTTTGAACTATCGTTAGACCAGTTTCATCCACATTCCATATCCTGGATGCTGGGAAGTTATATTTTTCATAAACCCCTTCCAAAAAATCGAAAAATTTGTTTACGGTTTCTTTATTAAAACCCTTAGCTCTATCGATAGAAGTGCCTGTTGGTACCCGAAAGCTTAGATCATTTTTGTGTCTTTTCCAATAGCCATGCAGCCAGGCTTTTCCTGCAGTTTTATGCAATAGCGAAAATTTGTTGGGGATATTATTTTTTTGAGCCATTTGAAAAGCCAGACTTCGGACATCGCTCCTTGTTAAACCCCAGAAACGGTTTTCCATTTCATGCAAATATTTTACGAGCTCTTCTTCTATTACATTACTTAAAATCGGTTTTCGACCCAAGGGAGTGGACAAAATATCACTAATAGGCTTACCGGATCGTGCCATACGTTGCAACTTTGTTTTTGGAAAGTTATATGTTTTGGAAGCAAGCTTCACACCCATTTCTTTATTTTTGATAGTAAGAAGTGCTTTTTCCATCCCAGAGTGGTCCCATTTTCTTACTTGGATTCCCTTTTCGGGATTTTTAGATGAATCTATAATATTTGCATAAGATTAGACCTCTACAAAAACAGGTGGCTAATCTGGAGCACTACTCCACTTTGCCCGCCTGTGCCTACTCCACATTAGCCGACAGGTATATAAAGTTAAAAAATCTAATTTATTTGTAAAAAAATAAAGCAAAACAGTAAAACTTACCTTATATATATATATAAAACAATGTATTAGAAACGCGAATAAGAAACACTTTTTAAAATTCAGCCTTTATTTTTTGATGTATAAACATTTAACGCGCAGCAAAAAATTACATCGACCACACATCAAAACAAAAATCATGTCACTACGCAAAATCAACAGCTCTTGAACACGTGGCAATGAAAGATTTAAATGTATATTTAAGAGAACTATAGTGTAACGGGTGATTTTTTTGAGGTTAGGATTTTCATGCATTAGTATTTGACAGATCACGCGGGATTTCAGACATGGTGTCAAAGAGAAAGATGCTCAGTATGCTTTGACATTTCATCATGAATAGACTTACTAACGAGCAACGCTTGCAAATCATTGAATTTTATTACCAAAATCAGTGTTCGGTTCGAAATGTGTTTCGCGCTTTACGTCCGATTTATGGTCTACATAATCGACCAAGTGAGCAAACAATTAATGCGATTGTGACCAAGTTTCGCACTCAGTTTACTTTATTGGACATTAAACCAACCACACGAATGCGTACAGTGCGTACAGAAGAGAATATTGCGTCTGTTTCTGAGAGTGTTGCTGAAGACCGTGAAATGTCGATTCGTCGCCGTTCGCAGCAATTGGGTTTGTGTTATTCGACCACATGGAAGATTTTACGCAAAGATCTTGGTGTAAAACCGTATAAAATACAGCTCGTGCAAGAACTGAAGCCGAACGATCTGCCACAACGTCGAATTTTCAGTGAATGGGCCCTAGAAAAGTTGGCAGAAAATCCGCTTTTTTATCGACAAATTTTGTTCAGCGGTGAGGCTCATTTCTGGTTGAATGGCTACGTAAATAAGCAAAATTGCCGCATTTGGAGTGAAGAGCAACCAGAAGCCGTTCAAGAACTGCCCATGCATCCCGAAAAATGCACTGTTTGGTGTGGTTTGTACGCTGGTGGAATCATTGGACCGTATTTTTTCAAAGATGCTGTTGGACGCAACGTTACGGTGAATGGCGATCGCTATCGTTCAATGCTAACAAACTTTTTGTTGCCAAAAATGGAAGAACTGAACTTGGTTGACATGTGGTTTCAACAAGATGGCGCTACATGCCACACAGCTCGCGATTCTATGGCCATTTTGAGGGAAAACTTCGGAAAACAATTCATCTCAAGGAATGGACCGGTAAGTTGGCCACCAAGATCATGCGATTTGACGCCTTTAGACTATTTTTTGTGGGGCTACGTCAAGTCTAAAGTCTACACAAATAAGCCAGCAACTATTCCAGCTTTGGAAGACAACATTTCCGAAGAAATTCGGGCTATTCCGGCCGAAATGCTCGAAAAAGTTACCCAAAATTGGACTTTCCGAATGGACCACCTAAGACGCAGCCGCGGTCAACATTTAAATGAAATTATCTTCAAAAAGTAAATGTCATGGACCAATCTAACGTTTCAAATAAAGAATCGATGAGATTTTGCAAATTTTATGCGTTTTTTTTTTTTTAAAAGTTCTCAAGCTCTTAAAAAATCACCCGTTATAAGCAATAACAGATCTGTCACTGTCTCAGGAAAAAGAGAAATGCAGGGGTCCACATTAACCGCCTACTCCACATTACCCGACCTTGCTCTACCCGCCAATTTATATGCGATCCATTCTGAAGACATTATAAAAGCTGCTATCAAACAATTAAGTAGATAAGATTCCACTATGGAATGAAGACTATGTAATGATTATAGCATCATACTCAATATGGCTTGAATTGGTAAAAAAATCTACAGCTTTAGTCCTCAAGTCACTAGTATTATGGTAGAATATTTTTAGGGATTTCCTTCTTTCAATATATAAGTTTGTATGAATGTTCTCAGCGACCTCTGAGATCAGAGGTTTATTGGTTCGTTGAAATGAAAACAAATTGGCCAAAAATCAGCATCATAAATTGAGTTAACATACTCGTACTTAATTGGGACACATATTTTGAAATTCATGGTTTTCTTGCGTTTTTTGTTCTTTAGTTTTGTAATCCGAAAACAAGAAGCCTGATGGAAATTTGCAAAAGAAAGGTCATCAAATATTTCTATCAAAGAGAAATCAATTTTTGTTTTTTTTTTTTTTTTCTTTAAGAGCCTTCGAAAGATGATTTTTAGATTATAGATTCGTTCGGTTTATACGATGCATCTATAAAAGTTCACACAAAGGAGTTCTGAAGCTATACGTATTTATGAAGAATGTCATTTGAATTTTTACGACGATATATACATAAATTAGAAGAAATTGATTTTGTTGCCATTTTATTTCCATGAGAAAATATAAAAAAATTATAGATTTTAAATTTTCTTGAATATTACTTTTTTTGGGCAAAAATCACTCATACGCCACAGTGAACCAAATGTCAGTGAACCAAATATACAATTATTCTAGATATATTGTTAAATTAAAACAATTTTTTGAATGTTAAAAAATGACCTAGAAAGCTTACAGAGACTGAAGACTAATAGAGTTGACTCCGTTTAACTGCACTAACTTACTACCTCCTGAGAGAAATTGACAAATCCTCTAAGAGTATCTCTTGTCATGAAAACTGCAGCTCATTAGCAGTTGTTGAGAGTTGTAAGTCTCTTCGAGTTGTTGGACTCTACCAAATTTAATTTAATTTTAATAAAATTTCTGCTTCAGGGGTTCTTTGTAGATTATAATTTTTTTTTAGATTACTAAAAATTTGATTGTTACAGATTTTGTTTTTAAAAGAAACATAATTATCTTAGATTGAAAAAAATTAATAAACTGATATTCAAAATAAACTTTAAAAATATTATTGAGTAAGCAAGTGCTCATTTTATTTTTTTTATTTTGATGCAATTACGAGTATCTCATCCAAAGCTCAGTTAATAATTGTGAAAAGTCCACTTGATTGAAACAAATTTTATTTCATTTTCATTTCATTTGAATTTGAAATATTAAAATGAATTATTTAAATATATTAAAGGAATTGTTATTCCATTTCAAACATGCTTTTGTCAATTATTTACAAACATCAGGTCTTCCAGGAAAATTGAGCTTGGGGATTTGTCTGATAACTATAGGAATTAATTCCAACATATCCCTGCTGATGAATGGAATAACATAAATTGTTAAATACATGCCAGAAGTTAATATGCCAGTTGCATGAACATAGCTTTGAAATTATTACACCCAAGAGTGTTGCAATGAATCTTTCAAGGCCTAGTACACAATAAGTTGAAATTCGACAGGTTAATATTGCACTCAATAGTATAGAGATAAAGACATGCTAGGGTCGGTAAAATATTCATATTGATGTTGATATATGGCAGATTTATTTACAAACCTGCTAAGATCTTAACAAGGTCCAAAATCAATCAATAGTTAAAATATAACCTATAAAGTAAAATTACTTAAGAATTAAAGATTAATGCAAAGCAATGTAAGGAATAGGAGAACATCAAATTTTTCTATTCACGTTAAATAAAAACTAAATAAATACAATTGAATAATTTTATTGAGGCTGTAAGATTTGTATACATGAATGTAGTAAAGGAAAAAAAAATGAAAGAGTTGAAGTGTGGTGTAAAGTTTCCATTCAAACTTCCCAACATGAAAAACTAAATTAACTTAGTCGTGGGAATAAACGAAAAACATTTCTCAAAAAAGGTAAGGAGTATGTGGTGTAAAGTTTCCATTCAAACTTCCCAACATGAAAAACTAAATTAACTTAGTCGTGGGAACATCAATTTGCAAACTCAACGTAAATTATTTAAAGTTGATGTTCCCACGATGGGTTTGCTTCTTGATTGGGACTCGACACCTCATTCGCTTTTTCCCCAATTTGAGCAAGTCAGTCTCTAACCAACCTACAACCAAGATTATTGTTTTGATTCATTCTCGATCGTCACAAATTGGCGCAGCCGGAAAAAACGAAAGTATATAAAAAAGTAGCTGAGTAGTAGTCCAAACTTTTTTTCTCTTTTTTCTTTCATTCTCGATCGCCCCGAAAAAAAACCAACAAAAAAAAAAAACAAAACATATAACTCGGGCCGAACTCTAACAATGCAATGATACTCGTATGCCTATGAACAAAGTTAGAAAATAAAAATAAATATATTTTGTAAATGGTATCATTCATCTACATATATGTGTGCATTAAAACAAACAAAAAAAAAAACAAACACAACATTTTGTATAAAATATTAAATGTCCAGTGAAGAAGACTTAAATCAAACAATAGTTCAACATAGAGCTGAAATCCATAATCAACTTTTGGAAACATCAGAAGAAGACAGCTCCGGAAAAGAAGACGAGAGAAGATCTTTAGACATAAGAAGATTACGATCCGGAAAAGCTACCACGAGACACGATAGAAGGACAAGTAAGTTAAGAAAATTAGTGTTAGATAATAAGAAATTAGATAAAAAATTATTAGATTTAGTAGAAAGATTTGAAAATCAAAGTAGCCCTTCACAAAGTTGTAATTTGGCAGAAAAAACAGAGTTGTTCAAATCAGATTTGGAATATTTTGAGAGCTATAACTCTCACTCCCCTGATTCTAGTTCAAGTGCCAGCATTTCTGTTATTAAAATGAGTACCGAGCACAAACAAACAGAAGATCATGGGAGCAAAACATTTTGTTCTGACGATTCTTTTATAGCAAGTACTCAACAAAGCGCTATGATACAATTAATTTCTAATCTCATACCGGTATTCAATGGAGAACAAACAATAAATTTGGTCTCAGAGCTACAAGCATTTTTGAATTGTTGCAGACAGGTTAAAGCTTGCATTACACAAGAGCAGGAATCAACCTTCTGCCACCTTATCCTCACAAAATTGCGAGGTAATGCTTACTTGGTTATGCAAAATTGTAGCTTCAAAACTTTCGAAGAGTTTGAAAAATTACTTCGAGGGCATTTTCTGCCCAGAAAAACATATATTCAATTATCGAACGATCTTCGACAGTGTAGACAATTTCCAATAGAAACTTTAAGTTCATTTCTATTGAGGGTGAAGAATTTAGTAGCCGAATGTAAGAGTGCTGCACAGGAACAATTTCCTGCAGATTCAAAAGCTCTGGTTACTGATTCTGAACTAGCAGCAACGTATGCTATTAAGTCAGGGGTATCAAACCCAATGATTAGACAATATGTTTTAATGTCTAAGGAAACAACGGTAAATAACTTGTGTGAAAGTCTTTTGAAGCTGGAGCTTGAGACCAATTGTTTAAATCATTATCCAGTGCATTGGCCATTTCAAAATCCAAATTATTTTCCAACAGGGCTACAAAACAGCGGGGAACAACAACCATGTCAAAATCCCTTGTTGCAAACGCATCAGAGCCTTTCAAACCAACAATTTATAGCGAATCCTTCCAATATGAATTCGAATTCATATTTTACAAGCAATGAGAGGGTCAAATGCAACTTCTGTAATAAATATAATCACACATATCAAAATTGTAAAAAAAGACAAAACACACCCTTTTGTTCAAACTGTCGGGTGTACGGACATAATAATGTTAGTTGCAGCAAAGGTCAAAGTAGACCAAACCGAATATATGAAAATGCAAACTTAAGGCCATCTGTCATGGCAACAAATTCGAATCTAAATCATAATCAATCAAGAGTCAATGAGCGAAAATGTGACTTCTGTTTAAGGGTGGGACATAGTATTTCAAATTGCTATACGAAAAAACGTTGGGATGAAAAAACTAACTCCACAAATCCAAAAAACTAAACAATTGTCGGGTGATAGAAAGTACTGTTCAATCATCCGACGACGCATCCAAAAAATGCCATGAATACTCTAAAAACGGTATAGTTGAAGTTCCAATTGATATAGGTATAAATAAAAAATTGAAGTTCTTAGTGGACACGGGATCAGATATTAGTATTATTAACGAAGACGCGTTGAGTACAGATGCAATTTTAAATCAAAGTGACGTCATCGTCATAAATGGAATTTATTCAAAGGGCACTACACTCGGTTCTATTGAAGCAAAAATTTTACTAGAACCGCCTATCAGATGTAAGCTACATGCCACCAAAAAAATTCCTAATTTGAATTGTGATGGTATTTTAGGTCAGGATATATTATTTAAGTATACGAATATTGAGGGCCCAAATAGACTTTTGAAATTTATACACAAACAAGTTCCAAAAAACGATCTGCCCATTGTTAAATCTTCTCCGAAATCACCTTCGCAAGGTGATGAAGTTGCTGAAAGAATCAAAGATTCCAATTACACGGTTTCTCAATCATCTTCGCACGATGATGGTTCTATTTATCCAACGAAATTACAAAAAAAAATAATCACATATTCTCCCAAAGGGTCCACTTTTCAAAATGATCAATCTACTTATCAAACAGAATCAGTATCTCAATCGTCTCTACCCGCAGACCCAATAGAAATTACTGATAACGTGGTCACTACGAGAATCACTACTACCATACCTTCTCGCAAAGAAGTATTTTTCAAATGTCCAATCAACATTGCTGAGGGTACTGAACTAGTGTGTCACTCTCATGAAATAAGCCCACAAATTTACCTAGCGTCATCCGTTGGCCAAGTAAAAAACAGTTCCATAGTAATAAGTTTAGCAAATATCAGCACTGATGAAATAATCTTAAAAGATATCATCATTCAATTCGTCCCACTAAAAAGTTTTATTCTAAGAAAATTAACAAAGGATGATGCAGAAAGTTCACAAAATTCTATTTATTCTATTAATACTCAATCTTCAAGTGTTAATAAAGATGAAAATCGAGTCAAAAAATTGGATGAAGAACTTAATTTCCGAGAAGATCTTAATCCCGAAGAAAGAGCTACAATACAAGCTATATGTGAACGATTTTCCAATATCTTTCATCTTGAAGGAGAACAACTTCCGTATACAACTGCAATTTATCACAAAATTCCAACTGATAATAACAAAGTCCCTATAAATACAAAACAATACCGGTTACCGGAGGTACATAGGCAAATAATAAATGATCAAATTGATCAAATGTATAAAGATAAAATTGTGACCGATAGCAAAAGCCCTTGGAATAGTCCGCTGTTGGTGGTTCCTAAAAAAGCTGACGAAAGTGGTATTCGAAAATACAGAGTAGTCGTAGACTTTCGGAAAATCAATGATATAACAATTGGTGACGCTTTTCCGTTACCTAGAATTGACGATATTCTTGATCAGTTAGGCAACAGCAGATATTTTTCAACATTAGACCTAGCGAGCGGATATCATCAAGTACTTATAGATAAAGTCGATAGAGCAAAAACGGCTTTTAGTACAAGTACTGGGCATTATGAGTTTAACAGAATGCCATTTGGTTTGAAAGGAGCACCAGCTACCTTTCAACGCCTGATGAATCATATTCTTAGTGGTCTACAAGGAGTTAAATGTTTTGTATACCTAGATGACATTGTTGTGTACGGTAAAAATTTAAATGATCATAACAACAAACTGATTTCAATTTTAGAACGTTTAGAAAAATTCAATCTGCAACTTCAACCTCGAAAGTGCCATTTTCTCCGACGAGAGATTGTTTTCTTAGGTTATAAAATTACTGAAATGGGAGTCCTTCCAGACGACCAGAAAATAAAAAGCATCAATCAGATACCGTACCCTACAAATGTTAAGGAAATCCAATCATTCTTAGGGATGGTAAATTTCTATAGAAGGAGCATTCCAAATTTTTCCAAATATGAAAAGCCACTACGAGATATTACACGTAAAGATAGAAAATTCTGTTGGAATGCAGAATGTGAAAAATCTTTTAATATTTTGAAAGAAAAATTAACTAATCCACCTGTTCTGATATATCCAGACTTTGCTAAGGAGTTTGACCTTTCCACTGACGCTAGTGGAACCACAATAGGGGCTGTTCTGTCTCAGAAAAAAGAGGGCTTAGATATGCCCATTGCTTTTGCTAGTAGAATTTTAAGTCCAATAGAACGTCGGTATTCTACAATCGAAAGAGAAGCATTAGCTATGGTTTGGGCAGTAAAGAATTTTAGATGCTATCTGCTAGGCCGAAAATTTACACTTTATACAGATCATAAACCTTTAATTCAATTTTTCAAAATAACCAATGAGTCAACAAGAATTACAAATTTTAAATTCAAGTTAGCGGAATATGACTTTGTTATCAAACACAAACCAGGAAAACAAAATGTTGTAGCTGATGCCCTTAGTCGCTTGGGTCCACATAGTGCACAAAGTCTAAATATTCGGGTCGTAACTAGAGCTCAGGTTCATAAGGCTCAAGAAATTAAGGCAACTGATGAAATTAACTCAAAGAAAAATACAGCAACAGAAACTACAAACAAGTTTCAAAATGATAGTATAATTAACAAATCAAAGAACTCGAATAATCCCGACAGTAGCGACGACTCCTTTTGTGATGAAAATATCAGTGACGATGAAGAGCCAGTTGAAGATGATCAGGGACGTCGAAAATATGTTATTTTACAAGACATGGAGAAAATTAACAAGGTTCTCCAAAAATACCATGACTCTCCATTAGGCGGTCATCAAGGAGTCCTTAAAACATATCTCCGTATACGACCGCATTTTAGATGGAAAAATATGTTCGAAATAATAAAAAAATACGTTAAAGGTTGCAAAAAATGCCAGGTTAATAAAAAAACAAAACATACTATTATGCCTATGATGATATCAGTAACCTCAAAAAAACCTTTTGACAAAGTGTTTATGGACATAGTGGGTCCACTGCCGACAACAGTGCAAGGCAACAAATATATTTTGACTTTCGCTGATGACCTCACAAGGTTCATGGACTGCTATCCACTGCCAAATGGCGAAGCTGAAACCGTCGCAAAGGTTTTCTTTGATGAAATAATATGTAGATATAAAATTCCTAAACAGCTTCTGACTGATAGAGGGGCCAATTTTTGCAGCGACCTTTTCAAAAAATTGTGCAAATTTCTAAAAATAAACAAACTAGAAACAACTGCTTATCATCCGCAGACTAATGGAGCACTTGAACGGAATCATGGTCCTCTGATAGAATACTTACGATCCTTTTCGAGTGCTAATCCAGCAGATTGGGATACATGGCTTCGTCAGGCCATGTTTGTCCACAATAACACTCCTCATGCTAGTACAAAGCTAACACCGATGGATGTGTTATTTGGTTTTACCTCAGAGATACCAAATGGTATTAAAAAACATCCTGCTCCCATTTACGATGACGAAAACTATTTTTTTCACTTAAGGCATAAATTACAAAAGACGTATCAACAAGCAAGAATAAATTTAGAAAACAGTAAGACTAAATCGAAAGAGAATTATGATAAAAAAATTCACCCACATTCATTTAAGGTAGGAGATAAAGTTCTCCTTCAGGACATGGCTAGAAAAAACAAGTTATATTCCTTGTTCTCAGGACCTTTTGAAGTAAGACAAATTCATAACGATGTTAATACAACTATATTAAGAGGGACAAAACTAGAAAAAGTTCATAACAATAGACTCAAGCCTTTTTTTGAAAACACTTAACTAATTTACAAAAAAAAAAAAGGTTTAAGCCATGTTTTCCATTTTTGTTTAATTCTTCTAGATTCGAATTCAAATACATTACGAAAATGTGGCGAAATCAAGGCATATTATTACTTTTGCTTACATCCTTATACTATACCATCTTACCATCATTCTTAATTATGGCACAAGAGAATGAAAAAGTAAGCGTACATCAGCTGGATTGTGCTGTAGGAGTATTTTTTGACAGCATTGGAAATGTAAGAGTAATAAGTAGCCATTGGACTATTTACGTTTATTACAACATGTCAACATATTGGCATGAGCTCGGAGAACTGAAGAAATACATAAGTCGTATGGAAAAAATTTGTACGAATGAAGAATTACATCGGCGACATTGCATGCCAACAGCTGGAGCCATTCGACATCGACTAGATATTATAGAAGAAAACAACATTATACTGTATTCCTTCAATTCCGAAAAGTACGAGAGACCAAGAGCAAGGCGTTCTCCATTTGACATTGTTGGAAACATAGCCCACGGTTTGTTTGGAGTTTTAGATAACGAATATGCGACCCATATAGAAGAACAAATAACTAAAATTCAAACGAACGAAAAACATTTCTCAGAATTACTGAAAAAACAAATTTCTATAGCTGACTCAACTACCAACATTCTAAAGCGCACAACTGTCCAAATAAACCACCAGTTCGAAGTTTTGAACGACTATCTAAAGTCAACCGAAAAAAAATATAACCGATCAGCTTATGATTAGTGAGCAGGAGCGTGATTTGTCTTCCCTTGTCTCGTATTTAATACTCATACTAACCAATTTTGAACGACTACAGGGAATATTGTTAGATGTTCTTTTAGATTTGAAACATGCAAAAATAAGCCCACAAATAGTTACCCCAAAACAATTGACAGAACAACTACTTTATATTAGAAGCCATCTTTCGGGAATCTTCAGGCTACCTCAGGGAACTGCAGTAGATTACTACAAAATGGCCTCAATAAAAGGACGTGTAATGGAAGACAGTGTAGTTTTTGAAATACGGTTGCCATTACTAGATTTCGAAGACTATCAACTTTTTAGACTCATTTCCTTGCCATTTTCCCATAAAAACTTAGTTTATTTGGTAGAAACATCTTCCCCTTATTTAGCGATTTCCTTGACACGGGATAAATATTTTCCGATTACAGATATAGAGTTTAACCTTTGTAAAAGCTTTTTACCAAACGAATATTTTTGCGAGAACCACATGCCTACATTTAGCAAAACTTCTAATCAAAGTAACTGCGAGGTATCATTACTAAACCATAAATCAATTAACCTTCAAGAATGTAACTTAAATGTAATTTCAAATTCACCACAAAACTTTTGGAAGAGACTTTGGAATCCAAATTCTTGGATTTTTTCAGTAAAAAATAATATAACAGGACATCTCATATGTAATCAAACATCCAGTAGTCACACTGTGTCAGGTTGTGGAGTATTAACATTTAGATCATCTTGTGCGTATAAACTCCCAACCATGCAAATTAAAGGTCATCCTGATTATAATAAAACTATTTACAACGCCTTTATTCCTAGTACTAATATAAGTACATGGGATTTAGAGGGCACAGAAATAGAGATACGTGAACCCCCTAAGGTTTTTGAAGTAAACCATACTGAGTTCAACAATCTTAAGGCCAATATAAGTGAAGCTCTTGAAAACTCTAAAGAATTTTCGGTAACGGCCAGTCTTCATGATTACAATCATTATGCTTTAAACTTCTTGCTGCTCACAAGCATTATTTTATTATTTATAATGTTTTATCGAATAAAACATAAGAATGCACAATTTTTACAAAGGCCAAGGCCAAGACCCAGAAGGAAACCAAAACTTGGGGATTCACATGCTGTGTTTGAGGTTGCATCCGATACTTGTTGAAATAAAAAAAAGGGGTTCGATTTTGTTTGTTTGTCTGTCTGGTATTCATCTGTTTTCATAGGTACATCTAAAAATTTTAGTGATTCTAAGTGAAAGAAAAACTTAACACATACAGTTATTTGAATTTTGTTTTAAATTTTGAAACAACACTGTTTATCTGCCAATAATAAAGGAGAGGTGAAATGGAAATTAAAACAAAAATAATAAATAAAATTTGTTGAAATTATCCTTTGTAATATTTATATGTATAAGAAAAAATTAAAACAAATAAATTAAAAAAAAAAAAAAAAAAAAAAAAAAAATTTAAATCAAATTAAGAATGTACCTACTTATATGAAATAGAATATAAGATAATGTTAAAAAAAAAAAAAAAAAAATAACAAAAAAAAAAGCAAATCGTAAAGCATATTTTGTATATCCAAAAACAAAAGATTTAACAAAAATGTTCAAATATTTAAAAATGCTTAGTTGTTGAAATAATAATAGAAGCAATATTTTTTAAAAAATGTATATAAAAATATTCAAAAGGCAAATTTTATTAATTAAGTAAAACTATTGATAAACCTAGGAATATTTAAAACAGCATACTACATATTACTAAGAATTAATATAGTACATATAACAAACTAAGATAGTAAGTACTATCAAATAAAAAGCTAAAATGCATTTAAACATAAAAAAAGAGAATTTTTCTTATTAAGCACAGATTGAAATGATTATTGTAATTTAAAAAAATATAATACCTACATGTACTTGCACTTATTTAAAAATACATACACCTAAACAAACGTGTATTATTATTGTTATAATAAAAGCCAACAATTAATTCCTTTTAAATACAAACGAAAAAATAATAAAAATACTACATTTATAAAACATTGTAAAATAAATTTAATAAAATAAAATAAAGATTTCTTCTCAAAAAAGGGAAGGAGTATGTGGTGTAAAGTTTCCATTCAAACTTCCCAACATGAAAAACTAAATTAACTTAGTCGTGGGAACATCAATTTGCAAACTCAACGTAAATTATTTAAAGTTGATGTTCCCACGATGGGTTTGCTTCTTGATTGGGACTCGACACCTCATTCGCTTTTTCCCCAATTTGAGCAAGTCAGTCTCTAACCAACCTACAACCAAGATTATTGTTTTGATTCATTCTCGATCGTCACAGAAGTACAAAATTACACAAGTGTAGATTTGCAACTTTTACGTTTGAGCATTGTGAATAATCATGAGACACGTTGAGTAGTGAGCATTTTAAATATCTTATAAGTTATAACCTTTAAAACCACTTAAATCTTAACTGTTTTTGGTTTAAAATCTAGGTATTCCAAATTTGAAATAAAATAAATAAGTAGCCTTACATGAAAACCAATTTGATTCCTTTCCATAGTTAAAATAGTCAAATTGAAAACTAATGAAATATTAAAAGAATTTGGGGGTAAACTTTCCAGGGAGAAACTGTCGGACAACTATCAGTCGATGCCGACTATCTTTTCACTATCTTTGTAGATAAACAGTAAGAAATTACCCTAGGAAAGTACTGCAACTATGGGTTGGCGAAAAAATTGAGCTTAAAACTAAATATGGGCGATTAAAAGTATAGTTCTTATTAAATCTAACCAAACTTAAAGACTGAAAGCCTCGGACAAAATCAGAAAGGTTGATCTAGTATTTTCTTAAAAGTAAAATTCTTCGAAGGATTATAAGTCGGAGAATAGCGATTGAATGAGAAAATGTGAAGATTAGAATGATAAGACTATATGGTTTGAGTGAAACTAATTTTTATTTTTTTAATTTATAAACAGGCAGTATCAATAGTAATTTAAAAAAGTATTTTCCATTTTAAAATTCAGATAGTAAACATCAAATAAAATTCACTTTAATTTCTTGTTCTAAAGATGGCATTTACTAACGTGTCTTTCCTACGTTTTGCACTTCTTGGTCTGTTTTGGAATAACCCTTTCATTTTGCCTCCATCGACTTCTGTCAATTAACTTGAATACGCTAAAAAAAACGAAGAGCAATAAACGACGTTCTCTTAATTCTTCGACTATTTTCAGGTTCTGTTGATTGCACAACTCTCTGCTATTCCATCTCTTTCAACACTTATTCACAAAAAATTGAGTACACAATACTATCCAAACTTTTGGGGAGCTTTAGTATACAAGTCTAATCAAAATTTTTTATACCGTATTAGAAAATAAAAAAAAATACAATGCATGTAAAAGATTAAGAATTTCAAAAATGAATGTTGTTAGAGAAAAACTGTTCATAAGCATACAATTAATTTTTTTAATAGACTAAAACAACTCCTTTAGTATTAAGAGCTAAAAACAGGATGCCATTGTGATTCAAGCAAATATTAGATTATGTAAGAAGAAAAATTATAAGTCCGTACTGGTTTCTGAAGAAAAAATAAGCTTTTATATACAAAATTTTTAAAACGTTCTTAAGAAAAAAAATTTAGTACGCCAATTTAAAGTTTTTATTATTGTTCGAATTAAAATAAAATTTACAAAAAAAATATTGAGCCGTTTCTGAGATATCGAATTTTCAAATTCAAAAAATATTTTTTTTTTAAACTTTTGAAATGCAATGTTTCTTAAACTATTTTTAGAAGCTTCTTTATAAAAACTTTCTTTAAAATCCGTTATGTCGATAATGAGAAATTCTAAATTTGAATAAATGGTTCTATGGTAGGTACACTCAGTAATATCTTGATTTCAATTTTTTTTTATTAAATTATAGATCGTAAGAATTAATCACAAGAAAAAAAATTAGCAAAATTTTCGGAACCGTTTTCGAGAAAAAACCGATTTTCGAAAACCAGTTTTTAACATTTGTATGGAGGGTACCGTTATTTTTAGGTAAAATAAGTTTTATTTTTTCTCACATCTTGTACTTTATGCTAAAAAACTTTTATTTATCAGGTTGTAAAAAAATAGAGCATGAAGTTTTTGAAATATTGAGTTTTGAAAAAAAAAAAAAAATAAATTTATTTAAAAAATCCAAAACAATGTGTTTGGAAAATTTGAATACATAATAATATTTAAATTGCTGGGGGCTGTAGCGTAAAAAAAAAATAATCAAAATCGGTTGTAGGGTTTTTGAAAAAATCAAAAACTAAAAAAATGGTTCCATAGGGGGTACCAAAAATAACCATTTTTTGGAAATTTTTTTCTAACCATTTCTTAGCTTTAAATTAATAATATTTTTATAATTTTTTTTTGAATCTGTGGGGCACTTTTTGAGAAAAATAAAATATTTATAAAATTTCGAAAAAAAATCGCATGTCAGGTACCGTTGTTTTCGGTCTTAAAACAAGAAAAAACGTGTGGGGGAAAAATTAAGAAATACTATATACCAAGTTTAAAGAAAATCGGCCGAGCCGTTTAGGCTTTAGTCAAAAAGACAGACAGATAGATAGACAGAATTGCGACACCCACATTTTTGTTAATCGCTATCATCTAATGTCAACTTTGATCAAAATCTCGAGTTCGATTTTTTTAGGAATGCATTGCCTTATAGTACCTATAAGTCGCAAAAATTGGTTCTAAGGAGGGTACCTACTATTAATACAAATTTTTCAATTTAAATTTTTTTTCATTACATTACATATTATACTACTCCGTAGATAAATCTATGAAGTAGAAAAACTGAAAGCACTGGCAACTGAGACCATCGGCTTGGACATTACAATAGAAAGAGAGACATATACAAAGAAAGAACAACGCAGAAGAAAGAAACACATGTCAACAGCACACGGTTGGTATTG
Organism: Philhelius festivus; assembly: GCA_963931855.1. Taxonomy (NCBI): domain Eukaryota; kingdom Metazoa; phylum Arthropoda; class Insecta; order Diptera; family Syrphidae; genus Philhelius; species Philhelius festivus. Next base: position 82,187,680 of record OZ007556.1, on the reverse strand, counting down.
AACGGTCCCCCATCAAAGTACTAATCGTGCACAATGATGCTTGATTTCGCTGATCAAAGCCTAGGCCTATAGAACCGCTTTTGAAAAAAAATTTGTTTATAAAATTTCGAACAATAATCGTATGGTGTCGGTGGAAGCTGATATTTAGCTTCCATCGACACTATGACATCATTCAACGAAGACAACACTTTATCGAAAAACGCGAATCCGGGGGAAGTAAGACGATTTCTAACGACAATCTTTCAAACAACACTGGAATAGAATTAAAATCATCAAGCAAGAAGTACTTGGGAATCTGACTGAAATTCACGAACCGTGCAGACTTTATTTCTGCACTTAGTCCATCCGCTACTCAGAAGATGATATGGGCTAAGTAATAAAACCAAACTACTTGTCTACAAACAACTTATCTAGACATTTCCGACTTATGCCATTCAATTCTGGTTTACTAAATCACTTAAAATGGAGAAGTTGAATCGTTCCGAAAGACAGATGCTTCCTATTACCTCTTAGTTAAGCAGCAACTGTCGGTCAATATTAATGATTGGAAACTCATAAGGTTTCTATTATCGGTATATTGCCTCTCGTTTGAAAATGCGATCGTTTTACCATCCCAAGACTTGAGTATCACTCTCATATCTAATCGGGTCCCCTCTTACTCATTTAAATCTTTTGGATAGGGCCCAGAACAGAGCCCTCCAACTTATAAGAGACACATCTTCTACGGAAACTTTGTTTCTCTTGAACATTGTAATACAGCCTCCTATTGTATAAAGAGCCCTTTAATAAAATTACAATGGAAATGGGCATGACTTTGGACGCACCGTCAAATATAGAGGTTTTTTCTTTTGCCGCACTACTCGAATGTACAATACTTTCTCAATTTTTTGCAGATAATGTGATGTACATGCTTTCAATATTAATGCACATCGACTTGACGTCTTCTATTAAATTCTCTCCAATTCACATAAAAACTACCACTGTACTACTGTTAGAAAAAAATATTTTTTAATTTTCTAGTAATGAGGCAATTTGTAACAAATTTTGGGTTTAAGAAAATCGAATAAATTAAACTTCAAATTATATTTTTCGAGCCTTCTTAAATACTTTGATTTCAAGAAAAAGTCAGCTTAATGTTAAAGATAATTAATACAAAATATTCTTCATCATTCATCATTCATCAATCATTATCAGCTTTCTTTCAACAAAATACTCGTTTCTCTTCACTAGAAAAAATATTTCACTTTTTTATAAGGAATTTCATATTACTTCCTCTATTGTTAGCACTAAACTATCTTGGCTACATATATTTTGGGGATACAGATTTGCAATGATTAATAGGGCTATTAAGGATATTATCCTGATGATGAAAACCATTTGATATGTTGAAGCCACAAGACTGAAATCAATCATCACTATTTATAATCAATATTATGTATTCTATCCAACAAACTTGGAAAATTGTGGTCAATAACCTTTTTTTATTAATATCCATCGCTGATATAAATTTGTATTAATGAGTCACGTTAAGCGTAAAGAAGTTCAATAAATGTTAAGCAATATCCTATCTTTAACACTTCAACTCAACATAAATAAATTTTCAAGCTAAGATAATAATTCTTTGGCCAATTTACAAAACCTTCGACTTGTGTTTTGTTCAATTCTTAATATTTACTACCCAAATCAAGCTCTATAGAAACTTGATAACTTTGATTAAGATGTGTTATTATGTACAATAAAATTGATTTTGTTTATTGTTTTGTGATATAAGGATAACAGTTTGGTTATAACATTTTTTAAATTCCTGTAGATATGTTAGAAAGACAAAAATGATATACATTATTTTAAAACGAGTACCACTTACGTTTGATAATTTCTGAAAAATGATCCAAACAAAAACTAGTTTTCTGCATATATGTGTAAGGTATTAACACCCTATATGATTAATTTAATTTAATTCAATCATAATGTTACGGTAAAAATTCACCGCAACAATCTTCATTCTTTCTATTTCCTTTTCCTTGCATCCTTCCAATTTTCCTTTTTAATTACACAGGTGTTCGTTTTGCGATAGTGCGAGAGAGCAGGGCGACCATGGTCCATCAGCCAGTGGTTCTCTCTCTCAGTATCGTAAAACAAACAAATCGTCGACGAGTACTGACAGACGGGCGGTCTGTTTCATGGGTTCGAATTTGAAAACGTTGAAGACACTTGCAGCCGTATTTATTAGAATTCGCTAAACGCGTGAATAGTTATGCAATGCATAAGGACTTATTCATCCACTATGCAAATTCATATTTATAAAACATTTGCCTACCCTGCATAGTTATAATGAGCTTGTGTCAAATAAAGTACCAAAAAGTAAGAATCTATTACATTTAGCCTTCATAACACTCAGCTGTTTGTCTATCGAATTTAATAAACAAAAACGAAACTACCAAAAGCTAAAAGAATTCGAACAATTAACTTTGATTCATCAGGTAAAGTATGTTATTTTCTCTAGCACAATACTGGAAATCGAATTGTTATTCGTTTCATCCTAGCTGGAATACTCCTCAGACAAGTTCTTGAGGATAAAATTCAATAATACAAAATAAAAATTACAACACTTACACACCGGATAAAGAAGGATGCGTGGAGAGAGATCACCAACAAGTACATTTATCTATTTAATTATAAACAATTTTCAATTCAATTTGTTTTTAATATATTAGTATCATTTTTGTTTCAATAAATAAAAATAACACAAAGTTTTAGTTTCAATATCAAGTCAAAGGCATTTTATTTTGCTGATAATCTTTATAATTCAATGTGATGTGAGTGTGACAGTTCAATACTAAAATGTCCTTATGTAGGCACTATTCAATCTCCAAACGCGTTTAGCTTATAATGCCTCTATTCAACGTCACATAAGTTTTATAAATAACGATTTTGCGTTTAGAGGCATTATAAGGGTTGCATAGCCTTATGTACTCACTATAATGAGTTTATAAATATGGCTGTTGGTCTTTAAACGTAGATGTCGCTCTTAAAGGAGAACGGCCGAGTGCCCAACCTAAAACTAAAAACTAAAAATTAACTAATTTGTAAAAGATGGAACGTTAAGTGTGAGTTCCCAAACTCCCCCTTGTCTGAGTTTGAAGCCAATCACGACCTATTCAGTAAATGTATGCAACTTGATCGATTCCTCTTTCTTTTGCTTTCCTCTCTAATTGTTATTATTATTAGAAATCTGGTGGGGACTAATGTGCGCGAAAGCTTATGAATTCTACTTGGGGTTTTAAAGATTTTTTTTTCTATCAGCGCAAAACTGTGGGGATAATTGTGAACTAACCAAAGGAAAAGTCGTGACCTGGAAGGAAATTCCAGCGGGCGGCGAATTCCATGGAAAGTTCTAGAGAAACTGACGGAAAGAGAATTTGCGAGTAAGCAGGATCGCCATATTTCGACACCAAAGGCTCTTCAGCAAACTTGCGGAGATTGGCTGTCGATGACGTGATCGAAATTCGCGATACCGAATTGGCTGAAAGCACGAGGGTATTGGGCGAAATTTTGAGCGGCTATCCAGGAGAAAAATCTTGGAAGTCACTCTAATCTTGATTGAGAAACAAGTCAGAAGCTGAGAAAGAAAAAAGTCTTTAAAACAGAAGTGAAATTATAAGTAAAAAAGAAGAAGTTTTTTTGAGAAAAAAAGAAGGTAGAAATTAAAAAGATAAGAGAATATAGTGGAAGTGGAAAAAAAATACGGAGGACAAACAGGTGGAAAGTTACTAGGAAAAAAATAAAGGAAGAGGAAAACGAGGAAAAATTATCGGGAGGAATATTTTCGAAAAAAAAAGCTTAGTACCTTTTTAGTGCTTGTCTTTAGAGTGAAATTGTCTTTTTTTATTATTTCGTCTTGGTTGGTTTTTAACTGCGTTACGTTCATTTTCCGAAAATTGCGGAAATCGCGACCCGTTAATATCCGTTGTGTTTCTGGGAACCAGACCTTAACGGTCCATCTTATTGTTTTAATTCGTTGTATTTGCTTGAAAAGATCCTGGGTTTTAATCCTACAAGTAAGGTTTCCCAGGCAAATAAATCTTTAAAAATTCAAAAAATTATTATTCATTTTCATTTTTCATCTCCGCTCATCATCGTTGTTAATTTTTCTTCGCAAAGGTTTGCAATTTCCTTTTTCTTATTTCAGGAAAAAATTGCTGGCGCCCTTTTTTTTATTACGCAGTAAGTACGCCACTGGGGCGATTAAACGTAATAAATTACATTTTGATATCAATTTGATATCACACATAATCACCCTGAAAATCCAAAATTAAATTTTCCAACCCCCATTGTGAACCCACCCCAACTGTTCTAGCCCTGGTGACAGCATCTTACCCGCTGTCAGCTACACTTGTTGTTTTGTCAATTTATTAACACTTCGCCTTCATCTCATTCTCAACTCGTGTTGTCGTCGCGCCGTCGCACAGTGGGTCCTCTCCATACACATCAGTGCTCAAAATACAATTTTTAATTTTTGCCTTAAAAAAAAAATAAAAATGCATAATTAATATACATATTATAGCACATGTCATTTGTAAGTATTATCTTCCCTCTCTGTCTAATGGCCAAGTTACGGTACATTCAAGTTGGCTCTTTGTCATTAGTTTTTATTAGACATGCGCAAGTTTTAATTTTGTGTAGTTTTATTTTATTTTTAAAAGTTAACTCCGTTAAACAAAAAAAAAATTAAAATATGTTGTTTGTTCAAGAAGGCATGTAGATTGCAAATACATTTTTATTTTCGATTGGAAGGTGTTACTTAGTGTATAAAATACATAAATGGATGACGGCTTTACTCACGGGCAATGAAATTTTTAAAATGATTTTTTTTTAACTGGCGCAGAGAACTTTTAAATCTAAGTATACAGAATGAAAGAAGAAATATTTGTTATTAAAAATCCGAAGACAGAAGTAAAAGTTAGGTGCGCCAGTTTGAAATATCACTGTTTGAGTTCGCGGTTGAATAAATAGATAATACAAAGGCCGACAAAAAATGTTGGTATTGGATGTTTAGCTTAAATATGAGTATGTGGGTTTATAGGTAGGTTTATCATGATATCAAATCCGAAAACTCCTGCAGGTTTTTTTCTCAGCCTTGGTTAGGGGGTAGGCGTGAAGTTCAAAACTATCTATTTTCCTATCTTTGTTCCAGGAATGTAACCACTTATATAAATATAAAATTTAAATATGCAATTTGATGCTCTGTAATTAAACCTAAGCTAACATACCTGAATATTGACCATCCGACTGATAGAACTTAAAATATAAGCTTTTTAGTGAGTCATATCGATTTTTTTGTTAATTTTTGCTTAATATAAGATCGGTTTTCAGATACATGCGGAAGAATTTAAGTGTTTTTTCCCAGAAACAGCTCGACTTTACGTGAAGCTCTGTCCTTGGTATCCCATGACCACAAGTCTGCACCAAATCCTTATCAATGAAAGTGAAATAATGACTCATGCCCTAGCCAGTTATCCGAACAAGACCAGGAGGTGCGAAATAGAGATTTTCATATATCGGCAACAATTCAGCGGGAAGACATCACAAAAAAAGAAGGATAACATGTGAGATGTTATAAATAGGTTGCTTATCTCTGCCAATCCCTTGATAACATCGCGCACAACGTTAGTCATTCACCGAAAAATATTTTATCCTGAAGTCATAAATATGTTACTCGAAGAACAATTGTTTTCTTAAAGTAAATCAATCAATAACCTTGAAAATGTTTACTTTGGTCAGAACTATATTCATTATTAATAATATTTTCATTTTCAACAGCAGCTAGCATCTATTTATAACAGTTCTTAGCATTTGAAACAAGATTTTGAATTTTGAGCACTGCTTAGTATGAAGGGGACCCACTGTGCGTCGCAGAATTAATTTCATCGTTGTTTTTCTTTTTCTTTAATCGTATAAATAATAATATTCCAAATTCCGCGATCGCGATCTGAAATTCAAGTGTAGCAATAATAACAAACTATCATATTATGTAATGAATTTATTGAATTTAGCTATTTAAGATTCTCATTTTTTATAAAAAAGGCAAGAGGAAATATAGACATTTCATGTCGTTTCTCTTTTAAACATAGGTATTATTGTTGTATTTTTAATAATTAATAAAATTAAAATATCTCTTTTAAATATAGAGTTAGGAATAATCTTATATATGTATCTCAAAAACGCTTTTTTTTTATAAATAAATGGTTACCATTTTTCGAAAGTTTCTCGTAAAAAATCAAAAATTTGTAATCTAGTGTCATCAAGTTGAGAACATGAGAGGACAACAAACACAGTTTTACACATCTAATCCGAATCTGTCAAAAATCGATTCTTCACTCGTAAGCACATTTTTCGAAAAATAATTGGCTTTCGGAAATGCTCCTAAGCAAATTTAATTCAACTATTTTAAATCTTTTTCGAAGAAGACTATTTTCACATGCTATATACTATACAGGGTGTCCTTTAAATAATGAATTCAAATAAGTGTAAACAAATTATGAGTTTCCTTAGATACCCGAGCGCTAAATAGCAAATGAATGATTCTTATTAGGGTGTCTATTAATTCGTGCATAATGTTTTAGGGCGTGATTCTTGGGTATATTCTAAGAAAAAATCGTTATACAGTAAGGGTCTATCTCCAATTTTATATCATATATCGGCGATCTAAGAAAGGACTTACTTTGGTTTATCATGACCCTTGTTAACGGTAATTGCAAAATTATTACTAATGATAGGCTTTTATTCTTAGAAAAATATCAGCATTTGTAATTGTCTTTAAACAAATTTTATATCTTATCTCGGTCTTAAGATATCCAGTTTCTAAGATGTTACGTTTTTCCTGCATTGACTTTGGGCTCAATTTTTCCCACAAAATGCGTAGTAAACATTATATAACAATATTCAAAATAAAACTCAATGAAAAGCTTTGCAGAAAAAACCCCACAAATTTTGTAATACTTGGGAAAACCTGGAACAAGTAAAATTTAAAAAAAAATGTTTTCTTGCTTTGAGCTTCAAAGGCTATAAATACAAAATGATTTTGGGTGAGCTTAGTTATTTTTTTTATGTGTGAACTAAAGCAGTATAACAGATGTTCGAAATATCCTACTTGATTTTGTATGCATGCTAGAGCCTGTTTTTGAATTTCAATGCGACTATTTATTGATGACACTTTGAGAATATGGTCTTTTAATTCGCCTAAATTTGCTATTTCAGTTGAATAAACAAGTTCTTTTATTCTATCCCATACAAAGAAATCTAATACTGTAAGATGAGGAGATTTCGCAGTCCGTCCATTTCATCCTATCCAATGATTACCGAACTCTCCATTTAACCAATTATTACACTCTCGACCATAATGGAATGAAGCAACATCCTGTTGGAAATATGATGAAGCTAATTACATAAGTGGAATATCCTCCAACAGTTTTGGTAACGCCGATCGTTTATTTGAAATCTCTAATTACAAATTACTTGGCGAAGTTTTCTATTTAGCGAACTTTCCAAAATGTTACAATGGCGTCTGCAATCATAACTAATAAAACTTACTATTAAGCTACTAAAGAAGTTTTTTACTTCTTTATTGCGATATGGCTCAATTTTGGTTATGTATTTTTATGTCTTAAGCATTTTCTATAAAAGTACCCTAAATTTGATCCAGGTAATTTAGCAACCTTAAATTTGAGGGGTGAAATTCTCTTTTTTTTCGAATTTCTGTAGGCCTTACCGTTTTGACTTGTGACATAGAGATACTCAGGTAAAGCTCGAAAATTAGAATACAAACGTTTTGGAGAATTCTTATTTTTTAATGATTCGTCGTCACGTCATTTAAGGAACTAGTATTTCTTTTAGATTTACGTGTTCCATTATTATACTCCAGTTTTGTTCTTATTTTTTTTTATTCCTCATCTAAGGCTCTCAATTAAGATGCCTTACACACAAAGCTAAAACACTATTAGATATTTTAAATTTAAAAGCAAATGAAATGGACACTGTGGCGTATGCGCAATCTTTTGTAGAATGGAACAATAACACAAATAGTTCAAAAATAAATGCGAAAAAAAGTAAACTTAAAGATTCACCGCAGAACTTCTTACCTAAAATCCTTTTTCAAATACATATGTATGTATGTTTCACTTTAAGAAATGGCTCGGGTAACACATGGTGTTGGTTGCAACTTTCCAATTGCACTCTTGTACACTGTATGTCTTAGTTACAATCCCCAACTTCACACGTTTAATATGCAATAAGTGGTTAGGATTATTTCATTCAATGATGTGACACATTCGTTTTATACAATATACAAACACCCTCTTGCACAGTGCGGAATGTTTGCATGGACAAGATGTGCAGTTTAGTGAGTGAAGCGGGATGCCAGATTTTAGAAGGCAAAATGGTGTCCTTTAGAAACAAAATGCCTAATATTTAATATGATACATTTTGAATATCTAAACTGCTTTTCTTTCAGAAAAAGATATCCACAAAAAAAATTGTCTGCATATAAATATTTTTACCAATTTTTCTTGCAGATTTTTTACAAAATTGCTTTTTTAAATAAGTGTTGTTTTCTTTAAAGGGTCGCACGGACTTGCTCTTATAAAATAGACTAAGAATTTAAAAATTAATGTTAGTAAGGAAAACTTTTCATAAGCATAACGTCCATTTTGTAAACTCTTTTAGAAGTAAGAGATAAAAACAGAGAGTCATATGATTAAAGCTAATATGCAAGAACAAAAATTATAAGTCGTTATAGCGGTTTCTTAAAAAATAAGCTTGTATATAAAAAATCTTAAAAACATTTTTAAGAAAAAATGTTGGTACGTCAACCTGAAGTCTTTATTATTGTATGAATAAAAATTAAATTTCAAAACAAAATACTGGCCCGTTTTTGAGATATCGAATTTTCAAAAAAAGTGATGAAATTAAAACTATTTTTTTTTTCTGCTTTGAAATGCAGTTTTTCAAACTTTTTAGAAGACAATGATAAGAAATTCAAAATTCGAAAAAGTAGTTCTATGATAATATGCTAATTTCAAGTTTTTTTTTTATTGAAATAAGGATCGTAAATATTAATCCAAAGAAAAAACAATTTCAAAATTTTAGGTACCGTTTGCGAGAATAACACGACTTTAGAAAATAATTTTTTGACATTTCGTCACCTGAGTTCTATCTTGTTCAAAGTCCATTTTGGAAAATGTTGGGAAAACGATTTTTTAACTTCAGAAGCAAAATTTTTACTTAAATTTGAAAGGAAGTACTGTGGAGTTTTTTCTCCATTAAACTCAATAATTTTTGTTTTCAAAATGATTTATAAGTCTAGGTTTTATTAAATCCTGAAATATTTAAGAAATAAAATCAAGTGGGATGTCATTTTGGATATTGAACAACGTTGTATGGGCTGTAAACAAGTTGATTAAATTGGTGGATATTGAACAAAAAAGCTAAATATTGAACAAAATAGAAGCACTTAATAATTAAATCATTGAAACTACGAAAATACTATGAAAATAGAACAAAAAATTCTAACTCATTCTTTGAGTTAAGCACTAGAACATAATGGGTGATCAGAAAAAATATTGCTGCTCCTCGGTAGGTAATGAAATTCAAAATTTCGCGACCCTAGAACAACAAGGTTCTAAGTACACCAAAGTGTGTTTTGAGAAAAACGCATCTGAATATTTGAAGTCTTTTATTCGGATACTGTTTAAAAAAATTAAAATTTTTTTTTTATAACCCGATGAATATGCACACAATCTATAAAATTTCTACTTTAAAACCTAATAAAACCAGATTTTTAACCCGTAAATTTGACTTTAAAAATCATTATATGACTTTGCTGCTCAACGATACGACACTATATTCTAGAACAATAAGGTTCTATGTAGCACTTAGAACCTTGTGAACTTAATTTTTTCGATTACGGAGGATAATTGAGATTGGATGAAATAAAAAGATTTAAATAAGTTTTTTTATTGTGAAAGAGATGTGGAATATTATTTTGTTAATAAAAAGATAGTACATAAACAAATAATATTGTTGTTACAGCTGATAAATACACGAAAAAAAATATAATGGTCAAATTTAAATTTACTTGAAATAAATCTCAAAATCTACTTGATTCTATTTCAAAATTGCATTTAAATATGTAACAAAGTTCTATCTGCATGGTTTCTTTTTTTGAATTTAGTGAAACAAAGTTCTAAGTGGAAGTTAGAACCTTTTTAAATAAATCTCAAATCGAAAATATACAGATAGAACTCTGTAGCTCTGGATATTTTGTGAAACAAGGTTCTAAGTGGCAGTTAGAACCTTATTGATTAAATCTCAAATGGAAAATATGCAGATAGAACTCTGTAGCCCTGTCTATCATGGAAATGGAAAGAGATAGAGCAAAATGGATTACGGGAATCGAAAGAGCACCCTAAATTTACCCAGATTTGATATAAAACTCATTTTTTTCAAAATTGTCGGTTAGAACCTTGTTGTTCTAAGGTCGCGATTTGTTAAACATTTTTTTGAATTCACTTTTTACCCTTCTTTTTTCAAATAAATACATTATTTATTTTACATACAATTTTTAATTTAAATTTTGTTATTGTTTTAAACAAACTGGCGCAAAATTTTAATTAAATTAGTATGATGCTAAAGCTGTTTTAGTATGATACTAAAATCGTCGAATACCTATATTATTTTTTTAGTATCGTGCTATTTACAAACGCCACACAAGGACTTAGTTCTTTGCACGAACTTTCATTGTTTTAGGTGCAATTTATTAAGAAAATTGCCTTAGCACGATAATAGTTAGAAAATTATAAGAATTAAGAATGAGTTAGTAAACTACTTTAAAGTTAGCAAATCGTTAAGAATTATCATACTAATACCTTAATAAAAGGATGTTTAAAATTTTGCGCCACTGAGTTTTATTGTAATTGGTTTCTTATAATTTTTTCATAAAAATCGTTGTTTTAACCTTGTTTCATACTAAAACGGATTTAACATCGTACTAATCAACTAAAATTTTGTGGCATTATGATTTTATTTGTAATGCATTGAAAGAAGATCAGGGCCTGTTTCTCAGATCATACACATCATACATTTTATACAACATACAACATTTTTATACAACATACACATCATTCTGTTTCTCAGATTTCATTGGAAGTGTTGTATGACATTTGTTTTGTTGTATGATGTGTATGATTAACACATTTCATTATTATTTGAGTGTGAGGTTAATATAAATCTCAATTTTTGGTGAAGACGTGTTGGAACTAGTTGAAATTAATATACGTGTCAGATAACGTGTAAATTTCAATCTTAAAGATCCATATTTTGTTGAAAAATTTAGATTGCCAAACATTTTTAGTGGAAAAATTGGGAAAATCAATTGTGCGTTCAACTAATTGCAACGAAGCCTTGTCACCTTTGCAACAAATATTGTTAACCCTTCATTAGGTTGGAAATGGAATCCATTATCATGAAATCGGCATAATGCAAGCCCATAAGACAACCCCAATGAAACTACCTCTCTCTATGCCCTACAGGCTCTACCATGTTTTGTGAGTGTCGAGCCAGAGAACTTCTCAAATAAATTTTGTTTCCCCAGCATTGACTGATGAAAACAATGTTGTTACACGTTACATGCAGCAGCCACTTTACAACCGAATTTTGTGCTGTATTAAATGTATGATCATTTATAGGTAAATTTGCTGTATGATGTAAATGACACATTTCTGAGAAACAGAATCATACAACATTCTAATATTTCCAGTGTAATCTTCAGTCATACATTGTTGTATGACAGTGGATCATACAACAAAATTGAGAAACAGAAATCATACAGCAGAACAGGGTTCGGACTTAGGTTTTAAATTTTCGAAGTAGATACGGAAAAAAACTGAAGTAGATCCACAATTTTCGAAGTAGTTTTAGGAAATTAAATTATATAAATATAACATATATAAGTAAATTCTGATTTCAGACTTTAAAATAAAAATAATCAAATAAAACTAGTATTTTAAAGTAAATTTTCCATCAACGAACTTGTACTTTTGTATGAATTTTATTAATTCAATAGGTGGCTCATAAATCTTTACGTTTTTCTGCAAGTGATCTCGAAAACATTAAATTTTCCGCGATGCGTTTAAACGATTCCCAAACTTGATTTTTATGGAATACAGAGTGATCAGCGCTGTCTTTAAATATGTTGGTTAAGAATTTCAAAGAGAAGTAGATCATAAAAAAGAGAAGTAGGGAAGTAGATTAAATTTTTGTCTAAAAATTGAAGTAGATCTACTTCGATCGAAGTAAAGTCCTAACCCTGCAGCAGAACTGTCAATATCATACAATGTCTGATGTGTATTATCTGAGAAACAGGCCCCAGATTGTCGATATTGTAATTGTCTACATTGAAAGTAAACTTTTTTCTTGAAATTACTTTAGCTACTCTCTTTCACTTTGGTTCCGATCTTATCGCAAATTTGGAATAAAGCTGTCCTTTTTCAGAATCTTTTAAGCTAGGCGCGCAAATTCAATTTTTAGTTTCGCAACTGCTTGGGTCGAGCAACTAAACAGTTTGTGTTTTGACACAAACTAAACGATTGCCTAAAATGAGTTCGCTATTGTGTGTAACATATAATTATATGTTTTCTATAAGCAACCAAACAGTTGTGCAACTAAAAATTGAATGTGCGCACCTAGCATTAAGGTCCAAAATGAATCAAATATTTTCACACGTTCATCATAAGAAAATTTGATGAAACAATTATGACTGCAACTAACGTCGCAAGCGGATGTCATTTGAATATTGCTTACCACCTTGACCCATCCGTTTTTGTATATTTTGTTTCCACAAAAATGTTTTTAGATTTTTTTTTACTCCATCCAGGGCTTATCTTGGTGTAAAGCTACATGCTTTGTTTAGATGAAACGGAACCTTCTGCTGGTACTATATTTTCCAATGAAGGTACTGAAATGACTTCTTCACATAAAGGAGCTATATTAGAATTCTGAATCATAGAATTCTGAAATACCAGATCCTGGATGAGCTGGATTTATCATACTGTAAGCGACAAATATCGTATTCAAAAACTGTCTAAAGATAAAAGAGTTTCTCAAAATACCTTAAAAGCGTTTGAAGATTACGCTCCAACTTTTCGCTTACATAACATTGTGCTTACAGCTTCCAATGTTATATCAGTATTAATTTTGTGTGGTACATTACAGTGCAGTGATATTGAACAAAAATGCGGTTTTCCGTGCGCATAACTTTTTTAATAGGATTTTGTTCATAACATACAAAACTAAATGGATTAGATATGGATATTGAACAACAAAGAAATACATGTTAGTTTTTTTTTAAAGTTAATATAAAATTGTTCAATTTCATATAAAAACAAAAAGCAGTGGTTGATTGACTAAAAAAGACACTCAAAATATTTAATAAAGTGGTTTATTGAACAAAATAGTTCTTCATAACTTAAAAACTAAAAGAGATAGAAAAAATGGAGTACGCTATTCGAAAGAGCATGTTCGATTTATAAAAACTCAATTTCGCCAAAAATGGTCTTTTGAACAAGATAGAACTCAGGCGACGATTTGTACTGTGGGTACCATTTTTATCAGATTTTTTTTTTAAATCCAAAAAACAAATTGAATTTTGAATACACAATACCTATTATCTAAGCGTTTGGGAAACTTTAGCATGCAAACAATTATCAAAATCGTTGTACCGATTATTTCTACGAAAACTACCTTTAAGAACCATTTCTCGGAAGTTTTTTTTTTAAGCATTATTTAGCTTTAATCAAATGATACTTTTTGATTTATTTATTATTAATCTGTGGAACAGTTGTTAGGAAAAAAATATTTTATAAAATTTTGAAAAAAAGTCTTATGGCAGACAGAGAGGCAGAATTGTGAGACCCACTTTTATCGTCTTCCCTGTCATCGTAATATCAATTTTGATAAAAATCTCGATTTCGATTTTTTGAACGAATGCGTAACTCGTCATAAAGCATCTATGTATCGCAAGTTAAAAAATATAAAAACTAACGTTATACAATTTTAGTTTGAAGTCAGCTTCAAATCGTTAATGAGCCTTTTTGTGGTTGTTCAGACTATGATTCTTGAAAGGTGAATTGAAAAATGGGAGCTTAAGAAATGTTCACAGTTCTGCATAGTTCTTTTTTTAAGTAGGTATATAACACTCTTACCCAAGTCGTTCTCGTATTATCAAATAAAATTAAGAATTTATATATTCTTTTTTTCATTTTCTTTAATTTAGATCAATATTAAATATTGATTTTCCATAGAGCTGCAACGTTTCGTTTCTTGAAGATTTGAAATGTTTTTTTTTTTTTTTATAATTTACTCACGCTCAAGGGAATATAAATACCCTTTAAATGTTTAAACACAGCGTGGGCGTGAAGTTACGGAAGAGAAAGAAGGATAGGAAAGATGTGTGGCACGATGTTCTGAGACTAAGGTGGTTGTCTCAGATTTTTTATCTCCAGGGATGGCGGCTGAACTAAAGCGGAGAATTGCCGTGTCTTATTTGTATGTCCCTTATAATTCGCATTATTTTATTCGTTTTTCATCCTTGTTAGGCATACTAGTTTAACTCAATCACATGTTGTTAGTGTTATGCCTAAACAACATGTAATGAGTAAACCAGCATCCCATTGATGACAATTTATAGAAGGTTTTTTAATGGAATTAAAGAAGACATAGACGACGGCAGGAATCGAACCTGTTATATTGAGGTTGACAGGCATGCACACAACCATCGTGCCACGGCCACCCCTTTTTTTTAATAAAAAACTTTATCGTATTCTCCTTTTTAATTCTTTATTAAAAATCCCAAAAAATACTTTTTGTCAAAAAATATACCTATCCTTTTTCTTTACATTTGTATTTGTTTGTTATTTTAATTATTTATAAATACACTCAAAAAATTTCGTGTGTAAATATTACTAATTCATGCTTGCATTCTACGAATTTTATTCGTGGTTTTCAGCCACGAATAGTATTCGTAGAATAGAGGTTTATTAGTACATATTACTAATATTTTATTAGTATTCGTGGAAAAACAAACGTATATTGTACGAATACTATTGGTACAATGTACGAATATTATCGTAATATTTACTAATGCCCTTGTAATTCATTCGTAAATTATACAGCTTTATTCGTACATTGTACGAATATCAATGTGACATTTACTAATGCCCTTGTTATTTATTCGTAAATTATACAGCTCCATTCGTATATTGTACGAATATTATTGTAGAAGTTACTGTCATTAAATATGTTCTTTGAAATTTCCTTAAATATTTATTGTAAGAAATATTAACAAAGGTAATGTATTTTTTAAGTTAAAAATTGTTTTTAATTCATTTTAGTATTATATACAAGTATATGAATAAAGTTAAAAAAAATATAAAGTATCTGAAAATTAATTAATTCATTATTAATATAATTAACAATTACAGTAGGTAATTATGTCCAAACTCCTTATTTTCAAAGGGCCACTGAAAATAAATTTAAAATTTGACATTCAAAATCTTCCGAAAAAAATTTGTACTTACATTAAAATTCTTTTAGCAAAAAATTCCCACATATGTATGCGCTGCTGCTTCTGGATGCTATATGTCAAATATAAAATAAGCTTTAAGGCATAATGTATGTCTAGGTACTCACCTCGTCTTTTCGAAAAAAGCAGATGTTGGTCTGGTCCTCAAGATTTGTATCTTATACATACACCGTATGAATTTACAAAATTATTAATTAATTCAGACCACTGCAGCAAAAAAGTGTGACGCGTCCATTACCTTATAAATAATTCGCGCACTATGCAAAAACACGTTTCAACGTGTTGACGAACGGAATTCCTTTAATTTTTAGAGCTAAACACATACTATTTTTTGTACCCATGATAAGTAAATAATACTAATGCACTTCATGAAAATACGAAGTTATTAGTACATTCTACGCATAATGCGTACGGTCTACCTTCGAATGAATTCTGTCTACTAATATTAGTTTTACTTAGTAAATAGTACGAATTTATTAGTAAATACTACGAATGCAAAAGATTAAAGTACGAAGTCATTCGTACGAGAAATTAACGAATGTTATTAGTTATATGTACACAATAATTCGTACAATGTACTCAAACAAATTTTTTACTTCTTGTTTACGAATGAAATTAGTGTATTAAACGAATAGATTCGTGGATAGTACGACAGTTATTAGTAAAATTTTACGAATGCATTCGTAGATATACCACTGTACAAATAATTCGTACATCTTACGAATATTCGTACAATGCACGAATATTTTCTTTACGAATATCATTCGTAGCCATTTTACTAATAAATTTTTTGAGTGTAGAGGTAGAAGAGATAAGTACTTCCAACTAACAAATTCTTATCAAAATATCTTTGCCAAATCGAACTTTCTTGTCTTGAACAAGTTAAGAGAATGTTAACTTACATCTTCAACATCTTACTTTACGAAAAAAATTAAGGTTTGAAACTAGCCATCCAACACCAGATACAGTTTTTCAAAATGTTATTCAATTATACTTAGCAGTATTTACGCTGATGATATTACATATAAAATTACATAGAGCGTGTCCTAGCTCCAATTTTATTCTGAGAGACAAAAAAGACAACAAACTTTAAGGCTAGCCGCGCACTAGCAATTTTTAGTTGCGAAACTGCTTGGTTCGAGCAACTAAAAAGTTTGTGTTTTGACACAAACTAAACGATTGCCTAAAATAAGTTCGCCATTTTATTGAACATATAATTATCTGCAAATTCACCGACATTCAACCAAACAGTTCATCTGTTTTCTATAAGTAACCAAACAGTTTCGAAACTAAAAATTGCTAGTGCGCGGCTAGCCTAAGTTTAAATAATAAAACCCAGGCTAATTGAATTGGTCTTAAACAACTGAATTTTTAAGTTGAAGTTTCATAGAACATTTTAAACAAAGACTCAGTTTCTACTTATATCTGTTTACCTTAAATTTTATACCACTTAGCTAATGTCGTTTGTGATTCCCTTGTCTACAATACAGTCCCTAAGCATAAACATCTAACCGTGCGTCGCCACAATCTCTACAAAAAACTCTGTTGGCCCTTTAGCCTGGAGAAATGGAAAGATTTAAAATCAACATTCCTATAAGTTAATTTTCTGAGGCTTCAGGGTAATAGGATAACAAGACAACTTTTTACCCAAACTAACTCAAATGGGTGTTTTGTTTTCAAGAGGAATATGACAATAACAATAGGTTATTCCTAAGTTTAAGGGGAAAGGGCTAATTTGGAAAGTATCCAGACAAAAATTTTAAACTAGACTAACTAGTTGTTGACATAATCAAAATGTTTTGCTTCAATTATTTGCTTGAGAGTTTTCAAAGTGTCTTTTTCAAATAGCTTTAAAATAAAAACAAAGAATAGAGTTAAAAGGAGATGTATATACATATATTTATAATAACCATTGAAAAAAAAATACAACACAAAGACGTTTTTTACTGTCTTAATTTTTGTTTGACTTTAACCTAGTTTCTCTTGAAGGTTAAGGATAAAAGAAACAGTTGCGATATTTGGCTCGTTCCAAGACGAAATTTAGTGAAAACATACATAATGTAACTTCCTACAGTAATACAAGCACAACAAAAAGAACGCTTTATTCACCTTATAACTCACCCTTACTAAACTCGCAAAGTTGGTATCAGTGTATACCTTACTACTTATTAATTAACCTACACGGTGTTCGAAAGATTTGTATTTCGTTTTTCAGCTGGAGTTGAAATATTTATGAAAATGTAGATCGAGTTGATTTAAAGCTCTTCTCACTATTGAACTTGCATTAACACTTTGGAATTCTACACATTTGACTACGCTCTAAGAAATATTCGAAAAATTACTACAATAAGTGTTTAACATATTTCAACACCGATTTAATTTTACTTCAATTATTTTAGTAATGAAATGGAAGTGTAGTAAAAATAAACATTTGCTTAAAAGTCAACAGTTTCTTGTTGAAAATTACACATACAGTGCGGTTCACATGGTTAGACGCACCATTGTTTTCTCAATTAATTGTAGTTTTTCTTTTTGTTTTTCTTCATGAAATACCAAACAATTGCATTCATTTGAATGGTTATAAAATTCTCCGGGAAAAAAAATTGAATTCAAGATTAGTGAGAGACACTTAACGGTTGTTTTGATCTCTTTCTCTGCTTTAGTACTAAAAAAGGCTCAAATAAATCGGTTATATTATACTTATTATACTTGTTATACTTTTGCAATACAAGAAAATCTGTATTTAATTTTTAAACACCAGAAGAAATAAAATGCACGACTGGATCGCACGAACTTGCTCTTATGTAAAAGTACTTTGGAATTTAAGATACATTTTATAAATATAAAACATGGATTTAATGAGATAATAATGTTCAAGTGCATAAAATTGCCGTCTGGTTTCCGGAAAAGTATGAATTTATGCAAATAAACCTTAAAAAATCATTTTATTATTAAATAAATTTTTATATAAGAAATTTCTCTAAAATTTTTCAAGAAAAAAATGTGGGATGCGAATTTTAAGTATTTAATAATATTGGTTTAAGGAAATAATTTCAAAAAAATAATCGTTCATAGGTTTTGAAGATATTGATTTACATTTTTTTTTAACCCAATAAATATTTTTTAAAATATTTTAATATACAATATTATTTTAAACTTAAGGGGACTCCTGCTAAAATTTTTGGGTTAAAATCTTTAGAGCCGTTAATGAGAAAGTCGAAAATCAAAAAAAAGGGTCTATGGCAGTTACCCCTAATAACATTTTGCCCCAAAATTTTTGTTGACCAAAATGTAGTCCATGTCCATAATATTACACCTAATTTTTACTTGCGACTTATAGGTACTATAAGGCAAGTTATGTATTCGTAGAAAAAATCGAACTCGAGATTTTGATCAAAGTTGACATTACGATGATAGCGAAGACTAAAAAAGTGGGTCTCGCAATTCTGTCTGTCTGTCTGTCTGTCGGTCTGTCTGTCTGTCTGTCTGTCGGTTCAACTACAGCCTAAACGGCTTGGCCAATTTTCTTCAAACTTGGTAGATATCAATTTTAATTTTTTACCCCCACATGTTTTTTTCTTTTTTTTTTAGACTAAAAATAACGGTACCTGCCATACGAATTTTTTTCGAAATTTTGTAAATATTTTTTTTTTCAAAAACTGTTCGATAGATTTAAAAAAAAAAGATACAAAAAAATTTTATTTAGTTAAAGCTAGGTAATGGTTGAAAAAAATTTTCCGAAAAATGGTTATTGAGGGTACCCCCCATGGAACCATTTTTTTTGATTTTGATTTTCTCAAAAACGGTATGACCGATTTTGATATTTTTTTTTTTTACTAAAGCTTCCCAAAAATTTGAATAGAATTGTGTATTCAAATTTTCAAATTTTTTTTTTTTTGGATTTTTAAAAAAAACTTGAAAATTTTTTATTCAAAACTCAATATTTCGAAAACCTTTTACTAGATTTTTTTCAAACTCGATAAATAAAAGTTTCTCAGCATAATTTACAAGATGTATAAAAAAAAGTTTTATTTTACCTTAAAATAAAGATACCCACCATACAAATGTTAAAAAATGGCTTTCAAAAATCGTATTTTTCTCGAAAACGGCACCTAGAATTTTGATAAAATTTTTTTTCTTCCAATTAATTTTTACGATCTTTAGTTTAATAAAAAAAATTTTGAAATTAAGATATTTCAGCTTGTACCTACCATAGAACAGTTTTTTCGAATTTTGAATTTCTCATTATCCACATAACGGATCTTAATGAAAACTGGTATAGAGAAGCTTCTAAAAAGTCTAAAACACATTGCATTTCAAAACTTTAAAATAAATATTTTTTGAATTTTTGAAAAAAAAAATCTACTTTTTCTTTTTTTTGAAAATTCGATATCTCCAAAACGGCTCAATATTTCTTTTCGTAAACTTAATTTTTATTCGAACAATAATAAAAACTTAAAAAGCTTTTAAAAAATTTGTATATAAAAGCTTTTTTTTTTAAGATACCACTACAACGACTTATAATTTTTGTTCTTGCATAAATTCATAGTTGGATAGCATTCTGTTTTTTTCTCTTACTACTAAAAGAATTTAAAAATTAATTTTATCCTTATGAACAGTTTTCTCTAATAACATTCTTTTTTAAAATTCCTAGTCGATTACTTAGGAGCAAGTTCGTGCGACCCAGTCGTGCATTTTATTTTTATCTAAATCGTTAGAGCCGTTTTCGAAATAAATAAGATTTTTCATTACGGGTGTATGGAGGGTACTCTTAGTTTTGGAGCTAAAAAAAAAATTTGAATTTCTCCTCTAGGGAATCACCGAAGATTCTTAACTACCGAGATTGAAAGAAATAGGTCCAGTGGTTTAGGCTGTAGTGAGAGGTACAGACATACAGACACACTGAAACATGTTTTTTGTGTACTAAATTTTCCTTAAAATTTTTATAAAAAAATTGATATGCAAATTGTTAGTATTTAATAAAATACATTTTTAAACGTAATTTAAAAATTTAATCGTGTATCGGTTTTCAAGATATTGAATTTTCAAAAAAAAAAATTCTATTATTTTTTTTTAAAATCCAAAAACTATTTTTTCGAAAAAATTTTTAGCTTATAATTTTTCAAATGCAAAGCAGCTCCTGCATAAAAATTTTGGTTAAAATCGTTAGAGCCGTTTGTGAGAAATTCGAAAATCAAAAAAACCGTTCTATGACAGGTACCCCTAATAACATTTCCCCCCAAATTTTTTTTTCACCAAAATATAGTCCATGTCCATAATATCACACTTAATTTTTTTTATCAAAATCGTTAGAGCCGTTTTCGAGATAAATAAGATTTTGCATTACGGGTGTATGGGGGGTACCCTTAGTTTTGGAGCTAAAAAAAAAATTTCAATTTCTCCTCTAGGGAATCGCCGAAGACCCTTAACTACCGAGTTTGAAGAAAATACCTCCGGTAGTTTAGGCTGTAGTTCGAGGTACAGACATACAGACATACAGACATACAGACATACAGACAGACAGACGGAATTGTCGGACCCACTTTTTTCGTCTTCGCTATCATCGTAATGTCAACTTTGATCAAAATCTCGAGTTCGATTTTTTTTCCAAATGCAGAACTTGCCCTATAGTACCTATATCGCAAGTAAAAATAACGGAGGTTGTTTTTCTTCTCAATTTACTTGATTAGTAATGTAATTCAATAAAAATAGTAAGGTGTCATTCCCATTTTAATTGTCTACAAACCGCATTTTTACAGGTGCGGTTATACTTATGCAAGGCATTTGTATGTATGTTCATAGGTTAAAAATGAAATTCTTAAAACATTCGCTTGAGCAACACATTCGTTTTAGATAATGTTTGTTAAAAAAAAAATATGAAAATTATTAATTCACTTCAAACGATAAGAGATATGGATTGTGCTTGATTTGGAAAACTGACAAAATTTTTGTCACACAAATGGAAAAATTATTAATAAAATCAAATCTTAATAGCATGCATATACACAAAGTCAAATAATCAGCCAGATCATTCTTCCTTATGAATGATTTGCAATATGTTGGTCATATATAATATTACGTGTAGTTGATAATCTTAAATTTCTCACAAAACCAGCTTAACTTAACTTGGTGAAAATTTACGTTACTTTATATTAAAATGTTTCTGATGACAAAAATACTGGCAGGTCCAAAAGTATTTACAGTAATTGAGTTATACAAGTCTTAATTTTAAAAAAAAATAAATTATAAGTCCTCCGAATCGCCGCATAGTATTTTCCCCAGGAATAGGAATGACATTTGGGTTATTTCTATGGAAATCTTTGTATCTTGTCTGATAATGGAAATTAGGACGAATATTATAATGTCATTTTTATAACTTTTCATATGCTTTTCAATCTATTGGCATCGCAGCCAGCTTTCGACAAATTTCATAGTCTCACGTGACAGATAAGGAACATTCAAACGCATTAACAGAAAAAATTTTGACCATTTACTATAACGTTTACCGTCTAATCGTAGATTAATATTTCAAACCACATAATTTTGACTCTTGTGAAAACAAACCATAAATTGAACAAATATGACCGAACACATTTTCGAATAATTAAAACCTGCCAAGCTCACGCAAAAAACATTTTCTGCGACCAATTTGAGCATCATTCTAATCCAGTCGCTCTAAAACTTTATCAGCACTATTATGTGCACTCTTATTACTGGCTAATTTATATGGAGTATT
This sequence comes from Philhelius festivus, assembly GCA_963931855.1. Lineage (NCBI taxonomy): Eukaryota > Metazoa > Arthropoda > Insecta > Diptera > Syrphidae > Philhelius > Philhelius festivus. Next base: position 82,165,310 of record OZ007556.1, on the reverse strand, counting down.
CCTTTGTTGCTGTTTACTGTGTAAAAATTTGCTGCGTTATCTATACATTTACCAATAAAAAACGACTATTATTGTTTTGTAACATTTTTATTTTCAATTTTTAGAGATACAATATTTCTAAACATTTCACTCATTAGAAAGAAGAAACCAATTTATTTTTCGAGGGATGTGAAGAGAACTCAATTTCAACAAAAATTTCCCTTATAAAGATTGGTGAAACTAAAAAGATTTAAGGGTCTGATAAAAGTTAAGAGGATTTCTGATAAAAGTGCTTTTAGTGTTTGCTTAATAAACTGGCCATAAAAATGTTAAAAATTAATTTTACTAGATTCATTTTTTAAATGACTAAAACAACACTTTTAGTAGTGGGAGCTAAAACCAGAATGCCATGTGATTCCTCATGCAAATATCAAAGGGCACGGTAGTGCCCAGCCACGTTCTGGCACTGCACCCTTTTTACAGGAACAAACTCAGGCGACTTTTGACCCCTCCCTATCTTCAGTACCAATGAAGTCAGTAACTTAAAACTCCTAATATTTGATAAGCTAGTCAGGTACAGGCGCCTCACCAAATTTCAATTTTCTAGCGTAAGCGGGTCCTGAGATATAAGGCCTCAAAAATCACAAAAACCGTAACTGACTGACTCACTCACTCACTCACTGACAGATCATCAAAATTATGGAGCACTTCCCGACATCGTAGAATCTTGTAATTTTGCACAACGGTAGGTCTTGTCATTCAAGCAGAGAAAAAAATCTAAAATTTGAAGTTTTCCATTCAGGGGGTGTGGTATCCGCCCACTTTTTCGGAATTGGTGTTGGTTGAATGGAGCACTTCCGAATGTTGTAAAACGATGAAATTTGGTGAACCGGTGGGCTTAAATTGCATATAAAGCACCAAAAATAAAAATTGAGGTTTTCCATTGAGGGGGCGTGGTATCCGCCCACTTTCTTCGAACTGGTGATAGTTGAATTGAGCGCTTCCGACTGCTGTAAACCGATGACATTTGGTAAAGTGGTAGGAATTAAATTGCATACAAAGAAAGAAATATAAAATTTGAAGTTTTCCATTCAGAGGCGTAGTATCCGCCCACTTCCCCAGAACTGATGTAAATTATACATGGCGCACTTCCGATTGTAGTAGAACAATGAAATTTGGTAGAACGGTAGGGCTCAAATTGCATATAAACGACCAAAAATAAAAATTGGGGTTTTCTATTCGGGGGGCGTGGTATCCACCCACTTTCTGAGAAAATGTTTAATTTATATGGAGCACTTCTGATTGCCGTAATTAAGGTAGGTATGTTAGTGTTAGGTATCTTGCCAGGACAAGAAGAAATAATTGAAGCGCAAATCAAAACAACCAATCACAAAAACAAAATATACCAAAAGAAATAGGAAGCTTTAAACTAAGTTGAGTACATCCTTCTATCTTTCCGTATCTTTCGAGATTTTGACAAGGCAAAATATTAAAATCTTTGCAAAAAGGAGTGAGATCAGACCAAAAACATAAATGCTAAAAAAAGAGCCAAGTTCTTCTATACAAAAACCTTTGTTTAACAAGTCAGCCGTGAAAAGTACTGAGATCTAAAAGTACGCCAAGTTCTTACTTCATGAAGGTTTAATACCGAATATTTAAAGTAGAATAATATTGAAACAGCTACAATGTAATAGAGAAATTTTATTATTTAATGATTACTGACTAAAATTTGATGGGCTTACTTGACAAGTTTTTTTTGTATGCCCAAATTCGAAAGGTTTTAAAAACTTGACCACTGAACCCATCAAATTTTAGTCAGTAATCATTAAATAATAAAATTTCTCTATTACATTGTAGCTGTTTTAATATTATTCTACTTTAAATATTCGGTATTAAACCTTCATGAAGTAAGAACTTGACGTACTTTTAGATCTCAGTACTTTTCACGGCTGACTTGTTACACAAAGGTTTTTGTATAGAAGAACTTGGCTCTTTTCTTAACATTTATGTTTTGGTCTGATTAGTTTATAAAAAAAAAACTAAGAAACCTTGTAGCGGTTGAATTTCAAAAACAATAATTGCACTTTTTTTGAGGTATCAAATTTAAAAAAAAATTGTTTTCAAAAAATAAAAAAAAAATGTATTTGTAAGAGATTTTATTTAATATAATCAAAAAATAATGAAACGCGATCACCCTGTATTCATCTCGTTACCTTAACTTTTAGTACTCAACTATTATACATAACGTTCTTGTATAAATTCATTGCATAATTACTTATACCTACTGTAAAATCGAATGATTTCTATTGTATGTACGAGTACTATATGCTATGTACTCTCCTTGACTGACAAAACTGTTAAATATTAAAATAAGAAAAAGATCACTTCTAATAAAGGTCTCAATTCGACAAGACGTGTCTTTTTATTCTGACTTGTAACTTTTCTTTTTGCACAATCATATTTTAATTTGCTTGCTACTTTTACTTTTGTTAAAATTTTAACAGTCACTTATACATTATTTTTCAAACATTTTAAAAATTCTCTATAAAAAAATTTATTCAAGTCCATTATGCCAATAATGAGAAATTCAAAATTCGATTTTTTTCATTTTTTCAAAAATCAATCAAAAAAAATCTTAATGAAAAAAAAAGTTGTATTAAGAAACTTTCAATTGCCAAGATTAAAAAAAGCTAGCATTGGATTGTCGAAATATTGAGCTTTTATTAACTTTTTTCTTTCTTAAATCCAAAAACATTTTGTTGAAAAATTTGAATACACAATACTATCGAAACTTCTGGGGAGCCTTAGCATATTAAAAATTACCAGAATACGTTGTACAGTTTTTAAGCGAATCACAAACAAAAAAAAAAGGTTCTAAAGAGGCTACCATTAGTTACCATTTTTCTGAATTTTTTTAAGCATTACCTAGCTTTCATTGAATGAAATTTTATAATTTATTTTTAAAGATCTCTGGAACAGTTTTTGAGAAAAGAAAATATTTTATAAGATTTCGAAAAGAAATCGTATGAAATTTGGAAAAAGCTATTTACCAAGATAAGGAAAATCGCCCGAGCTATTTAGGCCGTAGTTGAACAGTCAAAATTGCGAGACTCACTCTTTTCGTCTACCTTATCATAGTTATATCAAAATCTCAAATTCGATTTTGTTTCCAATGCAGAACATCGAACTGGAACATAACACGCTCCCTTTACAAGGTCTGTTCAAAGTGTTCTGTACCCTGGAAGTCAATTCCCGAATTGCGAAGCCGTGAAAATTTTTTTTTACACATACGAAATCCACAGGTCATAAGTTATGCATTTGTAAAATCCCGAACTCGCAATTTTGATCAAATACGAAAAAAGTGGATCTTGCAATTCTGTTATTATTTACATTATTCCCCGCGACACGATATTAATTAAAAAAAAATATATATATATTTTTTTGAATAACTATTCTCTTATTTTTAACCCAGCTTAGGATATAACTAATATTGATTTTTTTTGACATGCTAAAGTTGTTAAAAAGTTTGATTACTTTCGAATATAAAAAACTTTCTTTAAAAATTTGCTTGCGCTTAAAAACTAATTTCATTATTTCTTTTATATCCAATAAATGCAGTAGTGCGCAATTTTGATACGATTAGACATCTATCTGCTTACACTCTGTGAGATATAGTGGAAAGGCTTCAAGTGTCATTGAAAACCGCAATTATTTTTTTAAACTCGGTTTAAATTCGCCCATCTTAAAAACATTTAACCGCTCAAGTCTAGAAGGCAAAGATCTCATCAACAATTAAAATGAAAAAGTTCCATTGCCAACATGAAATAAAACGACCAAAAACCATCCTTTGTGAAGTTTTGCTTGTAACCAGATAGACCTGATTATTATCTTCATATTTCCGGAAATTAAATTTCGCTCAAAGGAACAATTAAATTTTGCATATCAAATGCGCCTTAAGGCCATCGTTTTGATTAAAAGACTTTTGGGTTGCATTCCTTTGTAAATTAATATTTCCGGCGTCGCCATAATTTTGGCGTAATTTGCTTCGATGCATTCTTTGATTGTATCAAAAGAACTTTTTACCCTGCTATTATAAAATAAATAGTTTTGTTCATTTGTTAAGTAAATTTGTTTAAATTTTAAATTTATCTGTTCAATTTCTAGACTGTGAGTTGAGACATTTTTATTTTCAATTTATCATTATATTTATGTATTATATTTGCTATTGAGAATTTATTAGGACGTCACCACTATTTATTACACTGGCATGTGCTTCCAACAAGATGGTCTGGAAAAATCGTACCAGAAGATTTTTCTTAATGGAAGCAATCGTAGTATCTCCAGTTCCATTACGCTGAACTACTCGTATATTATGCAACCCACCTTGACATATTAAGAGCTAAGATCGGTAAGGATATTTAGTACCAGCCAGCATGCTGAAGAAGAGTCATTTATGGGCCAAATGCAGCTTTCATACCCCCGTAGTGGGTTACAGGAATGGAATTATCTGGCCTGCTGTCCTAAGGAAAACCAGGAATCCTCTTCTTTTGGCTCTGGGGGTTGTCTCGATAGGTTAGTTTACCCACCGCAAAAGACACGCCGTGTGGATACAAAAAAAAATTATATAAAATATTTTTAGGCTTTCAAGTGAAAGATAATTGCAAGGAAACACTTTTAACTTAATATTTGTTTAAATTGAACACTTGATAAAGAAGCTATGAAATAATAAAAGAAGGAATAAAAATCATTTCTTTATGTAAAATCGTTTTTTTTACAAAAAAAAATTCTTAAAAATCAACGGAGCCACCTACAATATCGTGGTATATCTTTTTGTAAAGACAAAAATTCCTTCTCTATTTTGTTGAGTTTTTTTTAATATACGTAAAAAAAAATACTGTAAATTAAATTTTTTTTCAACTTCAACCGATTTGAACGAGCCAAAGACGAACGATATCTTATTTTTTTTACATGTTCTTAAACCTCAGACCCTAATACAACTTTTGAGCTTTATTACATTTAAAAATAAGAGTACTTTTTTGCGGCCATACAAAAGAGACACACCCTAATGTACATATATAGTCCTTGGTCAAAATCTGTAGGGTAAGTGCTTTAAAATTGGTGTGCTGCAGAATGAAGAGATGTTCTGGAGCTTTGCATGAGGTTCAAAAAGTTTTTATTTATTCGATTCGTCATTTTTTGTATTTTTTTTAAATTTTGCATATTTAATTTGGGTATTGTCAAATGTTTGACTTTATTTCTCTGCTGTTTACATTTTTAGGTCTGCGTTAGTAGCAAAGCAATACATGCCGCTTAAAGCACATTAGTTTCGTTATATGAAACGTAACGTTTCTACAGTTACTGCCATCCATGGTCTTGGATTTACTAATTTTTCATAATGTTGGTAATATAGTATTAAGAAAGGTATAAACGAAATTTGGTTAATACAACTCTGGAGCTAACACCCTTGGGTTTTGTTCAAACGATCTGGAAAATTGCCTTCAAATAGTTCTGATCCATATACTGATCAGTGAACAGGAGACTCTTATCTAATGGAGGGCATAAAATATATGTTAGATAGTTTATAAAATGGATTCCAGTTGGCTTTTTGGGTTTGCGACATTTTTTACACACTTATACCGTAACATGGGACTGCATAGACTTATATTGCTCATAATGGGTCTCAATAAGTACGGGAGATGTTGAAACGGAGTAAAACAAGCTGTATGAGAGGTGTTAACAAAATTCTTTATTTTTAATTACAGAAGTTTTTGAAAGTGAAAATTAAAAAAAAAATTATTTAGAAACGTTTTGCAATTGGAAGGGGTTGTTCAGTTTTTTTTTGATTTTATATTTAATATACAACATCCTAAAGCAGCAATTTTTAGTAATATTTACAAATGAAATTTTTTGAGTGTATGTATTGTCTAATTGAAATTAATTTTTTGAGTCTGTCTGAAAAATCAACTTCAGCGAAGTTCCATTTCCGGATGAATGTGTGCGTGAAGCGAAATTGTCAAATTTGGGATGATCATGATCCAAATGAGATCCATCAAATTGTAATTTATTCAGAGAAAGTCATTGCATGTTATGGATTTTGGGCTGGTGGCATCAACGGTCTATACTTCTTTGAGAACGATGTTGGCCCTATCGATCAATGATAACCAATTTTTGTTTTGCCGGAATTGGAATGTGAACAACGACGATAATGTGGTTTTAACGGGACGGTGCGGCAGCGCACTATGGGACCAAATGATGAAATCCATCTCAAAAATGGTTTTGGTGAATTTCCTAATTTGAAAAATCTAATGATGTGATTATATACTAGAAATAAGGCTCTTCCAAACACAGTAAATTTTTTGTATCTTACTTTTGTTCTAGGTACCTAAAATTACCGTTAAAAATGATATTTCGATATTTTTATTTTTTAGAATTATTGGAAGTGAGAGTTTGAAGTCAATTATTTCGTATTTTTCTGGACAGAATGTATAAATAAGTATTATACCTTTTTGAAAAGCCCAAGCCCCCTTCTTTACAAAACAGTTATAGTTTTTTTAAATTAAATTCACCAGTAAATTAATAAAAAAGAATGAGTAAGGTGCAGTATCTTTTTCATTTTTTTTATTTTCAATTGAAGTTTTCTCTGTTAGCCCTGGCTGCCTCCGTTTAGTTAATGGCTGTTTAGTATTCTAAAAATATTCTAAATTTGGAAGAAAAAATAAAAACTTTTTCATTTTCATGCATTTTTGTTTAAGAATAAAAAACGTATGATGAGAAAGAAAAATAAGTTTTTAGAATAAAAATTCGTATTCTTATATCTTTATTGTTAAGAGATGAAAACAATTAAAATTTGGCAAAAATGTGGTACCTTTATTGATGCACATAAATGTGTATTCCAAAAAGTTATAGACCATTATTTTATTACTTTTAGCTCAAAATTAAAAAAAATGTTATTTTTTGTCAAAAGTTGAAAAATATAACTGTTAAAACATGTGCAACACATTTTCATAAACATCATATAATGTTTCCACAAAATTTATAAGTTTTTATCAGTTATTTTCAATATTACTAAAATTCAAAATTTTATTTTTAGAATAAAATGTTTTTTGTTTTCCAATTTTAAACTTCCTTACTCATATTTATATTAAAAAAATCATAATTAAATAAAAATAAATGCCAAGCATTTGAGTGTGAGAGGGGGGTTGTGGGGTATGTTGCATATAATACAAATGTAGGTACATACATATAAATAACACAAAACAGAAGAAGACAAAAAGTTAACATTTCACTTAGAATAGAACTGCATACAATATGGAAACTGAATCGTAAACACTACCAAAAGCAACAACAAAGCATGCGAAAAGAGTCTAAAAGGTGATAGATTTGGCATGGGACAGCCAAATTGTTGTTGTAACATTAATCAATCAAGAGGCAAAATTCATAGATAAAATGTAATGAGATGATTACTAAGCTTTTATTCTCAATAAAGTGTTTGAAGGATTCGGATTTAATTTAAAAAAAAATTAAAATGAGAGGATTTATTTGCAAGGAAATGTTCAAGATCAGCTACGAACGAAGATGTTCTACACACTTTATTATATACATCTGGTCCGCATATATCTAGTCTGGGAAAACCAAGAACAAAAAATGATACCAAAGAATTGTTTGACCAGGCTAAAGAACTTTTAGAGATTAACTAATATTCCTAGTAATAAGGTGTACTTTTAAATTCCTTTTTTTTTTGTCTTAAGGGCGAAAAACTTTCATATATCAAAAAGGGGCGTGGCAGTGCACGAATTTTACTTAAAATAAATAACACTTTTCATAAATTCACTTCTACATATACACAACTTAATTTAAAAAATGCCTGTTTTTAATTAACTTTAAGCTGAAAATAAAAAAAGGGGAGTGAAAGTAGGCAGGAATGTGGGCAGAAAAAATATACATGCGATGTCTTAAGTTTAAAAAACCTCAAATACAATTTTTCGGCTTCCTGTTCACTAAAAATAAGAAAATAACAAAAATCAGAAAAATATGGGCGTGATAGTGGGCGAATTTTACAAAAACTACTTTCAAATATTTTCACTGGTAAAGAAAAAAAATTGTACAAATTTCATCCAAATTATTGCAATAATTCTTGCAAATTAAATTCTTAAATTAAACAAAATCTACAAATTTGTTATATTATTTTATTAAAAAAAAATAAAATAATTTATTTCTATTTAAAACGTTTTTATATTTTAAATTCTTGGTTATACAAGTATAAGTGTGCAAAATTTCAAAAAAGAATATTGAGAAACGAAAAAGTTATGGATTTTTGAGATGGTTTGCACCATTTGGTCCCATAGTGCGGCGGCGCGGCGCCACGTGCCACCCATATCGTACCACAAGGAAATTTTCACGAGCGATCTTCGAACATGGTTATCTCAGGTCCAGACTATGTCAATTGGCCATCGTGATGGTGTGATTTGACCTTTCTTTTGACTTTTTCTTTTGGGATGTTGTTAAGTCACAGGTCAAATTCAGCCTGATTTGTGTACCAGAGATATGAAAAAACGGATGCGCCCAGCAAATTCCTGGCAGACTTTGAATGATGATTATTTCATACATAATGTGGCATGATATCTCACTCTCAGTTTGTTTTATTCAAATTTCAAGATAGAAAACTCTTAATGGCAAACCTTGGCAAAGATACACAACATTAAAAGGCAGACTGTGGATGAAGCTTATCGACTTTAGATACATTAATTGTTCACTTATTAGATAATTCTCTCTATCTACTTTTACCTCTTGAATTCCTATTTAATATCTTAAAACTTTTTCATAATTTATCCTTCCATTTTATTTAATATAAATAACTTAGTTAACCTATGTCCATTGAACATATGTTTAAATATTTTTCTATAAGGGATTATTTTCTGTGTGCTTGGAAGAAACAAAAGTCCACTTGTGGGATTGTCCATAGAACGGCAAAAATCAGTAATCTTTTTTTCTTGAAACTAGTCAAGCAAACATTGACATTGGTAGTTGCACTCTTTTTCATGAGACTCAGAAGGGGTTTACATTCTCTATAGAAATGTAAATATTAGCTCTCTGTTAGTATTACATGTTTAAAATAAAAGTAGTTAGGCTTTGAAAATAATCCTTTCTATTCACATACTTTAATCCTTGGGCTGTCCTTCCTAAGCCCACTCTCCATCATATACAATTTATGGCAATGTGTTTTAATCTGCTCCAACAACTCTTCAAAATCCCGTTCCTTAAAGTAAATTCTCTATCAAAACTAATGTTTTTGTCAATGCCACAAAAACCACATCCTTGACAAATGATGTGTGATATTAGTTTACCTTTAAGTTGACCATTAAAACAATTAGTTCTGTCATTCGAATATGTATGAAGGTCTAGCAGTTTTATTATGTACATTATAAATTTTATTTTATTTTCTACGCTTAATCAATTATCGGGCTTCTGTGGTGAACCATTGATTTGGGAAATGGGGAATTCAATTAAAAATGTATTGCATTCGTTGGCAGAAAATTGAGGTTTGATGACATGCAGTGAGCCTGAAAATTGATTTTTGCTTGACAATAGTTGATATTGGAGGTGAGAGGGGTTAGTTTTCGTGGTTGTGTGGTAGTTGGTATTCACGCTTTAAGCATCAGTTTGCATTTGGTAATTTAAAGTTTTTTATAACATCAGTGGCAATGAAGCACGTTTAATTTTAAACAGCCTAAGGTCAAGGACATAACATGATAATATCTGTGTAATAGTTTTCCAATAATAATAATAATTAAAAGCACTTTTATTAGCTTTTCAGTAATGTTTTACTTATGGTAGTGTTCTAGTGAAATAGGCAGTTACATCCCTCCCCTTAAACAGTCAGTTTAAACTTGCGCCCAGCTTCGGACGTACTGTTGAATTCGGAGATTCAGATTATTTCCCTCCCATTATGATATTCAGACATCTAAACATTTCTTTTAAATACTCTCCAACTTTCCTAAAACACTCGAACTTAGCACAAACATCTTAAGGATACTCATAGTCTCTTTAGTGTGCTCAAACTTATAATAAAATGCGCGACTGGGTCACACGAACTTGCTCTTATGTAATAGACTGAGAATTTCAAAAATTAATGTCATAGGTTATGTTAGGTTAATGGGCTGGCAGTTCAATGTAGATCCGTTGTGATACCCTAGGGGTTTTGATTCCCCTGCGATAATCCTATGCCCTTCAAGCCTTAGGGTGTTGATGGGTTACAGCGAGCTATAGCTTGAGATGTGAGAGGGTACTTCTAAGTCATTGAAGAAATGTCTTTCGTCACATAATCACCTGGTTAAGTAGAGTATAGACGCCTACTAAGGGCGTATAAGAATATCATAAGCATAACATTAATTTTTTAAAGATACAAAAGAATGTCTTGTGATTTCTAAAGCAAATACGATTTTTTTTTTCTTAATTTTTTTTTATTTTGTAGTAAATTTTTTCAATAAGGCTTGTCATCGCATATTTTGCAACAGAGATTAGATGAATTATATCTTTCAACTGAAACATTATCTTTCATTTAATAAGGTAGGTACATTATCTTATATTAAATAAACATTTGAAAAAAATACGAAATAAACCTCCAATTTAAGTTAAGAAATATAATAAATAAAAAAGATAAATATAATGATATACAATATTTTGTTTGCATTTCTTATAATGTTAAATGTACATTTACAAAAAATTGTGTGTTTTATAATTCAGGGGATGGCCGTGGCGCGATGGTTGTGTGCTCGCCTGTCAACCTCATTATCACAGGTTCGATCCCTGCCGTCGTCTATGTGGTTTTAATTCCATTAAAAACTTCTAAAAATTGTCATCAATGGGTTGCTGGTTTACTCAATACATGTTGTTCAGGCATAACACTAACAACATGTAATTGAGTTAAACTAGTATGCCCAACAAGGATAAACACGAATAAAATAATGTGAACTATAAGCGACATAGAAATAATACACGGCATTCTCCGCTTTAGTTCAGCCGCCATCCCTGGAGATAAAATATCTGAGACAACAACCTTCAGTCTCAGAACATCGTGCCACACATCTTTCCTATCCTTCTTTCTCTACCGTAACTTCACGCCCGCGCTGTGTTAAAACATATAAAGGGTAATCATAATCCCTTGAGCGCGAGTAAATTATATAAAAAAAAAAAGTACATAAAGAAATAAGTAATTAAATAGATATAATATAAATTATAATTAAGCAAAACAAAAATAATAATAAATAAATAATAGTAAAAAAAACAAACGAAAAAAGAGGCTGGGTGCGACCCACACTGATAACTTCCCATTTGTGGTCTTGAAAACTTTATAGGTATTTAGTTTTTTTCAAATAACCAAATTTTCAGCGAAACAAACTTTAGCTGTAAAATTCAAACAAATATTATTTTAACATGTTTTCTCATTAAAATAATGTTGCCCCCTGAAATTTGTATTATCCGCCAAAAAAATTATGCTAAGCGACATTAATAAAGACCTCATTGTCGTGAGCAACAAAAAATTTTGTTAGTTTAACCAAAATTGTCTCTTAGCACACTATGATTCAACTAGAACTTTTTTAGTTTTTTTCGTTTCCTGAACAATTTTAGAAATGTCGCTTAGTATACATTCTTACGGGAAGGTATCGATGTATAAAACAACATACTTTAGAAGGCACTATCGGTGTTCATTCCCAAGAAATTCGACTTGAAATACAATTTTAACTAGTTTTCACTAGAATTTTTAATAGTTTTTTTATTTAAAAAAAAATATTAATTCAATATTTGTCAACATTTTACCAATTGTACAAAATTATACTATGTATAAAATAAACTAAATTAGAAGCCAATATCACTACTAGTTCTCGAGAAATTTGAGTCGAAAAACAATTTTTACCAATTTTCAATAGAATTTTATATAGTTTTTTATTTTTTTGTAAAAAAACTGTAAACTGATTTTTTTTTGAAATTTTCACCAGTTGTCAAACACATTATTTTTCGTAAAATAAAATTATTTTGATTTTCAAATTGTTTTCCGTTCTTAGAATATCTGGGTTATGAAATTTTTTTTTCAGTTTTTTTTATTTAAAAAAATAACGGTATGTTCATTTTTTCCAAATTCATACCAAATCTGTATGACCTTATAATGAGTACATTACATTTTATTTGAAATCAATAGCATTATTTTTTCGTGAGATATTTGAAACTAACCAAAATTTTTACTTTTTTTTTTAAACCGTTATAGTGAAAAAACTACTCACTGAATTTTAATAAACACCCTTTCAGCCTCTTTCGAAGTTATTATCTATTAAACAAAATTTATTTGAAGTCGATATCTTTACTCGTTCTTGAGATATCGACGACGAAAAATGGTACCAGAACGTACGGACGTACGAACGTACGTACACACACACACACAGACATCTCTCTAAAAATGATTGATATAGTCTCTAGGGACCTTGAAACGTCGAGAAATGTCAAAAATTCCAATTTGACAAATCGGACCGATTACAATAACTCCCTATGGGAAGTCAAAAATAAGTAATAGTTGCATAAGAAAAAATGTATTAATAAATAAATACATAGATATTAAAAATAGATGCATAAGTAAAAAACAAAAAGAATAAATAAATACATAAATAAGTAGTAATTTAATTATATATATTAATGATTAAATGAAAAAATAAATAGATAATCAATAAGTTTTTGAATTCTCTCATTTATCAATTCAACACCCGCTTTTCTATGAAGATCTAACGTTGAATGATGCTAAAACTTACCTTAAAACTCCGGCTTCTGAACCGTCCTCCCCCTCACTAACCTTAGCTTAAGTTCTTAGTTTTTAAGTTAAATTATGAATTAGCTTGTATTAAGCCGAATAAATGGGGGTTTTGCCTCCACCAAAATTAAATTAAAATTATGGAAGGTTCATCATTTATGTTAATAATTTGTTTTGTGAAATTTTCAATTCTTAGATGAGATTTTGCGCAACTTCCCCATACAGGACATCCATACAAAAGTATTGATTGGAAAATTACTTTTTACAATCCAATCTTATTTTCATTCTATGGATTAGACCAGTGTTTCACAACCTTATTTGTGCTATGCCCCACCAGCACCTTTCCAAAATCATCATGCCCCCCTAATATTCCTTATAGATATACAGGGTGCCCGGTAATTCGTGTTCCATACTTGATTCTTCATCATATTCTTCGTCATATTCTACGAAAAAAATTGTTCTACACTAAAGGCTGATTTTCAACTTTGCCATCACTTTTTGACGATTTAAAAAAAGGCTTACTTTGGGGTACCCTGACACATGTTAAGGTCAATTTCACTGTCAGTACCAATGGTAGAGACGTCATTTTGAACTTGAACGCATTTTTTGAAAAAAATTTACCTCAAAGTCAAAATTTTGTTCGGGCAAGAAAAATTGAATACCATTTAAGATTGACTATCTGGCAACCCTAAAAACATATCAGCTTTATTTAAATGTAGTCTTAAAGGTTAGTATTTCTACTAAAAAAAATTCAAAGTGACGTCTCTACCATTAGTACTGAAAAAGAAATTTACCTAAACATGGGTCAGGGTACACCAAAGTTAGCCTTTTTTAAGATCGTCAAAAAGTGATGTCAAAGTTGAAAATCAAACTTTAAGGTCGAACATTTTTGTTCTTAGAATATGACGAAGAAAAACATCCCAAAGTATGGCACGCGAATACCGGATACACTGTATATACCCACCAAAAAATTAGACAATAAATTTTCAATAAAAAAAATTAAGTGCTGTAAGTAGAAATCCATAGAAAATAATTAAATACAGTAAGTTTGTTTTCGAAGCATTTAATTTAGAGCTGATAAACAAGGACAAGATAAAATTGAATGCTTATGTAATATTCATTGTTTAAGTTTAGTGAGATCCTTGCGCTTGGTGCCTCCTGCAATTGATTATATCCAGGCGGCTTCTTCTTTTTATCAGCAAGTCATCAATGGCACTTAATACGCAGTCAGTTAAATATGATGATGGGAACGGCAGTAACAGTTGTCTTGCATAATTTGGTTGAATTCGGAAATTTGATTTCGGTTTCCTCACATATCCATTCCATCGGTCCTTTTATATCGAATAAAGTTTTAATTGACCCATTATTTTGTATCTCCGTCAGTTCGTACTGTATATTTGAAATATCAGAAAGATTCACTAATATTAGTTACATCATTCAAGTTGGGAAATCATTTTTTTTTTAAATCAGAAAATTTTTCTTTTAAATCAGCCCATACATTTTTCAGATGGTCGACAATTTCACTGCGCACTTTTGTAGCCAAAGGAAACCTTTAAAAAAATTTTCGTGAATATGTGCCTGACATAATTCAATAAGATTACAAGCCAAATATCTTCGTTTTTGCTTCAACAAGAGTTTTATTTGAAGTAGCTTATTTAATGTATTTAGTGTTTCGAATATATCGGCTATATAACTCACAAGTGCCTTATAATCAATTGTTAAGAGATTTTTCATTACCGGTTTGTCGTTTAAAAAATCACTAAGAGTATCAAAAAGTTTCATAAATCTCTCCAAGCAGTTCCCTTTCCAGAGCCATCTTACATCAGTGTGAAGTGATTTTGTTCTTCACAAAAAAAGCTTGAAAAAACGTTCATTTGGCACAAGCCTTAATAGAATTGGTACACTTTACAACTGAATTTAGTACTTCATTAAGTACAGGTTTTCCCTATGAATAACACAAAGGACAAGAAGCATTTTTGGGTTCTCATCTTTAATTAGTTATAACTTATAACTTATAAGCAACCATTTTTGTTCTCCATCATATTAGACGTTATATTTTTAGATATCTAAGTAATCTTTAAGCTTACCAAATATATCTTTGCCATTAGTGAAAAAAAAAAATTCAAAAACTTAAAGAACTATTTAATTCGAATTAAATTTATAATAAAAACTTAAATTCATTTAAGAAAAACAAAACAGAAAAAGTAGGTTATAAATAAATAAAAATGAAGAGATACATTTTCAAACATAAATTCTTTTTACTCTATTTCATGCCAGAATTCTTCAGTATCATTGGGGTGATTCCATTATAGCGGGTACAACATTTAGACTCATTTGAAGTACATTTAATAATAAAATAAGCAAAAAATTTAATGACATTATTACTTGAAGGGATACATTTTCACCTATTTATTTTTAATCCATTTAAAATTCTAAAATATAATAAATAATTTGACAAAAGAGTGGTTTCAAAGTGCGATCGCGGGTGCAACATAGTCTAGATCTATGTAATAAAAACACAAATTCAATTGTGAAACATTTATGATGCTATTCTTACATATTTGAACGACGTTGATTCAATTACCTAAATAAATAAAAATAAAGATAGAAAACAAAAGTAAGCAACGAAATATTAACTTTTAAATCAATCGCGGGTGCAACATCAAATTATCGCGGGTGCAACGCGTTTAACTTAAATTAGTAAACTGATTTAAAAAACTGGAAAAAATATAATATAAGGCACATATGTTACAAGTCAGTACCCTTCTCTATTAATTATAATTTTGTTTTTTCAAATACTTCAATATTTTTTCGAAAATACATATATGTATGTTAGAAATACTCCATCTTCATCGATATCGGTTAAGGATAACCCCACATAATGCTATTGTGATATTGCAGCCTACCTGTACATGTACAAGAACGTACAAACCTGCGGAAATAACTTTTGGTAATACTGCTGCTGTAAAAACAGAACGGAATTTTAAAGCATGGATCTACTGATTATATAGGGGGTTCAAAAGACCCTGTTGGAGGTTTATAATGTAATGCTTCGTCTTCTGACTCATTAAAAACATCGAAAACTTAACTTAATGAATGCTCATGGTCACTGTGCTCATCTCGATTCTTAACTTCCGACTTAATCGATTTCACATCTTTTATACCCGGCACTTGTCTGCTAATATTATCCCTTGTATGGAAATCACTTGTCACCCTTCAGTTTTTTAGGCATTGCTTTGGTGGAATCAGTTTTTTGTTAGATACATTTTTGACCTCTTCAACTACGTTACTGGGACTCCTTGGGCGATTACGCTTCACTTGTGCGCCTTTTTCAGTCTACGGGGACTGCTGTAATGAGTGCCTGTTTTTTTTTTTTTTTTTTTTTTTTTTTGTTGCCTGCATTTTGTCGTTTTGTCTGATTCTGGTCAGAATCTTAAAATTTGTATCTGCCTTAATTTCCTCTTTCAATACATCTCTCCACATTAAATCAAGAGTCCTTTTTCTGCATGAAGCTCAGCGTTTTTAAGTTTTTGTCAATTTTCTGTAAAGCAGTCTCTTTTCCTTGTTTCATTTCCATTAAACCATATATTTTTATATAAAAAATTACTATATTACATAATTAAAAAATAAATTGAACAGTAGAAATTATTATTCAAAGCATATTTTATTAATGAAATATAATAAATCACGTCGCAGTAGTCAATAAGTTGCACCCGCGATCTTAATATTGCAACCATTTTAAATCAATGTTTTCTGTCGTTCAACGTACAATATATTCCTTATAACGACTGATTTAATTTTAGTTTTGTTCTCTTCTTACTTTTTGAAAGTTTAAAACGCTAGCACTTTATTCCTGCCAAAAAAGTTAACTTTTAAATCTTTTATGTCGCGAATGCAACAAACTTACAATGGCTATTTGCAATCAATAATGCTAAAAATATAATAACAAATTAGTACATGTTTTTATACAAACGATTAAATGGCATGTGGCTTCATACTGTCGGAAATAGCTATTTTGAGCTTATGTTACCAGTTATAATAATTGAAGTTCGTACCGACTCTTCGTATGATAATGTTGCCAAGCGCAAACAAAAATGTTCTCTATAAGTTAGGACTCAGTTTTTGTTTTTATTATTAAATATAGTATTTCTACTTTGCATATTTATCAAAAAAAGTAAAAAATATTGTAATTCAAAAATTGGTGTCAAAAATCGTCTATAGCGGAATCGCCCATTGATACTCTATTAAATGTGGTTAAAAAAGCCTTATCCACATATTTTATGTCAAGCAGTCTGTGCTCCTCAATGAATTTTCCTCAATTGGATACCGGGTTCGGAAAACTAGGAACTAACTGCACATTGCTTAACTCAATTTTTTTAATAACTTTGGGATCTAAAAAGTTGCAATACAAAATTTTTCTATATTAACCTAAATTTTTTTTAGAAAGTTTTCTTACATTCTATAGTGTCTTGCATTTTATTTCTTTTATCGTCAATTTGAAAGTGCTCTTGATATTGAGCAAAACGAGTTATCGTTTTTGAAAATCGATAAAAAATTAAGCAAGTTTTTTTATAATTTAGTTCAGAATCATCTAGATTCTAGAGCATATTCTATATTTACAGTTCGTTTTATGGTTTGGTCCGTTCACAATTTTGCTAAAAATCACTTGATTTGTAAAGACATAGGATGATTTGCTTTTTTAAAAAACGGGTAACAGAATATCCGTTATTTCACATATCCGTTTTGTATGTGAAAAGTTTTCGATAACGATTAAACCGTTTTTGGAAATATTTTAAATTGAAATGCTTTTCAAAAGCTTATAAAATTTGTATTCGTATATCCAAATTTCCCAAAAAAGTTTTTTTTTTTTAATTTAATAATTATAAAACTAGACTTTAACCATAATTAGGAGGTTCGTACGATCCAATCATTCAATTTATTAAATTGACCAACCATGGCATGTTTTTTTGTTACATTAAATTTTAACAAGGCGATTTTAACGGAATAATGTCGTGACTTAATATGTGGAGCAAGCTAGAAAAAGGAGACAGTTTTTGACCCTCAATTAAAAATCATAACACCTATTCTTTGGAACATCATGTAAGTACTATTTGCAGTGTTGTCAATCGATAAAGAGAACTTATTCATAACACTTGATCATGTTGCTGACGAAAATACATCAATTTTCCCGAAAGATAACATTTCCATTAGTCTTGCAATGGTTTTTTTTTCAGTATAAAAACCCTTGATACGCTGATTCTTATATTCTAATCTTCTTGCACCCAATCAGCACAATTGTAATCGACCACGAAATTCAATTTTGTTTTATAGCATTTTATACGAGACAACCAAAGTGGAAAAAAATGGTAAACAAAAACAAACAAAATAAACGACGAAACGGATGAACGTAAAAATTGAGGATTATAGATTTTTCCACCCCATCTAGTTCTTGTTGATTTTTGAATACAGAATCAACGTCATGTATAACATTTAAGGGATGAACTTAGATTGATAAATTTAAGTGCAACACGTTTTTGGTATGCAATTTATCTAATCTGTGGACTGTGATGGGTTGTTCTCATTTTTAGTGACTTCAAGTCTTAATAAATAAGATGGACACACCTATATTTTCCTGCTTCATCTTGTGGACTTACGAGTATTTAAAAAATTAAAATAAATGGATTATATTTACTTTATATACACTTTTAATTTTTGGTATTTGTTGTATTTTTTTCGGAATGAAATATAAATTCAAAAGAGTTAAAAACTATTCCTGGACTTCTTTCAAAAATTCGGATTTATTTATTAGATGCTTCAAACTCATAAACAATGTATTTGGGAAAATTGGCAAAAACACAAATATGGAATATCTATAAATAACTAATTCACTTTTGAATAAGCTTAGGGATGTGTTGCAAAAGTATTCGAAAATATCTGTCAAGTTGAATAAGAGTTGATATTATTGGATATAATGAAGGTTGAGTTGCATTACCGTTAAATAGGTATATGAATTGGAAGATTCCATTCAATTTTTCTCCCAGCAGTGGAAAACAAGAAGACATAGTTACATTCTTGGGTCTTCTTGACTACTCCATGGCCTTTGATACTATTGATCACAACATCATGTCCCAAAAACTGTCAACTGACTTTTTATTTTCAACTCAAGCAGTTAACCTCATAATTTCATATTTATCAAGAAGCTGTTAAACTGTGATCTATGGAATACATATCTGATTTTATTTCTATATCGCGTGGTATACCACAAGGATCCATTGTGGGCTCAGTATTATTTTATTTTTATTTGAATAACTTATCAAGTAGCTTGAGAATGTTTGCTGATGATGCAGTAGAAACTAGGAAAATGCTGTACAAACCAACATAAGAACTAATTGTTGATTAAGATAATAATGAATTTACAAATTGGCTATATAGCCGATTAGTTTTCGAATCGTTAATCCTCATAGGGTTGCTCAAACATCGATAGATAGTCTATCGATAGTATCGATAGTAAAAAACGATTGAATGTATTGATAGCTTTAAAACTACTATCGATAGTTTTTCACCTCACAAGTTTATTAGTGGTGTAACCCATAATAAGCAATATAAACTAAAAAGACACACTAACACTTATGCATTCATAATGCTGCAGTTTTAGAACCTCCTCAAGCATCTATGTATGTCCGCAGAAGCAAGAATGAACGAGTTACTTTTCATGCCGAATGGATCTGTTCAAGAAAATATATCGACACCACTCAGCGATGCAATTATGTTGATACACGCTAATATTTAGAAAAGCCACTGTCTCAAAGAAATAGAAATGCAATAACATATTGGGAAAAATCTACTAACAGGTTACGAGAGACAGCTTTTAAGTATTTGTGCATTCCGGCGAGTTCGGTTCCATCCGAAAGAATTTTTTCTAAGGCTGGACTAGCCATGTCTGAATTAAGAAGCAAACTTAAAGTTACACAATACACAAGTGCACAATACACTTATTATTAAAAACAATAATTGTGATATGGTTTTTGTAGGTTTAAAATCGTCCAGCAAGTCGCAATGCCAAGAAATTTTTCACAACGAGATTTAGTTAAATTATATGTTTTTTCTCTTTGGAGCTCATTTAATTTCGAAATACAGTGAAAGCTCTACTTGCGGACAGCTCCAATAAGCGGACAGTTCCCTTAAACGGACACATTTTCGGGAACGAACTTCTTTTTCGAAAATCTCATACAAATAACTTTCCTATAAACGGACACTCTTATAAACGGACGCGGACACGTTTTCTTGCCCATTTTAGATAGAAAACCTCCCATACGCGGACACATTATTTTATTTAGGGATTATTTTTTCTCAAAAATGTAACGGAAAAGAACAGCAGATCTGTTCTAAGTACAGTTTATGTTTAATACGTAAGTAAATCTATAGAAAATCTCCGATAACCGGAGGCGAAGCTCTAATAACTGGACAGTGCGATGTTATGTTGAAAGGTTATTAGGGGATTTCCCAAGCTAGTTACTGTGGGTAGTTGGTGTAATTTTGAGAGGGTATGGTTCCCTTTTTTCATCGCGTTTCGTTTTTACAAATGTCATTTCCTTTCCTTCAGTTACTCATTCATCACACTCAAAAGTTTTTTGTATACCCTTAATACTCGTATGTCAGAGAGACAGTGTGAGCATTAGGAAAAAAGGGAGGGATCAGAAAGGAGGTGTCGTTGTACATGGGTTTTGAATTTTTGAACATTGCAATGACTGGGAAAGACAGAGCGTGGTAAGGAATTCCACATTCGCGTAGTACGGCTGAAGAACGAATCTCTGAACTTCACAGCTTTGGCAAAAAGGTTTGTTTTTTTTTTCAGCCACAACATGAAATATTTTATCTATGCAAGGTTTTTTAGATTTAATATTGGAAAAACACAAGCTGCAGAGATTTCAAGAAATAAAGAAGATGTTCGTGGAAAGTGGCAAGGTAGATCGTAGATCCAATATTAATCAGAATTAATATGAAGTTAAAAAAAAAGTTTTATTTATTGCTTTCCCTTAACCGGACAGTTCTCATAACCGGACAAAAATTGGGGGACCATGAGTGTCCGCTTATTAGAGCTTTCACAGTATGTACATACGAGTAGCTTCAAAAAGTCGTGAGTCAAAAATCGTCGTAAGCGATTTTGCCGGATGTCGACATTAAAATCCAAATGAAAACGATTCATAATGCGATAAGAACACGAGACGAGGGCGAGACATGATTCACTGTCACCTTTTCGTTGTTACAAGTTACAACATCGTTCCGCAATTCTTTAGGCCTTGAGCGTAAATTCAATTTTCAATTTCAATTTCAATTTTCGCAACTGTTTGGTTGGTAAAATGAAACATATGGTAAATATACATATAGTAAAATTAAACAGAAGCCCATATGTTTCATTTCAGCAACCAAACAGATGTGAAACTAAAAATTGAATGTGCGCGACTGTTTCTACCTTATTTATTAATTTCATTTAACGTGTCGACGAGAAATGCTTTACTACGTACTTATATCATCGTCTGCTTTAATAGTTTGAAACTGATTTTACAGTAAACACGATGTTTTATCACGCTCACATTTCTTTTTACTTGCGACTTATAGGTACTATAAGGCAAGTTATGCATTCGTAAAAAAAATCGAACTCGAGATTTTGATCAAAGTTGACATTACGATGATAGCGAAGACTAAAAAAGTGGGTCTCGCAATTCTGTCTGTCTGTCTTTCTGTCGGTTCGACTACAGCCTAAACGGCTCGGCCGATTTTCTTTAAACTTGGTAGATATCATTTTTAATTTTTCCCCCCCCCACGTTTTTTTCTTTTTTTTTTTTAAGACCAAAAATAACGGTACCTGCAATACGAATTTTTTTCGAAATTTTGTAAATATTTTTTTTTCTCAAAAACTGTTCGACAGATTTGAAAAAAAAAAAAACAATACAAAAAAATTTTATTTAGTTAAAGCTAGGTACTGAATGAAAAAAAATTTACGAAAAATTGTTATTGAGGCTACCCCCAAAGAATTTTTTTTTATTTTTTGATTTTCTCAAAAAAGGTACAACGGGTTTTGATCATTTTTTTGTGCTAAAGCTCCCCAAAAATTTAAATAGAATTATGTATTCAAATTTCCAAAAAAAATTTTTTTTGGATTTTTAAAAAAAATTTCAAATTTTTTTTTTTTCAAAACTCAATATTTCGAAAACCTTTAGATTTTTTTCAAACTTGATAAATAAAAGTTTATCAACATAGTCTACAAGATGTATGAAAAAAAGTTTTATTTTACCTAGAAATAAAGGTACCCACCATACAAATGTCAAAAAATGACTTTCAAAAATCGTATTTTTCTCGAATTAAAATTTGCATAGCATTCTGTTTTTGTCTCTAAGAGAATTTAAAAAATTAATTTTATCCTTATGAACAGTTTTCTATAATAATATTCGTTTTTAAAATTCCTAGTCTACATAGGAGCAAGTTCGTGCGACCCAGTCGTGCATTTTATTTCTTATCGCATTCATTGTGTTCGAGCCAAATGATTTTAAAATTGTAGGCAATGCTAATTTAATTTTGACAGCGAACTTAAAATTCTTCGCATATGACAATGCTAGTTTATATTTGACGACAAAAGCAGATAGTTTATTTACAAGTGTTTTTTTTTATATTTCGCATCAATTATTTTGTAAATTTTAGTGCTTAGTTTTCGAGCTAAATATAGTATATAAGTATTCAGTATTGTTTAGGATAAAGTGTTTAGTGTTTTAAATAAATAAAACCATAAAAAAGATGTATTTGTTTGTGTTTTGTTTTTATTTCATTCATTCATTAAAAAAAAAGCTTTTATTGTGTTTACTTTAATGATTGTGGGTTTTTAACTAAAAGAACATTCTCTTTTGGCGATAAAAAGGTGTGTTTAAAGTGTTTTAAATAACCTAGTACAAAGTTCGGACAATATTTCTAAGAACCATGTCGCTGTCTTTGATGGATAACGTGTCGTTTTGACATGCCACTGACAACTCAATAGAAATTTTTTCACCCGCAACGCCGGAAAAGAAGTTTTAATTCAAACATTTTTGGATAGTCAAGCCGTTATTGAATCTCTGGACTCGATCTCTACTAACTCTGTTACAGCCCTCGACTGCCGTTAATCTCGTTTGGAGATGGCGCAACAGTTTAATATTCATCTCTGTTGGATGCCAGGGAATAGGAGCATTCCAGAGAACTGTAAGGCTATATTATCTGATAAGGATTATATAGGTATAACCATCCCTACATATAAACTTATGCTGAAGCAAGATGCTATTGAGAGGACAAACCTTAAATGGAATAATATAACCACATGTCTGATGACAAAATAGATCTGGCCAACTGTTTGATATCATTAAGCAGATTGCACATTAGGTCAAAAATTAGTGTCATAACTGGACACTGTGTTATACGTAAACACACAATGAGGCTTGTTTATTTAAACCATTTTTGCGGAAGCTGTATGGATGAGGAAGAGGTAGAATCAAGTATGTACTCATCTTCTATGTATATGTCCTGTCTCCATCTTGCAGAGTTTTTCTTCGAGAAATCTAGTTATCTAATCAATATAGCCATTTATAGTCTCTCTCGCCCAAATGGTTCAACAAGTAGGGAGAAAAATACTAGATTCGTGTGGTAATATTGTAATGAAGCATTACAACACGGCGCCCCCCCTAGCTACGGACCTGTCCAATCGTTTATTTCAGCTACCGCACCACAGCTAAACCCTATTCCAACCCCGAATCCCCTATCCAACAAGGTCCCATGTTAACCTACCAAGACACCCCCATGCTACGGACCTGTAAAAAAATTAAATAAACAAATACTTACCAAAGCGACAATATGCTCCCATAGCATGTGTCAACCGTAAGCCATGTCCAGCAACTAATTACAAAGGAGCTTATCAGTAAACATAAATCAATGGCACAATTACACCACACCAGCTACGCAAAAACAACAACTACTACTAGGAGTGGTGAATTGATAGCAGGCATTTATTTACGAAGAAGGAAGAACTCCACTGAAGGCAGCAACTGGTTAACGATCAAGAACCTCGATGGTGAGTTTTCGAACAATAAAAGGAGAGATCGCTCGTCTTCTTTCCGGTCGCCCCCTTTAATTATCAACTATGGCCTAGAACTAAGATGGTGAGTTAAGGCTCAGACAAGAACTGACTACCCTCTTGCCGCCCACCTGCAACCATAAGTAATCTCAGTATGAGATAACATATAGTTAAATATGATGCCCCCGTCGCCCTCACTAGCAAAATGTGACAAATAGACAAAAGCGATGACGTAGCAAAAGGCAGCATGTTGAGTGTAAATGTTCGCTTCATAACTTTACAACTCACGCATGGTTTGGCTGAAAAGTATGATAAAAGACCGCCCAACGTTCCACAAAAACACAGAGTGCAGAAGACGTTCACCGAGGTAACATCGCACAAAGAAGTGCAGCGCAAGGTCTAGTTTCAGTCGACATAAGAACCCAGGAAGGTAATATAAGTATTATAGTTGTAGACTTCCCCCCACCAGTGGTAAGGGGTCTCAACAAATTAGCACACGTTTTGCCGGATTTTTATCCGTGATTTGCCAGATTCGTCTGTGATTTGCCGGATTCGTCCGTGAATTGCCGTATTCGTCCGTGATTTGCCAGATTCGTCTGTGATTTGCCGGTTTCGACCGTGATTTGCCGGATTCGTCCGTGATTGCCAGTTTCATCTATGATTACCCGATTCAACTGAAGATTGCCAGCATCAGAAGCGAAGCACCACCTGTACCCGTTCATTCTACACTCTACCTGTGTACAGAAACCAGGCGCATGCACTGAAAGGATATCTACAGAGAATAAATCCACCTTTAAGAACGAACCAAGAATACCAACACAGAAAATCATTAATTATTGAAATTTTATATAAACTAATTGTAATATATTCGTACGACGGTAAATGAAACACGTGATCTTTCGATAGTGGTTAATAAACGAGTGTCTTTTTATTCAAGTGTCATTTTACATTTCTCTTTAGTATGATGTACTTTAGATATGATTGAGTGATGCCAATAAGGCAGTACTCTACATGTCCTCCCATAAGAATTAAACTTAAACATTTTAAATAATATTTAATTATATTTTAAGACTAAGAGGTTGGAAATGATAATAACGATATGTTTGATTCAAAATATTCATTGATATGATAACTCAAAAACCTATACTACTATA
This sequence comes from Philhelius festivus, assembly GCA_963931855.1. Classification (NCBI taxonomy): domain Eukaryota; kingdom Metazoa; phylum Arthropoda; class Insecta; order Diptera; family Syrphidae; genus Philhelius; species Philhelius festivus. The sequence continues at coordinate 82,140,286 of OZ007556.1, read as the reverse complement.
ATAATACAAAATAAATACAAACATTATATTTAATCGGATTTCATGATTCATATACATATAAGATACTAATACTAAAATATTTTGTTTTATTAGATTTTATAATTCAAAAATTAAAAAAAAATTCAAAAATACCTATAATTATATTCTATTCATACTTTATATGATAATCCTTCCTGACGTGGCCTCAAAGCTCTACTGGGGGCAGATTTTGGATTCTGATTTGAAGTTGGAATATTAGGACTAAGTTCTACTGAATTAGAATTATTGTTTTCGACATCAAAAAGTTCCTCTTGAACGTTGGTTCCATCTTCTAGATTTTTGTTCAAGTCTTTATTTCTGATTTGATCCAAATGGCGCTTTATTTCTCTATTATTATGAACAATAGTACAACAATACGTTCGAGGACCGAGTTGTTTTTTTATTGTAGCTTGAGTCCAGCTTGGTTTGTTAGGATTTTTATAATCTCTTATCATAACGCTTTGGCCAGTTGAAAACATAGTATTGCGTTTGCCTTTGAAATTCATTATACTTTTATTTTGTCTTTCAACTATCGTTTGCTTAATTGTAGGAGGTTTCAACCCACTAAAACGTGTTTTCAAAAGTCTTCCAAGAAAGAGCTTAGAAGGTGATTCACCAGTCGCACAATGTTTGGTGTTCCGATAGTCGATCAAAAATCTATTTATGATCGTATCTAAACAAGAATTAATGTCAACTTTAAGACTTGCAAAGATAGATTTTTTTAATGTTTTTATAAAATTTTCTGCCTGGCCATTCGTTGCTGGATGACCAGGAGCAGTAAGAATGTGCTTTATGGAATTAGTTTTTAAGAAATACCTAAATTCGTCTGATGTAAATTGGCGTCCATTGTCACTTACAATAATGTCTACTAAGCCATAACGACAAAAAAGTTCCCTCATTTTAGTAATTGTGAAGCAAGATGTGATTTCTTTTGTTATAAAAACTTCAACCCATTTAGAGAAGGAGTCAATCACGACAAACAAATAAAAATTTTGAATGGGACCAGCAAAGTCTATATGAACACGACTCCATACTGAATCAGCAGGATTCCATGGTATCAAAGAAGACTTCTCAGGACTTTGCTGCAACTCTTGGCAAGGAATGCAGTCACGGATCAATACTTCTATTTCGTTGTCCATCCCTGGCCACCAAACATAAGAACGAGCTAACATTTTTGTTTTAACAATTCCTAAATGGGAAGCATGAAGTTCCTTGAGAACAAAAAATTGTAGCTTTTTCGGTACAATAGATCTATAGCCCCATTAGTATACAGTCATATTCAACAGAAAGTTCGTGGGCCTTGTTGCGAAATGGAATAAACTCATCTCCTTGTAACCTATGAACTGTACCATTTTGAATGGCCTCAGTTAGCTTGGACAATACTGGGTCACGTCTTGTCTCTCGTGCTATATCCTTGAAATTCAAGAAGAAACCGAATTTGTTTTCTGATTCTATTAGATTTATATAATTACTTTCGGTGTAATCTTTTGCCGTGGAAAACTGCGGCATTCTGGATAGTCCATCCGCATTATTTAAGGAACCTTTTACATATTCAACAGAATAATTAAACCCTGACAAGATGAGGGACCATCTTTGAATACGAGCTGAAGCCATAATAGGTAAACCCTTATGCTCGCCGAATATGCCTAGTAAAGGCCTGTGATCAGTTCGTAATACAAACCTATTACCTAAAAGGTATTGTTTTAATTTTGTAACACAGAAGATTAAAGCTAGAGCTTCTTTTTCAAGGGTGCTATAGTTACATTCGCTCTTCGATAAAGCTCTCGAAACAAAAGCTATTGGCCTTAGGCTTTCTTGAATTTTATGACATAGAACCCCAGCTACCGCATTATTGCTGGCATCCGTGGTTAAAACTATTGGTAAATTTGGATTAAAGTGCACCAAAACTTGATCGGATGTTACATCAGCTTTTATTATTTCATATGCTTTTTGGCATTCTTCAGACCAACAAAATTGAACATTTTTACGTAGGAGCTCATATAAAGGAAACATTTTTTTACTGAAATTATCTATAAATTTTGAATAGTAATTAACCATTCCTATGAAAGCTCTCAGCTCAGAAATATTTTTTGGAATAGGTGCCAACGATACACTAGAAACACGTTCAGTAGTTTTACTCAAGCCATTTTTATCTATTGAAAATCCAAGATAGCAAATTTTGGGTTTAAAAAACTCACACTTATTTAAATTTAGCTTAAGACCAGCTGAACAAAGTTTCTTCAAAACTAACTTTAGGGTTTCTATGTGCTCTGGCATATCTTTACCTGTTATAGTTATATCATCTTGATAAACTACAACATTTTTGATTCCGCGTAATAAGTTTTCCATTACTCTTTGGAATAAGGCTGCTGCAGTTTTGACACCATAAGGTAGTCTTTTGACTTTTAACAAGCCAATATGTGTACTCCAGGTACATAAAAGTTGTGATTCATCATCCAATAACAACTGGTTATATGCATTAGAAAGGTCTAGCTTACTAAATAACTGACCCCCTTCTAGAGAAGCAAAAATTTCGTCAATCCTAGGCAGTGGATGAATAAAATTTTCTAAACATTTGTTAATCGTGACCTTATAATCACCGCATATTCTTAAATCTCCATTTGGTTTTAAAATTGGAACTAAAGGAGTGCCCCATTCCGAATTATCTACTTGTTCAAGAACTCCATCTTGAATCAATTTTCGTAGTTGGTTTTCAACTCTACTTTTCCACGCAAACGGTAATGGCCTAGGTTTAAAAAATAAAGGTTTTGAGTTGTCAAAAACTTTTAAAGAAATTTTGTTGCCCTTGTACTCTCCTAATCGTTCTTGGAATACTTCTGAAAACTCGTTTTTTAATTGACTTACAAGAATTGATAAATTTTCAGAAACTGAATTCACTTGAATCAATTCAAAGTTAAATTCCCTTAGAAACGAACGTCCAAGCAATGGTGGACTTCTTGTATTAGTAACAACGACTACTATTTTTCTTGTAGTGCCTCGATACGATATTAAAGCATCGTACTCACCCAAAAGTTGTATTCTTTCCCCACTATAGTTGACATAAGGAACTTGACATGGTCTTAAAGAGTTTTCATTATGTGTTTTTTTGTAAATTGAAATGGGAACCAACGTGCAAGGAGCACCAGTGTCACAAGCGACTTTCATCTGAATACCATCGAAAATTACCTCCAAAAAGTAGATACCACCAGAAGATTGAGAAGCCACGCTGTAAATAGAAAGATCAAATAAATCATTATTAACATCATTACATGAATTGCTATCAGAATCTGATACGTAATTTACAGTTTTATGTTGGTTTTTAGATTGGCACATTGGTGCTAAGTGCCCAATTTTGCCACAAGAATGACACTTGCTCGTTTTGTATTTACAAAATTGAGAATCGTGATTACGCCAACCACAGTGAGTGCAAATTTTTCGTTGCGTTTGCCTGGTTCCGCCTACACCACCAAATCCACTGCTCCCTGCTCCAGATCCACCGCTACCTCTGACTTTGTTTGACTGATTTCCTCGAACTTGGTTCTTTGGCCACGTGCGTTTCTTCATAATAAGGTTAATAGGTTCCTCATTGACTATTTTTGCTGTCATCTTTGTCTCAATGATCATTGCCTTTTTTAGTGCATCTGCGACTGTTAGTTTCTCGTCCTCTTCGCACAGCCTTTCAAATATTGAACTGGGTAATTGCATAACAAATTGATTCAGCACAAAAGCATCTAAGTGTTCGTCGAATCTGCAATTTAATGCCAAGCTTTTGACTCTGGCAAACCACTCAGCCACTGTCTCGTTTTCATTTTTAATCGACGAAAAAAAGTTTTTTCGTTCTCGAAAGATTATTGTTGGTGGAGTGTAATGTGTGCTTAAAATTGTGCACAGGTTCTTATATGTTTTAGATATAGGTGACTCCGGACTACATAAACTGTGCAGGACACTATAGGGAGCTGCGCCTATAGACTTTAATAAAGCTGCTTTTTTTTGGTTATCTTCGGTGCAATTTATTTCACAAAAGTGAATATCCAGCTTTTCTTTCCAAATGGAAAAAGTTTCGTTGTTTGGTGAAAATTCTGGAATACTCGAAGTCTGGAACAACGTGATCGCTGTGCTCGTTGGGGTCGTTTCGGTCGTCATTTTTAAGAAAAATGTTGATGATGAACGAAAATTATCAATTTATTTCGTAAAACGATATATTATATTAAATTTATTCGTAAAACGATATATTATATTTATTTAATGTAATAAATTTAAACTTCCTCGTCGCCAATTGTAATATATTCGTACGACGGTAAATGAAACACGTGATCTTTCGATAGTGGTTAATAAACGAGTGTCTTTTTATTCAAGTGTCATTTTACATTTCTCTTTAGTATGATGTACTTTAGATATGATTGAGTGATGCCAATAAGGCAGTACTCTACACTAATAAATGTAAAATTAAGTTAAGTTGCTTTCGATATTTTTATTAATAAAGGAATATTGACGTTAAAAGCTGGAGTTAGTACTCGTACTACTTTAGATAGAACCCCGGTAGACCGGCGAGCAAAACCTCAGCCATTGACAAAAGTACATCACAATATATTGGATCAACTCTAGTCTAAGTGTGTCTGCTGTGAGACACTTTAATCTAACCTTACCTACCCAAGAAACAATTTTAGCTGTATTAATGCTTGAAAAGCGCTTTCGGAGCTAATCTTAGAGCGAGTTAATTCAAAAACACGCTCTAGATGCGCCTTTAGAGCAAGCATGGAGCCCACTTGCAGTTAATTCATTGAGTTTGAGAGCACTTTTTAGCTCCTTAATAGTGCTTGTAAGTAGGTTTTGACAGCTAAAAGCTTTAATATACACTTTAAAACTGCCATAGAGCCGCGTGCTTTTACGTTTTTTTATTAATATTAGTAAATTAATACAAATCATACTATTGAACACGAAAAGAAATTATTATTTGTGTTGGTAAATCATCTTAGCATCATAATTTATTTTCATAGAACAATGAATAAAGGTAATAATTAAAAGCCATAATACGTTCAACATGGGAGAGATTTCTAAGTGCGATTTCATTTTTATCAGAAATGTTGATATTGTACTTCGAAATATTACAACGCCCTTCTTTAATAATTTGTTTTAAGTGGATGGTAAATTTTTTTTATTTCAATTTTTAACTTGAGAAAAAAATATTTATTTTGCTCGTGCACTTTTTTGGATAAGGCTTCTGTGTTTATCATGATTCTTTTAAAAATGGAGTCATCACAGCACTGTTAATAGTTTTCTTTTCCTGTTTTATAAAAATTCTTAAATATTCGCCATTTTGTTAAACATACATGAAGATATAGCTTGTAGCTCTTAAGTAAATCTTTAAAAAATTCTTTTGCTCTTAAAGAGCTTTTTTAAAGGGTGCAGTATCAAAATGCTAACATGCTTTCCAACAGCTGATAAAAACATTACTATGGAGCAAATTTATCGAGTAGAAAGCTCTTAAATGTAACATATCTAAAGATTGTTAAGAAACTCCATTATAGAGCTAGATATTTAAATTCGTTTACCAAGAGCTGCAATATGTTTTGAAATAGAGCTAGGGCCGTGCATTTAACTCTCTGAGAGCTATTTAAGAACATATAAATAACATTTAGCTCCAACGATGTTACTTGGGTAGCCTATCTAAAGATAAAGGTAACTGACATTCCAATGTTAATAAACCGTTATTGAAAACTTTATTTTTCTCCAAAAAAGGTTCCAAGGATTTGGTAATATTTTGTCTGTATTGTCAAATTTGTACAATTTACTAGCCAATATAAAACAATTTCAAATTAAGACGTTAATAAATTGAATCTACTAAAATTCATGGAATGATTTTTGGGACTCTTGTCACACCATGTTACTGTTTTCCTTTCTATTTTGAAAACTGAGAATTTTTAAATAAAGATCCCACACCCAACAAGCTGATATTCATACTTTTCATACTTTTTGAGTTTGAAAAAAACGTGTTTCCAACCAATTTCAACCAATAATATTCATTTTCTGAACTAAAAATATAAATTCTCATACTATTACCAGAAAACTCAATTCAAAGGAATATTATTACCATCGCCCAATAAAAATGTCTATCCCTTTTCTGTGGAAGATGACAATGAATACATTCCGACTGATTCCAATCTATATTATATTAAGATCATAACTATGTAATCTTAAACCAATGATACTACTTTCAGAAAAAGTTATCATATTCATACTCACTATGTATGCATGTCTGTATACTCTGTATACAAACATAATGTACCTATAACTTATTCCTGTATCGAATTTCATAAGCAAAGTCACCAATTCCCTGAAGGGATGAAGCACATCTTATCCATAAAGCTAAATGGATGTTATCATGACGCGACAACGACATCACCCCATGACCAGCAATATTTGACCTACATTTTTGTGTCGTCTGCTCTAAGTTCCTTTGTTTCTCGGCGATATGTTTTGCTTATTTTTGTGTGAATTTTGCCAGTTACCGAATTTGAATATAAAAAAAAAAAACAAAACAAAAAAAAATAATTTAGGAAGGTTTCAGTTTAGGATTGCGATTATTGTAAACACATCTTATTATTGCAAATGAATTTCCGATTCTTCAGCTTACCGTCGGAGTACTGCCGAAAACCATTTGTGACTACTTGCTAGTATGGCAAAGTGTGCAGTGCAAACCATTTGAATACTTCGCAAATAGGCTGCAAGATTTGCGATCCAATTTGCACGCACCATCGTTCGCAAATGATTTTTTTTGAGTTTTGGACAAAAGTAGCCAATCTTCTGAATGCCTTTCGACTATTGCAAATTTCGTATAAAAAAAGATTAGTTTTAAGTTCGGAATTGTCATTAAAAATGACGATATTATATTATGACAAATTGAACCATCTACCAATTCAACCATTTGGTAATTGACGCAACGCACTAATTCGACATTTTAGTGCTGCATACATTTTGAAGAGCGACCTTTGACTCTATCCTAGCTGCTACAAAATCAGAGCTCAACTGTCGAATGAAAAGCAATAACGTATCACTCAAAAACCTTAATAAATGCCTGCAGTTGGCAGAGTCTGCAGAATACACTACGCTGTGCTTTCACCAAAAATCATCATCATCATCGGCTCGACAACCGGGTTCCGGTCCTGGCCTCTTTCAACTAGTCTCTCCACCTATCCCGGTCTCTAGCCGACGCCATCCAGTTGCGCACCCCAAGGCTTCGGGCGTCCTGGTCTACGCCATCTCTCCAGCGCAAGCATGGTCTACAACGCTGTCGTCTACCATAGAATGTACCACAAAGAATTTTCCGAGCAGGTTCCTCTTCGCTCATGCGAGCTAGGTGCCCTGCGCACCGGAGTCTACCGAGCTTAATTTTTATCACGATATCTGCTTCAAGGTAGATTACGTACAGTTCATGATTGTACCGTCTCCGGAATCGTCCTTCCTCACATACGGGGCCAACAATTCTCCTTAAGACTTTTCTCTCGAACGCAGCTAAGATGTCGTAGTGCCTTTTGCTAAGCACCCAAGTCTCGGATCCATATGTGAGTACTGGCAGGACCATGGTTCTGTACAGCAGCAGTTTTGAAGTTATGGTGAGATTTCTGGATTTGAAGAGCTTTAACAGACTATAGAAGCCTCTGTTGGATTCGAGAAGCCGCCCGTGTATTTCTTCTTCTATATTGTTATCGGCTGCTGCTATTGACCTAAGGTTTTTAAAGGATTGCACCACTTCAAATTCGTGATCCGCTACCTTGATTGTTTGACCAACTGTTCCTCTCGCATTCGACGCCACCATGTACTTTGTTTTACCTTCACTAATGTGCAGCCCCAGATTTTGTGCCGCCTGCTCGATCTGGATGAAGGAATCGTGTACAGCTTGTTCGGTTCTTCCAATGATGTCCATGTCGTCTGCGTAAGCCAGTAACAGACTGGACCTGTTGACGATCGATGGTCCCTCTTGTTGCCGTGCCAGAGTCACGGATTGCTTTCTCCAACGCCAGGTTGAAGAGGAGGACGGCCAAACCGTCCCCTTGTCGGAGTCCATTAAAGATGTTGATTGGTCTGGATATCAATCCGGCTATATTAATTTGGCTTGTTACGTTGGTCATAGTCAACCTACATAGTCGTGTCAATTTATTTGGGATGCCGAACTCTCTCATGGCTTTGTAAAGTTCTACCCTGGCTATGCTATCATAGGCGGCCTTAAAGTCTATAAACAGATGGTATGTTGGGATGTTAAATTCTAGACATTTTTCCATCGCCTGCCTAAGGGTAAAGATCTGATCAGTTGTTGATTTGCCTGGAATGAAACCACACTGATATTGTCCGATGACGGTTTTAGCGTATGGGGTTATCCGGTCTTGTAGGATAGAGGAGAGTATCTTATAGGCGGTACTCACCAACGTGATACCTCTATAAATTGCTGCACTTTATGACATCTCCCTTCTTATGTATGGGGCATAGGTATTATACCTGTTTGCCAGTCAAAAATCAGTGGTCCCGTTATTGCGATATAATTAAAGAGTCAGTCGAAATCAGCACAGGCTATCAGAAAGAACCCGTCGTATTATGAGGGATAAGGTCAACTGAAACAGCTAACAGAAGATGCATATGCAAGCATGCCGCAGTTCAAATCAATAATGGTGAGAAAAGAGTATAGAGCTTGGAGAAGAAGCTCCAGTTTAGAAAGAAGAGGACGCATCCTCCCAGATCAAGGTGATCGAAGAGTCTGGCGATCGAAATATCACCCAGATATTTAATAAAAAGGCTGGTTTTAAGACCGGAATGCAGGCTATTCGAAACTGAGAAGTTACCCTTATCACCGAACTACAGATAATAGTACATTCATGTAGAGCGAGTAAAAGGTGAATGAGACTTCTAACCATTGAAGAACCAGATCCACCATCCAGTGTAAAAGATGAAATATGCTATAAAAAAGCTTAAGATAAACAGACTCAAGGATCTGATGGCATACCTTCAGGGCTCTTCATTTACGGATATGGTGTTTTGGTAACGAATATGCATCAAACCACCAATCCATCAACAAAAAAGGCAATCATATCTTCTGGAAAAACTATCGGGGCATATCCCCGCTAAACGTTTGATAAAAGATCCCATACAAAGTGCTGTGTGAGTTTCTTAAACTATTCTGTTGGCCATGTATTACTGGGACTCCAGGTTAGGCAGATTGAACATATCATCCTATTGAAAAAAACTAACGAATTTCAAGTATGCATATGCCGCCACAAATTCCTGGTAACACGCGCACAGGATTGGTTGAGAGTTATAAGTCACTAGGTCCTGGCTCTCTTCGAACTGTTGCACCAATAAATTTATATTTATTTATATTTCGCCATTATAAGTGTATATGATAGCCGAACTCGGGATCTTGAGTTAACTGCTCCAGTTGCTTCGCGTGAACTATTGCAAATTAATCATCGGGCATGTTTTGGCAAAGATATGATCTATAATAGGACTACTTCAATGTCGTTCTGTAAAAGTATATTCAAAAAATCTTTCCAACTACTGGGCTATGCGAACGATATAAACAATATCGACCGTTCCCTACGTTCATGGCAATTGAAGACTATCTAAAAATTTTTAGTCTTTGGGTAAACGAGGACAGTACTCGACACAAGCTATCAACTAATACAAAAAAATTTCTCCACAGACTATTAATAGCAACAACCTAGAAGTAGTTAAGGAGTTCATCTACCTCGGATTCAATATTAACACCACAAATTACATCTTAGTGGAGATCCGAAAAAGAAATACCTTAGAAGACACTTTCTACTTCGGTTTGGCGAAACAAATGCATTCATAACTCTCCACTCATAAGATACACAGTGCACGCTCTGTTAAACTCTTATAATACCATCACTGTGCGGCCCCGTATGGTTGTCCAAAAATAAGAAGGGAGAGCTGATACTGGAATCTTTCGAAAGACAAATTCTTGAACGGTTATTTTGTCCTGTTTGTGAGGAGGGCGAATGGGGGAGGAGTTACTATTGCGAACTCTATAAGCTGTATCACATCGTGCAAATGTACAACAATGCTTCAGCCTATAGGGTGTCTTTCAACCTCAGCTCCCAGCTTTGTAATGACAGGGAAGTTGAACCTCTGGTTTAAAGTGTATGCCATCGTAGATGGCTGGAAGCAGCATAGTCGGGATCGCAGTGCATGGAAAGCCGCCCTATCTCAGACAGAGACTCTCCATTGATTGGAAGCTTGATGAGTAATTAAGTGAAACTCTTTTTAAATGTATCTAGGTCCATTCAGCTACCTGATTTTGCCAGTGTATTACAAACAGAATTACTGGCAATAAGGAAAGCATGAAAAATACTTGAACTATATCTAAATTAAACCACCCAGGAAGCTGTTAAAGCCATTTATTTAACTTTGTTCAACCTCTCAATTGGTCGAGCAATGACGATATGAGTTTTTCGAGTCTGAATATTAACTTCAATAGCACTCTTATCTGCGTTCCGGGACAAGGATCAGCCTAGCCAGCTTAGCTAACTGCCTTATATCTAGAAAGATGTGACCCACCTATGTTGCATCCGCTGGACATGGACCAATATTAACACAATCAGTGAAGCTGAGCATTCCTTACAAAACTTATTGTGGTAGTAGATCAACAGAAAAAGGAAACAGTCATTCGTTTTCTTTGTTAATATACTGCCTTGTCTAAAATGAGAGCGCTAACATGCGGGAAGTTATTCTTCGACGACCTTAACGAACTATATGTATTGAAGATCAAACAATTGATGTCTTTTCTTAACACGAAGTAGCTCCTCGATTTTAAGACTGCAAGCTAGCGAACTTCCGTCAGAGGCGATCTCAAAAATCGCTCATCATATTCCATTAAACCTACCCGTGGCCGCCATTTCTACCTACCTACCTATAATAAGTGAAAAAATATTGTTCCAAGTAATTTTCCGAAACAGTACATCAAACATATTCACTTCTAGCTCAGGTGTACTTAAGAGAATCATCTCGGTTCTTACTTTTCATTCTGACTGATGTAACCGAGGTTGTATCATGCATGTGTTCTAATGAGATTCTTATACAAGGTGGCGCGCAAAATTCATCACCCTATCAGTAGATGTCATAATTTTTACAAATGGCGTCCTACATCAATCATATTTAACATTCTGAATTATAAAGCTGCAAAATGCAAATAATAGACAAGCGATGAGCGCTAAACTCCGTAAGAGTGTAAAATAATTGTGTGAATTTTTTTGATTAATACGTTGATCTCATAACCGTGTCGCGCCAACTGGGCAAACATTCCGGTGCTTTGTTACACGAATCGAACAGAATGGAACCATAGGAAATCATGCTGGCCGCGGCCACCACCGGACTGGTCGTTCAGATGAGAATACTGCCGATGTGGCTGCCGATGTCGCAGAGACAAAAAACATCAACCAGACGACGCGACGCACGGGCCACACAATTGGACGGACTTTACAGCGAATTTCAGTGAACGACTTACACAAGTTTCCGTACAAAGTGCAAACAATGCATCAGTTATTACTTGCTGACCGTCCGTCACGTGTGAATTATTGTGAAGCCATCTATAATCTTAACAACGAAGAGGACGATTTTGTGTCGAAAATCATCATGAGCGACGAGGCGCATTTCCAATTAAGCGGTTACGTCAATATGCAAAATCTTCGTTTCTGGGGCACTGAAAATCCGCGTGTGATGCACGAAGAGCCATTACATCTACTCAAAGCCACTGTGTATAGTGAGGCGTTTACGCGGGAGAGTGATTGGGCCGTATTTTTTTGAGGATGTCATCGCTAATACGGTCATTGTTACTGACGAATGCTACACTGAAAAAAATTGTGTACATTATTTTTATCAATGGCGATCATTCAGCCAAAATCATTGATTTTTAAGAAATATTCATATGAATAATGCAAGAATTCATAAAAATTAATTTTTGTTTTATGACCAAGTCATGATTTTCATGAAAAACCATTCATAAAATCCACAGCAATAGAATTGTTGTTGGAAAATCAGATTATGATATTTTACTCGTATATTTGAAGTATGAACAGTTCATAAAAATTTTATTGTAAGGTTTTATGAAAAATTTCTTAAAATGCTTGAAACTGTTTTATTGTAGGAACAAAGTGACTGATTATATGAAACCACATTCATCAAGTGACATTTTATGAAAAATTACTTTAAATTCTTGAAACTATACATTTTTTACATGCAAAATTTCATTAAATGCATGAAACCACATTCATAAACATTTTTTTGTTGCGAATTCCAAGTAGGAAACTGTACATTTGAAATATGAACAATTCGTAAAATGCATGTTTAAGGTTTCTTTCTTTTAATGAAATCGATTCTTGGCCCGTTTTTAATGAAGTTTTGCTTTAAAAACATGCAGTTTTTCCTTGGAATCATGTACCTTTTTGGTTCAGTGTACAGGGCCATGTTAAACGACTTCTTACTGCGGAAATTGGATGCGCGGGGCTTGGTGATCGACAAGATGGTGCAACCGCACACATAGTAAGAGCCACAATGGATATTGTGAAGGAAGTGTTTCCTGATCGCGTAATCTCCTGTTTTGGTCATTTGGCACTGCCAGCTAGACCGCCCGATTTAACCGTCCCATTAGACTTCATTCTTTGGAGCTACTTGAAGTCGTGGGCTTATGTCAACAAGCTTTGGACAATCGAGGCCATTAAAGAGAGTATTCGATTCGACATGAATGCGAACAGTTATTTTGGAAAAAGTAATGGTCAATGCGATAAGACGGGCATAAATATATATGTATGTATCAACACTGGCGGCAGCCATTTGACGGATATCATCTTTTCCCACTTAACAAAAAAAAATCCTAAAGTTCATTTTTTAAATCTTTTTTTGGGTAAATATTGAAAATTATAATACTGACTAAAGAACCAATATGAATTCCTTTCAAATATAAAATAAATTGACACAAAACCAAAACCTCACAACCGAATCTCAATTATGAGATCATAACTTCAATCCTAAAATGAAAATCCGTTCCACAAATTTTAACGTAACTTGTCCAATTAAACACATAAAACACCCAGCAGAAAACTTTAAGGTATCCCATAAAACAAAAACAGAGACAGAGACACAGCGATGAAGTCATCAGTGGGAATATTTAAAAGGCACGAGGAGCATAAAGGGCTGCACAACGTATACAAGTTGCAATGCAACCTTAAACGCAATTTTAAAACAGCGAGCAATGAAGGAAGGAAAACTCATCCGCAGAACCCCAGGACCTGCCATCGTCCCTGGACTGCAATAAATAAAATCCTTAACTTGTTACCTTGTGGGAATGCTGCTTTGCTGTTTGCGGTTTATTACGTCGAGAAAACAAACAAAAAAAAAAAAAAACAAGAAAGAAGAAAACAAGGATAGCTCAGAATTCGCATCGCATGGTTCTTGCAGCCAACCATTCCCTAACTAAATATATGGCAGGGATTTATGGGAATATTTTTTTGAACAAAAATATTTGTATACGCGTTCGCCTGTTTTGCTGGGGTGCATAGAGTGCAGTTATTATCGTTGATTTATTGTTATGACATTTTCATGTAATAATAGTCACTTAGCATGTTTTGTAAAATTTTTAGTTGACAGATGATAGTTTATGTAAAAAATAAAACAGACGAAGAATATATTAAAATAAGTTGATAACCTATAATTTCTTTCCAAAGTAAGTAGTGAATTCGTAAGAGAAACCGAGTTAAAGATTGCAAACGAAAAATATGCCCTCTACAGGGAGAGACAACTAGAATAAAGGCGGTTGATTAGTATAGTGTTTTAACAGACTGTAGAAGCAATGCATTTAACATAATTTCAATACCATTTTTATAATTAGAACAGTTCATTAGCGACAAACACAAATAAAGTCCAATTTTATCAATTTTTAGTCTTCATTTTTATAAACGGACCATGTCAAAGCTTAAACCGTTCATTTCTATAATATCTTTTCGTTAAATGTGCAGGTTTTGAATATTACACATGTAGAGCAGTGGTCGAAGGGGTTCTTCTCAAGAAATATTCTATTTAAATTTTACGGCCGATCACTTTTTGAATATACTACAAGGAAAAATATGTTGATCTTAAACAGAGCTTCCAACTAACAGAGCTAAACCAGCCTTCATTACCGGAAATAGACGAGAAGTGCTCGATGTGACAATTTCGACCAATTCTGATTCCATTGCAATCAAAATTCAAACTGTAAAGTCTGAAGATATGTTACATTCTCAGACCATAGAACCATAACATTCCAAATGGAGCACAAAATAGAAAATCCAAAGCCCTACAGAAACCCCCGCAAACAAACTGGGGAGCCTTCATCGAAAGATTGACGGCATTCTTGGGCCGTTATGAAAAAACTGCTATGTTAGACTCTTGGGGCATTGGAAAACATGTCAGTGAACTAAGGTCAGCTTTTCACAATGCTTACGAAAGTTTTAGTCCCATTACCAAAGGAAAAGGCAAACTCTAAAGACCTGGTCATCCTTAGGAAAAAATCTGGAAAGCTCAACAACAGAGCAAAACATAGCAATGAAACTGCTGATTGGGATCTCTTCAAGATCAGCCTGGCTGAAATTTTGTGCAGAGATAGAGTCTATTAATGATGATGCAATGCTCAGGAAAGTCATGTCAAAGGTCCACACTCCTCCTGGTTTTCTTAAAAGAGCGGATGGAACTTGGACTGACTCCTGCTCTGAAACCTTTCAGTCTCTTACGAGCACTCATTTTGATGCATATCTTAAGGACTATTCACATGAGAGCGACCAACGACCGACGAATGAACGAACATTTTTACATGTCCTTTTTTTTTTTTATTCGTCACGAATTGCATTTACTTAGATTACTTAGAATGATTTTGAGGTTAGTCGCGCACGAACAATTCATTCGTTGCAGTGTGGATGATATGTGGAACACGAATAGTGCTTGACAGTTCGTAGCAATCATATTGCAATTCGCGACGACCAATTTAATTTCTCAAATTTCTCTCATTTTAGCAATTACAACGCAACTTTTAATATATTAACATTAAATTAAACTAGATTTCTACCCTTTTGTAAAGTTTTGTTTTTGTGTAGAAATTAGGCTTATATATGTTTTAAATAACATTTGTTTTTTTATTCGTTGGTCGTTCTCATGTGAATAGTCCTTTAGGGATAGGGCCAATATAAACGAGACTTCTGGTATTGGCAGTTAAATAGTAAATAGCCGAAAATTGGCTTAGGTCATAGACAACTTCTCAGTGTATAGGGCTGATAAAATAATTCCAATTTTTCTCCAAAGCTCTAAGACGTTATTGTACCGTTTCTGTTCGAAATATTTAAGAGATACTTAAATACCTATCACTTATATTCCATCTAGTTCTAGTTTCATATTTCCACATGTGAACTGACGGACAAGAACATTAATATCTTCATAGATTGCCAGGCGGCAATCAGAGCCATTTCGTCAATTGTATTCAAAGAAACCAAAAACAGAATCGGCTTTGCATTCCTCAATTGTCTCTCTTGGTAGGAATCCTTACGGGTCACAACTCAATGGGAATCCACATGAGCAGAATGGGCATCAGCATATCTGACTTGTATAGAGTGTGTCTAGACGAACAGGCAGAAGAGGGCTCATCTCACCTCACATGTGAATGTCAGTAAACATCGACCAATATTTGCGTCTTAGAATTATACGAAAGCATCGAACTTATGTCCACTGTCGTACGTGGGCGAAACGCACTTTAGAGTTGAGGTCACTTGAGCTTTCAATTGAACTTTAATTAAATCCTTATGTACATATGTGCTTATGTGAGTACTTCGTACTCACATCCTAAGCCGCTAAGACAATTTTCCTCAACCTTGGTACTTAGAGTCTTATTCAAAACAAGAGAAATTTGCTTAGCTCCGAAAATAAAGGTACCTGCCATAGATAAGAATCTTATTTATCTCGAAAATGGCTCTAACCATTTTGATGACTGATTTAATTCATCATAATCCATTTACTCACAGAAAAGATACATAATTGTATGTGCAACATATGTTAGTTAAGCAAACGAATATGATTATAACCCATCTTCATATCCTCTTAAGGTGATAGTAATACTCTATAAGTGCAATAAAAAGATAAATACAGTTAAAGCTTTCAAGACCTCTTTTTCACATTTTAACTCTATTCAACTGAAAAGCATGAAAAATAAATTTAAACAACATTTTGCACAAATGGATCATTTTCCGTCTCTTCGTTCTTTGTAGCAGTTAACAAAATCATGTAAAATGACAGTCCTGTAACAGCGGATGTCCTATTCCAACAATACTGGACTGATTTTCAAGGATGCAGATGCATGTTGTCTGGTATCTTTTTCAGTATTCAGGAAGTTGAAATACGTGCTCTTTAAATTGAATAGGCATTCCTGTAGTCGAATGAACCAGTAAAATCGTTGACGTTGATGGAATTCAAATGAAAGAAGTTATATCGGTCATTGCAAAAAAATACTTTTTTTTTCTTTCTCATGTGTGTCCAAAAAAAGGATGCTTCGGAAGTGCACAGGGAGTTTAGTTTGAGTTTTTGAAATCCGATTGTACTTTTGATAACTCTCTTAGTGAAGAAAGGGATAATAATAAAGTTTGGAAATAAATTTTATTTTAACTTAGAATGTAAAAAAACCTATTTAAAACGGATCGTTTTTCTAAATTTCCGAAAAGAGCCGAAATGGTTGCTTTACGAAGCGAATATCTTGAGTAACACAGATTGATTTCTGGAATGTGAGGACGATTCTCGAGAATGGATGTAAAGGTCTAGCAATGCCAGTGTACTCTAACTAGGGAAGAAATTCATACTCTATAATATAGACATCTTTGGAGTTGGATAAGTTCGGTAGTTGGTTTGGAGCAAGTGCCAGTCTCAGAAACTCTCTTTTGATGAGAAAAAGAAGGCCTTAATAAGCCGCTTAAATACCTAGCAAATATATCATACCCTTGGTGATGTACTTAAAACCAAATGAAACAATGAAGCTGAAGGGCGGAGGGAAGTTATTGCGAAAACGTGGTATATGCAATCGTAACGAATATGATAAACTGTTTGTTGATTTCCAAAAAGTTAACGCCCTTCTAATTGGAGAATGCTGACAAACGGAAAACCTACTTCCAAAGAAGTTGATCTTTCCAATAAGCCGTCTATTGTCTGGGATTGCGAGGTAATCCGGAAAAGAAGAGGAAAAGATATGAGAATAGTCCGGGACCTACTGATAGCCTATACTGTGAGGTTACGTATACAACAGCAGTTAGGAAATCCTGAAAACAGGTATATAACCAAGTTAAATACTGATAGGCTGAAGGATCTCTGACTGCGCCCTAAATAGGGAAGCATTTATTAAAGCAATCTGAACCACAAAACCTACCTTTTAATGTTTTCATTTTTGCTGCAGAAAGAATATGCGTTCGGACGCGGGGTAGCACGATTTCACCTTGAAGTTCAGGTGTTTCTGTTTAGTGTTGCTTAATGAAACAAATATATATTTGACACACTTCTTTATTGTTCAGAGTTTCACTTACAACTAACTCAATACTAACTTACTCACTAGATAGAATGTCAAAGTAAACATCACCAACACCTCCCCCTTAATTTTACTTACTAGTATCAATCCAAGTGTTTAATCCAAGTGTTACATTTTATATTAATCGTTTTTTTTTTTTTTTTTTTTTACAGATGTTACTTATTTTATTTATAATTCATATAGCTATAATTCATGTTTTAATTAAGTTGTTAAATTATTTTGAAATTATTAATTATTAAATTATTTATTTAAGTTAATTCATTTTCAAAATATATAAGATAATTACACTTTGCAATGCAACTTAAAAAAAAATATAATATTCAACCGTTTTATAATATTAAAATAAATTAAACCCTTGACTGTTATTTTTTAAAAACATAACCGATCTGGCTGTCTTACAGTTCTGCCATATCTGGTTCTATAAGAATCTTTATCGACTTGGTCATTTTTTGTTGGAGAGAGATGTGAATTTGTTGCGCTCATATTAACGTTGTCATTTGCTTGATTTGTTTGAGTACTGCTATTGATGTTTTCTAAATTTTCGTGTGATATAGTTTTATTTTTCTGAGTGTTAATATCAATTGAGTTCTTCCGATAAATATTTCCCTTTTCATCCTGAAGCATATATGATCTGGGGCTTTTATGAGGTGATACTATTTTACCCTTATACCATAAATTATTTGGCTTCCTAAATCTGATATTTTCTCCTTTTTTAAAACCTACTCTCTTTTTGGCAGTTTTATTATAATATTTTCTTGTTTTTTCTTGATTTTGTTTTATTTTTTCAGAAATGTTATGAATAATTCTGGGTTCTAGTAATTCTTTTTTTATCGGTAACAGAGTTCTACACAGCCTACTGAACAACATTTGAGAGGGTGAAGCTCCTATTGAATTTATTGGGGTATTACGATATTCAAGTAAGGCAAGATATAATTCTGTACCAGACTCCTGAGATTTTTTTATCAAATTTTTTGCAATTCCGACAAATTTCTCCGCGAGCCCATTGGATTTGGGGTAATATGGACTGGTAAATGTTATTTTAAAGTAGAGTTGTTTTGACAAGTCTAAGAATATTTTGGAATTAAATGGGTTATTGTCGCACACTATCTCTTCAGGAATTCCATGAGTACTAAATAAATTTTTTAAATGTTTTATAATTTCTTGCATGCTTTTATTTTTTAGTTCTAAAATTTCAATCCATTTTGTTAAATAATCTCCTATAACTAAGTAATAAACTGAGCCATATTCCATAATATCCATTCCTAATTTTAAAAATCTGTACCGTGGAATAGAATGAAATATTATTGGTTCTCTTATGTTTTTTCTACTAAATTTACTGCATGCATTACATGCAAGAATAAAATTTTCAATATCGAGGTTTATGGTTGGCCAAAATAATAGCTCTCTAGCCCTCTGCTTTGTTTTTTGTATTCCACAGTGTGATTGATGAAGGCAATCTAGGATTTCATGTTTCATGCTGTCAGGCATTATAATTCTATTTTGAAAAAAGGGAATGTCATTTTCTAGTGAAATATCAGTTCGAATTTTAAAGAACGGTAGCAAACAACTTTCAATTTTCGATTTATCTTTCGGCCATCCATTTTTACAGTACATCATTACTTTGTTTAAAATTATGTCTTTCTTTGTCGCAGCTTTTATTCTATTTTGTTTCTCGTTACTAACATTAATTGTATGCACAATTTCATTTAAGTCTTCGTCTTCATCAGAAGATGAATCTTTATCAAATGACCTTGATAGAAAGTCGGCAATGTGAAGATATTTACCTGGTAGAAACTCGACATTTAAACGGTATTTTAATAACTTGAGTCCCATTCGCTGTAGCCTAGTGCTGTAAACTTTCGTCAATGCATTTTTAAAAATCGAAATAAGGGGCTTATGATCAGTATGAACTAACACATCTCGCCCATATATATAGTAGTGAAATTTATTTGCGGCAAAAATTATGCCAAGAAGCTCTTTCTCTATTTGCGAGTAATTTTTCTCAGCTTCACTCAGACTTCGAGAAGCAAAGCAAATAGGCCCATGATTTTGTAATAAACAGGCACCTAAGCCATATTGTGACGCATCAGTTTGTATAGTTATTTTCTCATTTTCATTGAATAGTTTTAAAGTTGGTGCATTTGAAATTAGTGTTTTTATTTTTTCAAACTCCCTATCATGCACCGGTAACCATTCAAACTCAACATTATTTTTTAAAAGTGCTCTCATATTTTTACATTCGTCAGATAATTTTGGAATGAAATTCCGAACATAATTTATCATTCCAAGCACAGATTGCAAAGCTTTTTTATTTTTTGGAGGTTGTAGCTTAACTATAGAACTAACTCTTTCAGGATCAGTCTCAACACCATTTTTAGAGAATATATGGCCTATATACTTAACACTATCAACTCTGTACTGGAATTTATTCATGTTAAATTTTACGTTTAAATGTCTTGCCCTGTCCAATACCTTTTTTAATGTTGCGTCGTGTTCTTCTGCAGTTCTTCCTGTAACTAAAAAATCATCAATATAGATAAACGTACCTGGAATATCTCCAAATGCTTTGGTCGCGTACTCTTGAAAAGCTTCAGAGGCAACTTTTATTCCAAATGGCAAGCGGTTGAATCTAAAACTTCCAAATGGTGTACTAAATGTACATAGATCACTTGATTCTTCGTCAAGCTTAATCCAAAATCCCTGATTGATATCCAAGACTGAAAAATAATGCTTATCAGAAAGCTCACAAGTAAGTTCTTCTAATTTAGGAATTAGGTAACCTTGATGAATTAATGCTTTATTTAAGTCGACTGGGTCTAAACATAACCTAAGATCGCCATTTTGTTTTTCAACAATAACAAGATTGCTAACCCAACTTTTAGGGTGCTGCACTGGTTCAATAACCCCAAGTTTAACAAGATCACCCAAACTTTTTTTTAATTTTTCTTTAATGCCTAAAGCAACCCGATGAGCTGGCCTTGTAGTGGGAGTAATGTTTGGATCTACATTCAAATGAAATTCTTTTTGGAAACACCCAAGTCCCTCAAATACATCTTTATAATCTTTGAGAAAACTACATCTCTCTTTAACATTCATAAGATCTATTTTTTTCGTGAGCCCAAAATCACGGCATGCTTGCAGACCAAGAATTGGAACAGAATCTGTTTTGACAACGATATAATCCTGCATCAATGTTTGGCTGATATATCTACTCTTGAGTCGTACTACACCTTCCGGAATTAATTTGTTTCCACCGTATGTCTCAATAACTACACGAGAAGGCTGTAATCGTATGTTTTTGTTCGTATTCATAAGTTGGAAATATTTATAAGGTAATACATTTATGGAAGAACCCGTATCAATCTTAAATTTAATAAATTTTTTTATCAAAATAAACGTTTTCAAACCACTCACATACATTTTTTGATGAGCTTTTCATACTATGTAAGTACAAAGTATTTAAAACCCCTTCGTCCTCTGTTCCTGCATCAATCGCATAGGTATATTCGCTATCACTTTCATCGTCATCAACAGCAGCACAGATTTCATTCGTAGTATGTATTTTTTTATTATTTTTATTAGCTGTACATGCCAAATAAAAATGACCACGCCGCTTGCAAGTGATGCATATTTTGTTATATGCTGGACATCGAAATTTAGGATGAACAGTCAAACATTTATTACAATTGATATTTTCGCTAGAATACCTATAACTAGAAGAAGAAGGATAGCTGTTGTGATTATTTGAGTAACTGTTCGATTTTTTTAATTTTCTTTTGTCTTCATTTTTGTTAAAACTATTGTTACGTCCCTTTCTTATTTCTGCTACTTGATGAGTTTTCTCTGCTTCTCCTACTCCTTGTGTTCCCTGAACCTCGCTTGCTCCGTGAACTTCGGTAGCCCTCACCCGTTCCAATTCTGCCACCCTGCACATGTTGATTGCTCGTTCTACATTCAAATCTGGAATGTTCATTAGCTTATCACTCAGATCGATGCTCCTCAGCCCAAGCACAATGAAGTCTCGTATCATGTCGTCTTTTCCATCACCAAACTCACACCCTTCAGCCAATTGTCTCAGATCCGTCAAGAATGAGTCAAATGATTCACCTTCTTTCTGTCGCCGTTTGTAGAATTTCATTCTTTCATAAATTGCATTTTTTTTTTGGATTACAATAGTCCTTAAATGATTTTATAACCTCTTCAAGAGTGTTGTTTGTTCTTGTTGAAATCTCCCATGTGTAGTATTTTTGGCGTGCATCGTGCCCAATGAAATTTAGAAAAATGGCAATTTTGATCGATTCAGCTTTTTTCTCTTTTTCAGCAGCAGCCAAGTAATTCATAAAATCTCTTAGGAATATTTGCAAATTAATTGACATGTTGCCTTCAAGAATTAGTGGTTCGGGTTTATTAAAGTCCATGATTTGTTCTGCCACGTGATTTTCAAATTGCGATTCTTCTGTTTGTGTGTCTTCGTTTTTTATTTCTTCTTTTTTGGTTGCCTCCTTGGGCATTTCGTTTAATTATTAACTTAATTTTTCGTTTTTATAAAATCATGTTTAGATTATATTTAATTTATTATTAATTTTTTTTTTTTTTTTTTTTTACTTCACACACTTCTTTATTGACTTTTGTAGGTTTTTACCGGCTGCGCCATGTTTAGTGTTGCTTAATGAAACAAATATATATTTGACACACTTCTTTATTGTTCAGAGTTTCACTTACAACTAACTCAATACTAACTTACTCACTAGATAGAATGTCAAAGTAAACATCACCAACAGTTTCATACAAATATTTGAAGTTTATGATAGAGTAAAAACTGATAAGCGTTACTACATTAACCCGTCTACTACAAAAGCAAGAGAACCCGCTATACGAGTATAGTAGAACCATATACATATATAGAATCAGAAAGAAACTAATAGGCTGTCACATCTCTAGACACTACACTAGATGATGTGAAGCTTAAATGTGAAAGGGGCACTTTTCTATGGTTATGAACTGGTTTCGCCATTGAAATGTACCCATTGCTCCATGATTCGTCCAATTTCTAAATATCCATCCTAATATCTCCCAGCACAGAAATCATCATAGCGAAGAACAAAACACTCATGAACAATAAATAAGTAGAATTTGACTATATTACCGCAGAGCTCTTACCAAGCAGTACCAACAATATCAAACTAACACCTACTCATAAAGAGATTGTTACAAAAAAAAATAATGAACGCCACGCCAAGCACCCGAAAAGATGAGACGTTATGCGCCCGTAGGCCGTAATAATTTGCGTATTGCATTTATTTGCCAAGATAATACAAACAATTATTTTGGAGAAAGTAAGAGACCATTTCGAAGATATACTCAATACCGAACAAAAACCGAGTTCTGCCCTGGATCGTTGTATGTCTAAGAGATCATCAAAGTGCAGGGCGTTGATTATTGATACCCAATTCGAAAATGTTTTGACTTGATTTAAGGGTCAGAAAAATTTGTTGCACAACAATGGAACCAAATTTACGCAGATGAAGGTTGTCAGAGAAAATCAAAATCCAAATTGGAGTTAGACAGGGCTGTATATCGTAACCAATACTTTTTTATTTGTAGTAGCTGATTGCTGCATGCAGCTCTAATCACCGAAAGAAGAGGAATTCAGTTGACTCTAAAATTTCAATACATTTAAACTCAGTGGAAGATGATTTTTCGTTTGCAAATAGGACTATGTATTTCCATCAAATTACAGTTAAGGTGAAGAGGGAAGCTGAAATCGTGGGACTGAAAATTTGTTGACAAAATCAAAGAGGATAAGCCTTGAGACTCCATTCTCGATTCAAGAGGATTTCTAAACATCAAGTAGAGATGAAAGGGATAAATTTTAATATCTTAGGAATATCGTGTCAACTGAAGGCGAAACCGACCAAGACCAACCGTCAAATCGGGAAAGCATAGACTGTGCTCAAAAAGTTGTATAAAACATGAAGAAAAACTTTCTACTCTATAGAAGCACTTCGAAAGTTACGTCCCCTTTCGAATCTTCTTAATTCACAAAGAAGTTCCAAAAGTTAAAAAGAAAAATCTTAAAAAATGTTGGGCCCAACCTTGTCTGACTTGATGAACTTCATATCTGCAATTTACAATCAATAAGATGACTAATTGCTCAAACAGATGTGCAGCTTTTTACATTCAGAGAAATTAAATAAACACAGGTACTTATGTGAGCTGATTCACTCAAAGGAGCCCATCGCTGCACGATGTCTCTGTTTCTAATTTGGCTGGGCAGCTACAATGCAGCCACAATACTAAACCCAAAAATCTAAAATAATTCGTATCTGACAGTACCGAAATTGACAGCGTACATTATAAAATAAATATAATGGCATGCTGCAGGCATACTGCACGCACATCTGTTTTCACCATAAGGTTGACGAATCTCTTAAAAATAAGCTTGAGACATGCCAAACAACCTACCTGTCGGACTGATTCATGAGGAAGTTCTCCCGTAAAACTGAGGAATGCCAAAAAAGATGCTTTACCAAATGAGTAACCTGAAATGGTTAAGGAATATGATAATTACTCTAGAAATGACCGTATCTAACATTACAACTGTGAAAATTTCAGGCAGTTTGCAATCACTCCGAAAATAATTGGACACTATTTGAGAGAACTATCCTTCACATAAGAACACGTAACCAGCACAGTAGGTTCAGTTTTTGTGTCACCATAGCTCTAGATTTACCTATAAGAGTAAAAGCTAGCGTGAAAAAAGTTTAATATTTTTTATGAGAGCCCAAAGTATCAGTGAATTAATAGTCCATATGCCCTGAAATAACACTAAATGCATTGCGATCCAGGTTTTGCAATGGCATCTGCTAAAAACGCAAAGAAGATAAATATGACGTAGAAAATCACGTAGAACAGTAAACAAGGAAAAAACTCAATTAGTGAAGAATTGGAGAAAGCTAAAAGACATTCCCAGGAAGCGTTTGACATGAATGAATGAATGAATAATGTATTGGGGGTATTGTACTGCAACCTAGAGATCTGTTGTGCTCCCACTTAAAACTGGATGAGCTTGCTCATCTTATAGTTCTTCCTCCAAATCTATTTCTCTTAGAAATCTTAGGTAATTGGGGCACCTTCAGAGAGAATAGGTCGCTCTCATCCACCTGATATTATCTCAAATGGTTTTTCCTTTGGTGCATGCGTGGACAGCATCTTCCTTGTATGTGGTCCGGTGTTTCCTCAAGCATGTTGCAGAATCAATATTTGGCACTGCTTACCATATCAATTAAACTTAGGTGTCTTCTAAGTTCGCAGTTTCCAGTTAGTATACCTGTTATTATTCTTAAGTTATTCCTATTATGTTAATGCAGTTTTCGTAATGTTGCTGATTATAATTGTCCAGTAGTTTATTGGATCTGCTTGCCTCGTCTTCTTGTTTAATTTTGTTTAATTTTGACATTTTCTTTTATTCCGCAATAGGGCTCAGGCCCTGTTAAAGGGGTTGATGCGCCTATTTTTGGTAAGGAGTCTGCCTCTTCGTTTCCATGAACACCCACATACCAGTTACTACAGTATACAGTGAAGTGTGCCCCTGCCCTGTTTACCAAGTTCATTTAGCCTGCTTATGCACTCCCACAACAATTTAGAGCTGATGGTATATGCGCTCAGTGCCTTGAATACCGCTTGACTAGCTGACATGATGGCTTTTCTTGTTACGATAGTTTTTTTTCGAGATTTCGATCCATGCATTTCCTTATGGCTTAGAAGACTTTCCCATCGGTATGGAAAATTTGGTTCTAGGCCCAAAGCTTCCTGCACCTGTCCCTTCGTTTGTTCTCGATCCGTCAGTCTACTACTTACTTGATGGTATTTGTGTATAGTTTGTTTCTTCTCCTACCCAATCTTTCTTGTAGCTTTTCTCAAAATTATATTTTTTGCTCATACCATCTCTTGAGATTTCAAGAAGGTTTGTTACTGTGGGCCTGTTTATTGAGTCTCTCTCCCTGAGTCCAATAAATTTGATCATGATCATAATACCTCCCATTGCCGCTCTTCTGATGACCTAGTGTAGAGGAGATAGATGGGGGACAACCTCCATAGCTGCGGTAGGCCGCCAAATTCTCATTCTAATTGCTTCAGTAGTACAAATACACCCAAGCTTTTGGACTTTTTAAAGGGTTTTCCTACGAGTAGTTTATCAACAACTGCGGTTCTCGTGTGCCATATAAACGCACCATAGGTAATGATGGGTTTTAGAATCATAGTGTACATACACCTGAGGATGTTCAGTTTGTACCCCCATGACTTGACTGGAAGTCTCTTGAGCTTTTGTAGTTTTCCCGACTATAGCTTCTGAATGATGGTTCCAGAGGACTCTACTATGTAGTATAATTCCTAGATATTATACCTCTATACGTTTCAATTACTTCACCAGCTTACCGAATAGGTTTCATAAATTGGCAAAAGTCTTTTCCTGGTTAATGGTATGATTGTCGTCTTGGAAGGGTGTATTTATAGTCCTAAAGATAGAGACCAATTCCTCCTAATTGTTATTCCTCTTTTAATAATATCGCAATGATTTAATTGAAACTTGCCTACGGCTATAATAGCGATATCATCAGCAAGTCCAATACAGCAAATACATTGGTAGGTAAGATTTTCTAACAATTCATCCACTACAAGGCAAGGATGATAGTATCCCACCCTGAGAACAACCTCTTGTTGTAATTATTTTTGTTTACATTTTGCCTTCGTTGTGCTTCTGCATTTCTAATGCCTAAAATTTCGTTCATCCATCTGTTTAGGGTAATGGGTACGCATTTCTTAACAAGAGCTTTGCCTACAACCTCGTGGGATGTGTTATCGAAGGCTCCCTCTTTGATATGAAGTTGAGGCCCTATTACCCTTTAATCGATCACAAAGGACGTAATCGGTCAATGGATTGTAGTATTAAATTATGGTTAAGGCTCATACAAAACTAATACAAAAAATACAGGAGTTGAGTGTAAGATCACAGTCAATTTGAAGAAGGTACTTGTTACAAATTTAAGTGCCACAACCCTCCTTTAAAAATATGGCAGTTAATCAAAAGGAATTCATTCAATAAGGAAGGTGAGACCTATTGACAGGAATAATTGTCAATATGGTCAGCCAAACAGTCTTATAATTTAAGTTTTAATAGTTGAATCTTTATGGTTAAGATTTTTCATAGGGGTGGAAAATATTCTGCTGCATTTTTGTTTTAGTTATTGCTAATTATTTACTAAAGGGTGGTGTATGAGAGAAAAATCACTTCGATTCTTCTAAATTCAAAAAAAATTCTTGATGAAAAAGTTGATTCGTTTGATTTAACATTGTAGTGTAAAGAGCATATGGAGGAACTTAGTCTTTCCCACAATAAAAACCATTCTTTTAGAGGTAAGTTTAAGGAACAGTTTTTCTTGATTGCTCTGTATTTAACTGTGTTGAATAATACCACTATAAGAATCAGAATTTGTCTGAATGTCATGTTCATTACTTCACCCTCTTATACCAATAGATTACGCACAACAACTCGGAAATTCTTGTCCCATGAAACTTTTCAGGATATAATAGTGTGATTGGTACCGTCATTATAAGGTCCTTGTATGCTACCTACTAGAGTGATTTATATTAAACCCTAACTGAGTAATGGAATTGACAAACGGAAATATCTGCAAATTTCATGTCTGAGATAGAATTTTTGTTTGGGTTCAACGAACAAATAAATTATTCATTTTCCTGCTGATTTCATGACCGACTATTAAGCAACAAGAAGCATTCTCTCGTGACAAGAATTTTACAAATGGCGCTCATTACAATAAGAAATTAGTTGATGGGGTCGTGTGTGGGAATAAAACTGGTTAACCTTGAGAAGACTGAGCATAAATGTTTTCTTTCTTTTTATACACATGGTTTATCTCTGGAGGACTTGAAGGAAGAAACATGTATATAATTGCAATACTATAACCTTGCTAAGATAATTTCTTTTAATTATTCATTACTTGCTCCTTAGGGTATCAAGTGGGTAGATGTGGCACAATCCGACATAATGTGGGACCTCGGATAGTCAGCTTTATGTCTCTGTAGGACCATTAAGAATTTTCAAAAACAAAAGTGAATTTATCTTCAACTATGCCATCGAGTTCAGTATTATAGGAACTAATTTATAAGAAGTTATAGTTATGGATTCCAGATGTTGATCAAAATTTATACTAAATCAGTTAAGATGAAAAATGTTGGACTCTTAAATGTGTAAGCTACCATTTTCTATTCGTGTTCACCATACTAATTTATTTTTAGCCTTATGCTGAACATGTCCATAAATTTTAATACGTTAATATAAGTTCAATAAATTACTTTAATTAAATGGTACCTTTTGATCAAAAACTTTTGTCCGAAAAATGGTTATTATTTCTTATGATTAGAAATTTTGAA
Organism: Philhelius festivus; assembly: GCA_963931855.1. Taxonomy (NCBI): domain Eukaryota; kingdom Metazoa; phylum Arthropoda; class Insecta; order Diptera; family Syrphidae; genus Philhelius; species Philhelius festivus. The sequence goes on along the minus strand of OZ007556.1, from coordinate 82,112,220 downwards.
TGAAGATTCTCAATATTTCGAAAACAACTCCGACAGTATTTTTGAGAATTGGTATTTACCGCTTTTTAACAAAGCCATACAAAATATTCTTAAATCCAGAAATAATACCGTAATACAATTTTCAAAAAAATCATCTATTTTTCAAAAACGGATTCCACGCATTTGTATTTGCAATAATAAATACGTTTTATTATAGTCGAACATTAATTTACCAAAAGTTGATTTGAATTGTTGTATCTTTGTATTTAACTGTAACGTATAGTATTATCATGAAGCGTGATTTTGTGAAGCAAACGCTATCCTAGTGGTGGCGCTGAAATTAGCACACGATTTTACAGTGGAGAGTAGGATAAGATACAAAACAAGTAGGAAAAAAGAAAATATTTTATTATTTAATTTAGCAGAGACAAATCTAACAAGTACTGTCGCTATGCTTAAGATGTCGCCACAATCGTTCGTCTTCATGATAGTACTATAAGTTTTATATACAAAGGTTGTATAAAGAATAGGGTGTGTCACTTTTGTATGGCCGCAAAGAAGTATTCTTATTTTTAAATGTAATAGTGCTCAAAAGTTGTATTAGGGTCTGAGGTTTAAGAACATGTAAAAAAAAATAAGTTATCGTTCGTCTTTGGCTCACTCAAATTGGTTGAAGTTGAAAAAAAAAATTTAATTTACAGTAAATTTTTTTTTTACGTATACTAAAAAAAACTTAACAAAATACAGAAAGAATTTTTGTCTTTACAAAAAGATATACCACGATATTGTAGGTGGTTCCGTTGATTTTTAAGAATTTTTTTTTTGTAAAAAAAAAAACGATTTTACATAAAAAAATGATTTTTCTTCCTTCTTTTATTATTTCATAGCTTCTTTATCAAGTGTTCAATTTAAACAAATATAAGCTTAAAAGTGTTTCCTTGCAATTATCTTTGACTTCAAAGCCTAAAAATATTTTATATAATTTTTTTGTATCCACACGGTGCAATTTAAAACAACACATATTTCAAAAATCTCGAAAAATCAAAATTTTTTGGATTTCATCCTATTTTTGATGGAGCCAAAGATAATTAGTCCAATCAAATTAGTATTTTATATCTACAAAAAATACTGCGTCGAATTTTTTTTTGTTTCTTAAAGAGTACCTATTGGAGAGTGCAAATCCAAAAAGTTGGAACAAAAAGCGCCCATGCGCTGTCCGCCATTTTGAAAAAGGCTTTGAAAAGCGTGAACTCGATTTTCTCGGCTCCTATCATATATAGAGCTGTATTTTTTTTAGGTTTGTACGTTAAAATATCTTCTTTAACTTTTGCTGAGAAAAAAATTTGAAACCTCTTTCCAAAAAAAGTTATCGACGAAAAACTGTCGAGATTTAAATATTCTTCAAATTTAAAGTTCCTTTATTGACCACAAAATTTATTAATTATTTTATTAAAAGACCAAAAATAAATAACTTTTAATACAAAAATTTTTTTTTTTTTAATTTTATTCGTCAAGTAACAAAAAATTATATACCGAATGCATTTCGGGCAGACAAGCTGCTCATCATCAGCGATTAACACGATATACTCACATAAAATAGATAAAACAAAATAAAATAAAGTAAGAAAATTACAAAAATGAAAAAGAAAAAGACAGTAAAGAGATAATTTGAAAATTAAGCTTTAAGTAATAAATTTAAAGAGAACAAAATTAAATAAGAGAAAATAGAGGAGACCACATTATTTACACAGAATGAAACAAAAAAAACAAATAACACACATCGGGTTTCCTTTTCTTACATCCCAGCTATCACCAACCAACTAAGAAAAACAATGGAGAAAGAAAACATACAAATAGTTTACAACAACAGCGGAAAACTAAAAAACCTTCTTGGTTCAACTAAAGATGAGACGACGAAAGCTTCTCAGCTTTTCTTTAAGAAACAAAAAAAAAATTCGACGCAGTATTTTTTGTAGATATTTCGAATTAATTAATTTAATTTGATTGGACTAAATTATTAAAATGAAAATTGTATTTTAAAAGCTATTACATTTGAAAATACCATAGTTGAGCACTTTGACACACCCTAATAAAGAACCTTCGAAAAAGTATAAATTTGATTACGTTCAAAATTACTAAAAATAATTAGATTTACGAGTATAGAAACGCATTCCAATATCTTTTTTGAAAATTCTATATTTCAAATATTTTTTCAGGAGTACTACCCCTTGATAGATAGTCATGTTGACACCAAGAGTGTCTCCTGTCTTGAAGAGTACCTCTAATCTTAGCCTTCTCAAAATTGTTAATTTAAGTTAGATTGACGTGGTTGTCAGCAGGAGAGACAACACAATTAGTCCATGAGTTGATCCATTGTAGTGATATCACATTGAATCGTGAGGCCTCACTCCTTAATCATTAATCCAATTGAAGCTCCTTATGAAGCGAGCAAGATTACCAGATGGAGTCTACATCCTTGGTATAAAGGACATGTACAGAGAAAGTAAGGGATCGATTCCTCCTCTTCTTCGTCCACGCAGCTTCTGCAGAAATCGTTAGAATAAATTCCAAGCCGCGTTGTATGCTTGCCTATCAAATGTGTTCTGTTATGACACTTATTACGGAGCCTAGGTGCGATCTGCTTAAAGGTATCAAACCTTTGGAGCGCTTCAGATCCAGAATTGGCCAAATATGTATAGTCACGAAGCAGGTTGTGATATTGTTCCACATAAGGTCTGTTCTCTCTATAGCGTCTTGATTTAGCAGCGATGGGATTGCCTATATTTGCCTCATCTTGCAATAAAGGTGCCATTGTTCCACTTTTGGCGAGTTTATTAGCTTTACAATTTCCTAAAATGTTTTGGTATGGCAAAGGTGAAAGTTAAACTGCTGCGCCACATACAATAGAGACGATCGGCAATTGAGGGCTGTTATTGAGCTGGTAGAGACATAATGATTTAATGGGTGCTTGGCTATACCTACGAAAAGATGCGGATATCTTTATTTGAAAACACGTTTTCTTGAAGGCAAGACGGGAATTCTTTAATCGCCAAAAGTTCCTCCTGGAATACGTGCACGCCTGATTATTGTAAGAGTTGTAAGAGCGACTAGATCCTGGTTCTTGCTTTTGCGTCTCAAATAATTTTTTGAAACTAACAGTGGCGAACGGTTTTTTTTTTTTGTAATTTCAGATAGATCTCTAGGTTCTATGTTTTACATAATTCATTAGCTTATAAGATCCTAATTGATATTTTGATCAGACTTGAGCATGTTACGAAAGAGGGTCTCGCAATTCTGTTTATCTGTTCCACTTGATAGATAACAATTTTAAAAACGAATGTTATTAGAGAAAACTGCTCATAATGCTACGCAAATATGAATTTATGCAAGAACAAAAATTATAAGTCGTTGTAGTGGTTTCTTAAAAAAATAGCTTTTATTTACAAAATTTTTAAAAGATTCTTAGGAAAAAAAAATTTGGTACGCCAACTTTAAGTTTTGATTATTGTACAAATGAAAATTAAATTTGCCTAAAAAATATTAAGCCGTTTTTTAAATATCCAGTTTTCCAAAAAAAAAATTATTTTTTTTAAGTTTTGAAATGTAATGTTTTTTAAACTTTTTAGTAGCATCTCTATAAAAAAAAATTCATTAATATCCGTTATGTCCATAATGAGTAATTCAAAATTTGAAAAAATGGTAAAAGCTGTATTATCTTAAAGAGCGTTAAAATTAACTGAAATTAAAAATTTTCTTATCAAAATTCTAGGCGCCGCCGTTTTCGAAATATTGAGTTTTGAAAAAAATTGAAATGTTTTTTTTTTTGAAAATTTGAATACACTATTCTATTAAAATTTTTGGGGAGACTTAGCAAAAAAATATGATCAAAATCGGTTGTACCGTTTTTGTGAAAATCAAAACCAAAAAAATTGTTCTTTGGGGCTTGGGGGTACCCTCAATAACCATTTTTCGCAAAATTTTTTTCAACCATTTATCTAGTTTTAACTAAAAGAAATTTGTTTGTATTTTTATTTTTTAAATCTGTCGAACAGTTTTTGAGAAAAAAAAATATTTATAAAATTTTGAAAAAGAATGGTATGGCAGGTACCGTTATTTTTGGTCTTAAAAAAAAACAAAAAAAAATTAAAAATGATATCTACCAAGTTTAAATAAAACCGGCCGAGCCGTTTAGGCTGTAGTCGAACCGACAGACAGACAGAATTGGGAGATCAACTTTTTTAGTCTTCGCTGAGTTCGATTTTTTTAACGAATGCATAACTTGACTTATAAGTATAAGTCGCAAGTAGAAATAAAAATGGTTAATGGTACCCTATGTAAAGCCATATTTTTGTTTTTGATTTTTTTTTAAACCAGTACAACCAAAAGTTTGGATAGTAATTCAATTTAAATTTTCCATTCAAATTTTCAAAAACAATTTTTTTTTGGATTTTAAAATTAAATTAAATTAATTTTTTTTTTCAAAACCTCATATTTCGAAAACCCCATCTTTTTTAAATTCTCAGTCTCAGTCGCTGCAAAAAAAGTTTTTCAGGGGTGTATTGCCTCTTGCGAGGAATTAGCAATTCCTCTAAGAGTATATCTCTTGTCATGAAAAGTGCTGTTCGTTCGGAATCGGCATAAAATTGTTAGTCAACTCCGTTCGTGGTAACACGCACACAGAAATGGTTAAGAGTTATAACATAAGTCATTAGGTCCTGGTTCACTTCGAGCTGTTGCACCACCAAATTTATTTTTTAATAAACAAAGGTAAAATATGGATCGGGTTTGGTGATGTGAAACGGCCACCAAGTCGTGTGATTTATCGGTTGCCTCTTAAAAGATCTTTTTTGTAGGGCTATGCAAAAGATTTTATTAATGTTCTTCGAAAACGAATATTCATTAAGTTACCTTGTGGGAATCGAACTCTGCAAAAACTCCTATGGAAGACACATAAATAATATTATATTCCATTCATGATGACAGGATGCCAAGAGTAATTTATTTAAATCGTCAAACATAGGAAACATAAGGAGGTGTAAAACGAAGTTTTGAACTACCTGTCTGTAACAATTTTTGTTTGTTAAACAAAATACAAAATTTAAAAATTGGATCCTTCTTCAAAAATAAAATTTCCAATACCAATATTCTCATATAACTAAATTTCAACATTTTTGGGTTCACACCACTTAGGCAATTTATATGTATGTGTAGATATATGGGAAAAAATAAAGAAAACATATTTCTCCACAACATCTGCCATGTTTATGTTTTGTTCGTGCTACACGATATTAAGGGTTGTCTCGAAATAAAATTAGGTCACTCGGTTGATCCTGAAATCAACTTCAAGAACAAATCAATAAACGTATAAAAACGAAAAGAAGGCGATTCAGGATATGGGGTGATTTGAGACGAAATTGAGTGTTTCAGAAGTTTGATGTTAATCAAACTTTTTTTTTCCAACATGAAAAGTTCATTTGTCATTTAACTTTAGTGTGACAAAAAAAAATAGATTTAACCCAAGTTTGGTGCTTTTGTTTTCATTCCATGAAACTTTGTGTTTTTTGCCAATTAACAATGACTAATCTAAAAAAGATACCATCTCTGCCCGACTAACAACAATCACACATGAAAGTTTGAAAGTACAAGTAACTGGTTCTGACTATGGTTAGATGACGCGCCGCCAAATTTCATTTATGAATCAAAATATTACACGAGAAGAAATCTAGAAAAAATAAAATGCATGATTGGATTGCACGAACTTGCTCTTCTGTTATAGAATTTGAAAAATGATATCCATAAATTCAACCTTTTAGTAGTTGGAGCTACAAACGGATTGCGATATGGTTATGGTTAAAATTATAAATATCGTTCAAGTGTTTTTTTAATAAGTTTTAATATATTAAATATTTAAGACTTTTTTAAGAAAGAATTTCAGTAATTCAACTTTAAGTTTGTACTATTCCACAAAAAAATTAAATTTCTAAAAAACAAAAAATATGAAGCTATTTTTTAGATATTAAATTTTCAAAAAAAATTAATTTATTTTTTAAGTTTTAAAATTTTTGCCAAACTCTTTAAAAGCTTTTGCATACTAAATTTCATTAAAATCCTTAATGCTGATAAAGAGAACGTCAAAATTCGAAAAAATGGTTTCATGATGGGTACAGTCAGTAATGTCCTATTTCATTATTCATTATAGATCGCAAGAACTAAGCGAAAGAAAAACATTTTTATCAAAATTCTAGGTGGCATAGAAAAATAGAATTTTTGAAAACCATTTTAAAAAATTGTATGGTGAATACCGTTATTTTCAAATAAAATCAAATTTTGAAGATAGTATTAAAAAAATGTTGATTGTCAAGATTTAAAAAAATCAAGCATGATGTTTTCGAAATATTGAATTCTAAAAAAATAAAATGCACAACTGGACCGCACGAATTTGCTCTTATGCTAAAGACTAAGAATTTCAAAAATGAATGTTACTAGAGAATAAATAGAGAAAAACTGTTCATAAGCATAAAATTCATTTTTTAAATGACTTAACCAACTCCTTTAGTAGTTGAAGGTAAAAATAGGATGTCATGTAAGCAAATATTGGTTTATGCAAGAACAAAAATTATAACTCGCTTTAGTGCTTTCCTAAAAAAATAAACTTTTATATACAAAATTCTTAAAACATTTTTAAGAAAATATTATGTTACGCCAACTTAAAGTTTTTATTATAAAAAGAATAAAAAATAAATTTTCAAGAATAATATTAAGACGTTTTTGAGATATTGAATTTTCCAAGAAAAAAATTGATTTTTTTTAAATTCAAAAAATATTTTTTCTTAAAGTTTTGAAATGCAATGGTTTTTAAACTTTTTAGAAGTTTCTCTATTAGAAATTTCATTAAATTCCGTTATGCTGACAATGAGAAATTCAAAATTCGAAGAAATGGTTCTATGTTAGGTACAGTCAGTAATAAAATAATTTCAATTTTTTTTCCATTAAATTATAGATGGTAAAATTAAATAAAAAAAATATTATCAAAATTCAAAAATTGAAATTGTTATAATATTCATAGTAAGCATAAAAAAATGATTCAAATTGGTTGTACCGTTTTTGAGAAAATCAAAAACAAAAAAACCATTACCTAGCTTAAACTTAGTTAAAATTTAAATTTTTTTTTTAATTCTGTGGGACAGTTTTTGAGTCTAAAACAAAACGAAAATACGTGTGGGGGGAAAAATTAAAAATGATATATACTAAGCTTAAAGAAAATCGGCTAAGCCGTTTAGGCTGTAGTCGAAAAGACAGACAGACTGTCTTCGCTATCATCGTAATGTCAACTTTGATCAAAATCTCGAGTTCGATTTTTTTTACGAATGCATAACTTGCCTTATAGTACCTATAAGTCGCAAGTAGAAATGGTTCTTAGGAGGGTACAATTAATAATAATTTTTCGGAAATTTATTTTCATGCATTACCTAAACGAAATTTTGTGAATATAAAATTTCGAAATAAAAATCGTTTGCTAGATACCGTTATTTTTGGTCTTAAAAAAAGAAATATCCTGTGGGGGTGGGGTGAAATTTAAAAATCCTTTCTACAAAGCTTAAGGCTATAAGCCAACCAGACAGATAGACAGAATAGCGAGACCCACTTTTTTCGTCTTCTCTATCAGCGTAATGTGAAGTCTGATCAAAATCTTCTGAGATTCACTTTTTCGTTATAATAATCAAGTCTGATCAAAATCTGCAGTTCGATTTTTTAAACAAATTTATAAAGTGAAATATAGTACCTGCAGGTAGGTACATATATCTGCAGTGAAAGTGGAGTTTAAAAAAGAAATATTAATTATCGTTGAGAACCAGGACCTAATGTCTTATACAACTCTCAACCATTCACGTGCTAATGATTTTCACTTTTCATGACAAGTGATACCCTTGGAAGATTTGTCACTTCCTCGCAAGATACAGTACACTACTGAAAAATATTTTCGCTGGAGCTGGGAATCGAACCCAGAGAAGTACATGCATGACAAGTACCATCATACGCTTTTTTGGCCTTGAGTCCACAAAAATTGGCGTTGGGCGACGAAGCACATTTCGACTTGGATGGCTTTGTTAATGAAAAAATAGCCGCCATTGGAGCGCTGAAAACCTTATATTGATACACCAAATATCACTACATCCTAGTAGAGTAACTGTATGGTGTGTCATTTGGGCAGCGTCATTAAACTATATTTCTTTGAGGATGCCATCATAGGGAGTACTGTAACAGTTACTGGTGACCGCTGTAGAGGTATGTTGAAAAACTTCCTTGTCCCCAAATTGGATCAATTAGCTTACCTAACATGTGGATCCAACAAGACGGTGCCACATCACACACAGTTACGTGCTACAATGCCAATTTTACGGAAATGGCGAATAATAGTAAAACATGGTGATATCGTCTGGCCTGACGATGCCCTCCTTTGACGCCTCATAATTTCTTCTTTTGGGAGTATTTAAATGAAAAGATGAACATCAGCAAACCGATCACATCCTCGAGATTTTGCGAAATTATCATGCAAAATGTGCTTAAAAGAACTCGCCTTTGCGCCACGGCCAGAGGCACCCACTTGATAGCCCTCATATCCATTCCATACATAATGTTAAAGACCATTATAATCAATCAATTAAATTGTATCTCATTTAAAATTTATTCAAAAATAATTGGAAGGGAAGGAACCTCGAACTCTCGAACTATTATTTATTAGCTAATTGCTAGTACCTACATACATTTCAAGTAAAAATAAAATGTCCATTCAAAAATTCCAGTGTGACCTGTAATTTCAACAAGCGAATGCTTAAATTCTCGCAAAAGTGTACAGAATGAGAAACCATCAACAAAAAATTTGTAACATCACCCCCTCACTGTATATCAACAGTGGAGAATAAATTCTCCCTTAACGATGGTAAAGGCGAGTGGGGTATCTGAACGAAACTTAAATTGGTTCTTTCTATACACAAAGGGAGCATAAAACAACCCCTCTTCTCATAGCTTAAATTGCTGAATCTGAAGAGAGAAACATATTTTACTATTTTGAATGGATGGACAAAATTAGGTGAGTAACACTGATTCATTCACTGGACTCTTCATTCTAAAACGTAAACATACGCGGTTAAGTCGATCATACTAAATCTATGTAGGGAAAGAAATTGCACTTAGGGCTTAGGCATCGACTAAAGGCATTTTGTGTTAAAATAGCAGAATTTCTTGAAATATAAAGAAAAGGTTGAAAATAAAATTTATAAGGCAGAAAAAAAAGGCGAACGTAGTTTTTAAGGCAGTCATTGAGCTAAAAATAGCTGAAAGCAAATATTAGTTCGTGCAAGAACAAAAGTTATAAAATTTTGTAGCGGTTTTAATAAAAAATAAGCTCTTATATACAAAGCAGGGTTGCAAATTTTTGAATTAAAAAATCCATAAGTCATAAGTCTGTATAGATGACTTGTGAATTAAAAAAGATTAATTCATAAGTTAGTGACTTATGAATTAAAAAAAATTTAATTCATAAGCTAATGGATTAATTCTGATTAAAAAATTATTAATTGGAAAATTTATAAGCTAGCATGATAATTTTTTGACACACAAAAGCTTGAAATCTACTTTCGTTAATAATTAAATAATAATGAAGTTAAGACAAGCTTAAACATTTCCAATCTACCAACTAGCTTATGAATTACATTTTTCTTAGTTCATAAGTCACCCACTAGCTTGTGAATTAAAGCCAAGCTTAAGCTAAAAAGTGATTTAAGCTTTTCCAACCCTGATACAAAGTTCTTAAATCATTTTCTTACAAGAAATTTTGGAAAGCCATCTTAAAATTTGTATTATTGTACGAATAAAAATTAAATTTCTAAAAAAAATATAGAATAAATAATATATGTATAAAATAATATAGAATACCTTACCTATATAATTTTAAAATGTTTGTATTGAATATTGAAGAAAATAGATCGAAAGAAAAAATTTTTTTCAAAATTTAATGTGCCTTTTTCCAGAAAACTTTCTTAACATTTGTGTGGTGGGTAAAGTTATTTAAGATAAAATAAAGTTTTTTCTCGCACATCTTGTAGATTGTACTATAAAACTATTATTTTGTCAAATTCTAAGAAAATCGAGCAATAGGTCTTAGATATATTGAGTTTTGAAATAAATTTAAATTTAAAAAATCAAAAAAAAAATTGAAAAAATACTATCCAATTTTTATGAATCTTTAGCATAAAAAAAATATAAATCAGTTGTATCGTTTTTGGGCAAATCAAAAACAAAAAAATTGGATTGGATTAAAATCCTATCTACCAAGTTTAAAGAAAATCGGCCGAGCCTTTTAGGGTTTTAGGCTGTATTCGAACAGACACGTAATTTCAAGTCTGATCAAAATCTCGGGCTTTATTGTTCTTACGAATTCAAATAAAAATGTCATTTGCTAGTTGTAAGACGGCTAAAATAATTTATTCAGTACTTGAAGCTAAAACCAAAACATAAATAAATAGATAAATATGAATTTATCCAAAAATAAAAAAATTATTTTTTTTTTATATAAAACATTTTATGACGCCAATTTTAGGTTTTTATTACTACGCAAAAGTAAATTAATGACCCATTTTTGAAATATTGAATTTTCAAACAAAATTTTTTTTTTTTCAAAAATTCAATAATGATTTCCTTTTAAAATTTAATATGCAATGTTTTTTAAACTTCTGTATAAGAAATTTTATATAAATTCTTTGTGTCGATATTGAGAATGCTTAAAAGCGAAAAATTGGTTCTATGGACTGTTAATTATATCTTATTTTAAAAAAACTTAAGTGAAACATAAATTTTCTTAATTGAATTAATCATCGCTAAAATTAAGCGAAACAAATCAAATTAATCAAAATTCTAGGTGCCGTTTTCGAGAAAAATATGATTTTGAAAAACTATTTGTACGGTTTTGACTATTAGTTTTAGATAAAATTAAAATTTGTTTCCTATATCTGGTAGATGATGTTAAAAGAACTGTTAACTGTCGAGTATTAAAAAAATCAAGAATGCGATTTTCAAAGTATTGATTTTGCAGAAAGAAAATTAATTTTTTTTTTAAATCCAAATATTTTTTTATCGAAATTTTAACTTTTAATAGGTAAAATAGGGATACAAAGTAATTGAAGATTAAAAATTTTTTTGAATAGTTGACAAGTTTAAAATTATAAAAAAGAGTTAGAACCGTCAAAAACCGAAAATATTCAGTTTTCGAAACATTAAATAAATGCAAAAATTTATCTTTCATAAATAATTCTCTTTAAATCAGGAATACAAACCTTGAATGGGAATGAATCTTATAATCAAAAAAAAATTTCGAATTTTTAAAAGCTTTTGAAAAAAATTATTTTGAATCCGTTATGCCATAAATGAAAAGGTCAGAAAAAAAAAAAAAACGAGGTTATTGTTAGTGTTATTTTTTAACCATAAATATAAAAAATTACGCGATACGGAAAAGGTGTTATCAAATTTCTGGGAATTGATTTAAAAAAAACTAAAAATTCGAACATTAACATTTGTATGGTGGTTATCATTGTTTTTTGATAAAAGAACAATTTATTTCATACATCTTGTAGATAGTGGTAAAATACTTTTTGGTGTAAAATTAAAAAAAAAACCGCTTGTGGTTTTTGAAATATTAAATCTTTGAATATAATTTGGTTTTTTTTAAATTGAAAATTGGCCAAAATCAGTTATACCATTTTTGAGAACTACGAAAACAAAAGATATTAAGAATCATTCGTTGTTTTTTTAATCTGTGAAACAGTTTAAAAATAAAATATTTTTTTTTTTTAATTTTGAAAAATTTGTACTGCTCATTGTGTTCCTTAAGGAAAAACTAAAAAAACGCATTCTACCAAAGTTTAAGGAACTTCAGCCGAGTTTGTTAGACAGACAAAATTACAAGATCCACTCTTTACTTTAGTTATAGGTACTATAGGGCAAGTTTTGCATTTAGAAAAAAAATCGAACTCGAAATTTTAATCAAAGTTGGCATTACGATGATAGAGAACACAACTAAAAAGCGTCCCGCAATTCCGTCTGTTTGTCTATTATGTCTATATTGATATTTGTCTGCGCCTAGGCCTACGGTCTAACCGTGGAAGCGGTTTCCTTCAAACTTCGTAGGTTCATCGGCGATTCCCTAGAGGAAAAATTGAAATTTTTTTCGCTCCAACCATTATGCAAATTCTTATTTATTTCGAAACCAGCTCTTACGATTTTGTTCTATTATATTAATGGACGACATTTTGGTCAAAACAATTTTTAAAAAAAGGTGTTGTTACCAGAATTTGTCACAGAACCATGTTATTGATTTTCGACTTACTTCTTTATTAACAAATACTTAAAATTTAAATTCAAAATATTTTAAAAACACTTTTAAGAGGTTTCGCATACAAAAAATGAATTTGATAATAAAACGATTTTTAAGCTTTGTTTGCATAAATTCATACTTTTCTGGAAATCAGATGGCAATTGTCAAGTTCTTATACAGGGTTCTTATAACGGTGATACCTACAGAGTAATGCTATAGCATTTTGAAAAGCCAGAAATACATTCTTTAATTTTGTTTTTAAATAAAGTTATTCGAGTGAATAGTTTTTGAAAAATTAATTTTCAAAATCAAAATTTTGAAAACAAAAATGAAAAATTTTTTTTTAAACAATTTTTTTTCAAAATTTTACGTAATTAAGTATTATTTTTTTTATCCAATACTCAATGCTCTTATTAATTTTTGATCAAACACAAAAAACCGGATGTCAAAATGTTTTGTGGTTTTTGAGAAAATCAAAAATAACAAAAACTACTTTTGTTCTAAGAAAAGCCTTTTATTTTATTTTTTTCGTTTTTGGATTCTTAGGTGAATTTACGATTGAAAGGATTAACTTTCTTTTTACTATTTTTTTTAATTATCGTCTTATAAGCATACAATATTGTGAAAAAGTACTGGATTAACCATATTTCTCACATTTTTTCATTGAGAACACCTGCGTGAGAGCATTGGTTTAAAATTGACCTGCCACTTTTTTATTATGGTGGGGTCGGCTTGGCTTAGGTGCATTTACGAAAGAAAGGATTAACTTTTTTTGGACAATTTTTTTTATTATCAGTCTTATAAGCATACAATAAAGTGACAAAGTACTGGATTAACACATTTCTTCATTGAGAACACCTGCGTGAGAGCATTGGATTAATATTGACCTGCGAATGTTTTTTAAATAATGCAACGTTACACGCCCTAACTAGTGACTTCGAACTATGTGTACGAAGTGGAAATAGAATCTTTTGAACAACTGAAACAACGGATTGAAGTGGCTGGAGTCAAATTACAGGAAAATTTATCAAGTATAAATTTATATGCAGCAATAAGAAGGCGCTATAATCTTTGCCTTCTACAAAATGGGGATCATATCGAAAATTTTTTGCAATAAGCTTTAGTTAAAAAATAGTTAAAAATTTAAATAAACAGTAATTATGTATTTTATCTTAATATGCATGTATTTCTTATTTAAATTGATTTCAAGATTCAGGAACATTTTTGTTCTTATTTCGCAATTGCATTTTTCTGTCACTAGTTAGGGCGTGTAACGTTGCATTATTTAAAAAACATTCGCAGGTCAATATTAATCCAATGCTCTCACGCACGTGTTCTCAACGAAAAAATGTGTTAATCCAGTACTTTGTCACTTTATTGTATGCTTATAAGACTGATAATAAAAAAAATTGTCCAAAAAAAGTTAATCCTTTCTTTCGTAAATTCACCTAAGAATCCAAAAACGAAAAAAATAAAATAAAAGGCTTTTCTTAGAACAAAAGTAGTTTTTGTTATTTTTGATTTTCTCAAAAACCACAAAACATTTTGACATTTGGTTTTTTGTGTTTGATCAAAAATTAATAAGAGCATTGAGTATTGGATAAAAAAATAATACTTAATTACGTAAAATTTTGAAAAAAAATAGTTTAAAAAAAAATTTTTCATTTTTGTTTTCAAAATTTTGATTTTGAAAATTAATTTTTCAAAAACTATTCGCTCGAATAACTTTATTTAAAAACAAAATTAAAGAATGTATTTCTGGCTTTTCAAAATGTTATAGCATTACTCTGTAGGTATCACCGTTATTTTTTAATAATTTTTTTTCTGTTTTAAGTGATTTTTTTCTTAAATTGCCCCTCCCGCCTAAACGGGGGGAAATAGAGCCCCCCTCCCATACGATTTTTTTCTTGTCTAAGTCCAACCTACACGCCCTAGCTTTTTGTCACACCTTATGCAAATCACCCTGTATAAAGAGCATGTAGGTACGTTTGATCCAGTCGAATATTTTATTTCGCCTTCTCTCATTATCGTACTGTGAATTGTGAAGTTTGATTAAAAACTCGAGACATTACTTCCCATATATGTATATATTCTCATATGTATGTATATCGAAAGTAAAAATATGTAGGTAATATATATTTTCACCCATTTCAAAAATGTTTTTCAGATGTGTAATGCATTTTGTAAGGAAGTAAAAAATTCTACAAGAGTATCTCATATCATGAAAAGTTCTGCACATCTTAGCCATTCGAAATCGGGGCAAACATTTTAGGTCCCCTCCATTCTTGTAGCAAGCAAACAGGAATGGTTGAGAGTTGTAAGACACTAGGTTTAGGCTTTCTATGAGCTGTAATGGTCTCTAATTTATATGTTTAAAATTCAACTTGTCAAACTCTCTGTAAAAATTTTCAACATAAGTTTTCAGATTCAAATCCATAATACAAAATTGTATATCCTTTGCTAATAGATAATTTAAGAAATTAAGCATTCAAAACGAAGGAGCCATTAAATGGGAAGCCCTTAAAGAGAAATGCGCAAAATTTAGTTTTGCTCGTTAAGGACTTTGAGGGACAAATAAATTAAAAAAAATTTCATCCGGTTGCAAATAAAATATTTTATCAAACAAAAACAAATAAAATTGTTAAAAGATGAAGAGAAGAGATCATTATAAAATTCACATAGGTATCAGTTTTTATTTTGAGAAAATTGCCTTATTTTATTGAACGCTATCGCACACCTGCTCAATGATTAAGCCGATTTAGTTCTATTTTTATATTTATCAATGTTATAGCTTTGAGCCACAAAACTAAGTCGTGCGATCCAGTTTTTGATTTTATTTATTTTTCGTACAAATTGGTTGTAGGTTCATAGTATACAATTTGACTAGTTCTACTTATCATAATTGTTAAACAAAAAACAAAATGAAAAAAGCTGCTTAAGTTAAATAACTTAGATCAAATTTGTTCATATTACACCTATGCACATAAAGTGTCCGGTTATTTTTATAATTACATCCTATTATCTTCTTACCAGGAACCTGACATCCACTTATCTGACATCCCTTATTTGCAAGACGATTGATTATGTTGTCTCAGAAAGAATATATCCAAGACCATTAATCAGACGATGAGCTATTGAGTTATCCTTGCAAGATAGTGTCCTTTGGCACCAATTTTACTCTCCACATAACACACATCATCCAACCACACCGTAAAACAAAATAGTGAAAAATAATATATTCCCCAACCCCAGACTGAATCTATTACTCTCTCATCCGGATGCAGGTGACATTGTCTGTCGTTGGGTAAAAAATAATTATTATTTGATGGTAATGTCCTTACAATGTTTATTAATCAAAATTCACCAAACTCATTTTTTGTCATAGACGATGTTTGCTGCAAGTTTAAACTCTCATTTTGGATTCAAGACTTTATACTGTATATGTATGTATATCTACTAAAAAAGTTTTCATCTTCTAGTCTTAACGGATGGACAGAATTTTTAAAGGGCATTTTTAACTATTTTGATTAATCCTCGTAACGGTAATTTTTAAAGAGATTGTAAGTATTTGTGGACTAAAAACTCATGTTACATGTTACATATTGTAAATTTGTAATGTGTCAGGAACAACTGAATAGAGCTTAGGTGACTTTTTCAGCCAAGAATTAAAATGCTGTGGAAATGAAACACAATTGAGAACTCTTTATAAATCGGAACACATGTTGGGCACCACTTCGAATTTCTTGATTTCTTTATATCGCATCATCTTCAAAAATATATCTTAAGGTTTAAAATTCGAAGCTTAAGATATATGATAAAAATAATGTCCAATAGTACGTGACCTTGCTAGTGTTTTTCAAGCTAAATTTCCGGTTATCATTAGGGAAACATGCAAAGTACTCAAACATGATCCAAACCAGAACGGGAATACGGTTATTATCACACACAGTCAAAAGACTGTTAAAGTCGTTTATTCTAGTACATCATTCTCCAATAGAGGTCAATTTTGCGGAAATGTTGGCGTTGGTTTTGGATTTCTTTAAAGTGGCTTGGTTCGGTACAGCTGTGAGCCCTCCATATATAGTAACACCGAACACTTGATCTGATATGCAGACCCAGGCAAGATATAGCCAGAATCGTTAGGGGACTTTTAGCGGACACTGGTCAATAGGAGAACATGCAGCGAAGCTAGGCTTTCCTTACAACACTCACTGTCATAGCTGTGGGAAGCAGCGAGAAAAGTAAACAGTGCAAATGCCCTGCCTTGGGCAATTTTAGAGCACAATCATTAGGAGCAGAATTTTTTGACAACATTGATGAACTTTCGGAAATGAATATGAAACGGTTGTGCTCTTTTCTCAACGTGACTCTAGAAGAACTGACGGAAGTTTACGGTGCGGGGTGCCGAACGATTACTTAATCGGATTGGCTGCAGTTTCAGCACTAGTCAACAAGCTGCCTAGCTTGGCACAGTGTAAATGATGTCGGATGAGTGTGGTTGGTGAATGATTCAATTTCCGGATGATTCTGCAAAAGCAAACACACAATAAGAGACATTAGAACCTACTAGATCCTTTTATATTTTTCATCTTAATCCAAACCCAGGTTCACATGTGTTATGGTATCAAAATGGCGCACTTCAGCACTAATTGAACCACGGAGCTAGAATCTCAGTTGTCACTATTTCTATAATATAAACTTACCTACTTAATGTACTGTGCAATCGTTATTATGAACGATTCAAATGTGAAAATCCAAAAAATAAAATGCACGACTGGGTTGCAGTTGCACGAACTTGCTCTTATGTAAACGACTAAGAATTTCAAAAATGAATGTTATTAGAGAAAAACTGTTCATAAGCATAAAATTCATTTTTTAATAGAATAAAACAACTCCTTTAGTTGTCTAAGCTATAAACAGGATTCCATGTGATTCAAGCTAATATTAGTTTATGCAAGAACAAAAATTATAAGTTTTCACTGGTTTCTTAAAAAAATTAGCTTATACATATATACACAATTTTTAAAACGTTTATAAGAAAAAATGTTGGTACGCCAATTTAAAGTTGTTGTTATTTTTCAAATAAAAATTAAATTTACAAACAAAAATATTGAGTCGTTTCTGAGATATCGAATTTTCAAAAAAAAATTATTTAATTTTTTAAACTCAAAAACTATTTTCTTTTAAGTTTTGAAATGCAATGTTTTTTAAGCTTCTCTATAAAAAAAATTTCATTAAAATCCGTTTTGTCGATAATGAGAAAATCTAAATTTGAAAAAAAAAAATGGTTCTATGGTAGAGTCGGTAATCAATTTTGTTTTTATTTCATTATATCTAGATCGTAAAAATTAATCAAAAGAAAACAAATTTTAGCAAAATTCTCGGAACCGTTTTCGAGAAAAATACGATTTTCGAAAACCATTTTTTTATATTTGTATGGAGGGTACCGTTGTTCTTAGGTAAAATAATTCTTTTTTCTTACATATTATAATTTATATTAAAAAACTTTTATTTTTCAAGTTTTAAAAAAATCGAGGATGGGGTTTTCGAAATATTGAGTTTCCAAAAAAAAATTTGAAAATTTTCTTTAAAATTCAAAAAAAATTTTGAAAATTTGAATACACAATAATATTGTGCTGGGAAGCCTTACCATAAAAAAATGATCAAAATCGGTGGTACCGTTTTTGAGAAAATCAAAAACAAAAAAAATGGTTCCAAAGGGGGTACCAAAAATAACCATTTATTTGAATATTTTTTCCAACCATTACCTACTTTAACTAAATTAAATTTTTTGAATTTTTTTAGTGGGACAGTTTTTGAGAAAAAAAAATATTCATAAAATTTCGAGAAAAAAAATCGTATGGAAGGTATACCGTTATTTTTGGTCTTAAAAAAAAAAACGAAAAAAATGTGTGGGGGGAAAAAATCAAAAGCCATATCTACCAAGTTTTAAGAAAATCGGCCGAGCCGTTTTGGCAGTAGTCGAACCGACTTTTGGTCTTCGCTATCATTGTAATGTCAACTTTGATCAAAATCTCGAGTTCGATTTTTTTACGAATCATATAGCTTGCCTTATAGTACCTATAAGTCGCAAGTAAAAATAAAGCACGACTGGATCGCGCACGTACTTGCTCTATATAATAAAATATATAATATAATATAAAACTATATAATATAATATAAAAACTATTTTTATACAAATTTTGGTCAAAATCGTTAGTTGGAGTTAATGAGAAAATCTGAAATGAAAAACACGGTTTTATGACACGTACCGTTAACAACACTTTTTCTTATTTTTATTTTTTTATCAAAATGTCGTCCATGCTTATAATAGAACACCTTATTTTTTATCAAAATCGTTAAAGGCGTTTTTGACACAAAAAAAGATTTTACATAACGGCTGTATGGGAGGTACCGGTTGTTTTGAAGCCAAACAAAAATTTGATTTCTCCTCTAGGAGAACCGAAATCTCTTGAATACCGTGTTTGAAGAAAATATCTTCGGTGAATTAGGCTATCGGTTAAGGTACAGACATACAGACGGACAGGCGGAATTACGGAACTCATTTTTTTCGTGCTTTCTATCATCGAAGTGTCTACTTTGATCAAAATCTGGAGCTTAATTTTTTTTTATTCAAAACTTGCCCTATAGACCTTACATATTACTCAAGTAAAAAATTCAATAACAAGTTTGCGAAAACACCCATAGATTGTATGACACTTGGGAAAACCCTGCAACAGGTAAAATTTCCAAAAACTGTGGTGTTTTCCAAGAACTAATAATAATTTGCGACCTATTTATATGTATGTAGGTATTATAT
This sequence comes from Philhelius festivus, assembly GCA_963931855.1. NCBI lineage: Eukaryota > Metazoa > Arthropoda > Insecta > Diptera > Syrphidae > Philhelius > Philhelius festivus. The sequence continues at coordinate 82,093,051 of OZ007556.1, read as the reverse complement.
ATAAGTGTGTCAAGTTCTGCATTCTTAAGAAAAATCGAACTCGATATTTTGAACGTTTTTTTCTTAAAAAAAAATAAAAAAAAAATAACGGCATCGGTCATACAAATTTTTTTTTCAAAATTTTAATATTTAGTTTTTCAAAAACTGTTTCACAGATTTTACAAAATCACAAAATTTTATTAAGTTAAAGCTAGGTAATGGTTGGAAAATGAATTCATTGGAAAAAAACTAGCTGACCTTTTTTGAGAATTTACTGACCTAAAAGGTCGCATACAGTTTTTTTATATTAATGACCCAAATGGGGTGCAAAAATGATGTCCATGACCTTGAAACGAACCCTAAAAATTAATTCATTAAAAAAATTTATGTCTGATCTAGTGATCTTTCAGATGGTAAATAATTTTTGCGAATATCCCACAAATGGGATATTGATCCATGGCTGACCAATTTCCAAAATTAGTTGACATTTCTTGATCGATTACTTACCAATTTAATGGAATACTTCTTTTTACGAATATCCCATATATCTATTGGGTGCCAAAATCCCAGAGCCATGTAAATGTCATATATATGTATGTACTTGTACGTTATGTCCTTGTCCGTAATGTACGTATTTACAGGTTGATTCTTCATACTAAAAAGAGGTATTACTTCAAAATTTGTGCATTGCTGATGGATTTGAAAGTCATATTTCATCACACATTTGTGTGGTTCTTTTGCCACCTTCACATGAATCTTATGTCTGGCTTATTATATTATTTCAAGTTGAAAAGAAACTATGTTTTTGATCTTTACAGTCTGCCTGAATGCATTTCTAAGATGAAATTTTAGTTTTCAAATAATCCCATATTAATAGAGAAACTAAACAGAAAATACCAGTTGAAACAGAGGTTGCTAATGAAACTGCTACCCTGCCTACCTCTACTCTCTACAGTAAAACGACAAACATTCCAGGATGAAATTTCTTCCGTAAATAAAAAAGGAAAATAAGTTTTCCTTTATATGTAAAAGGGAACTTAATTTTTTGTAAACATTTTTTTTTTTTCTTTTTTTCGAAATTAAATTCTCGTAGAGAGCAAGTTACTTTTGCATGTAGGTTGTATTCTCTATTTGGAAATACTCCTTATATTGCTGTTAGTTGTAATCTGGTTAGAAGGATTTCCAGCAGTTGTTGCTTTGAATCTTCCCTTAAAAAAAAAAAGAAGAAACATTCAATGATTCTAAAGACTTTTGATATCTTATTGCCTTTATGAAATCAAATTAATTTGGTAAGGGTTACGAGTAGTTTGAAGACACATACGTTTTGCCTCAACAACTTAAGCATTTTGTTCATTCAATTTTAAATTTCACTTAGGGAATGTACAAAGATACAATTTTAAACTGCTTTTTGCATTTACTATACAATATTTATGTACTTACAGATTCTAAAAATAAATAGTGTAGTTCTTTTTTGCAAATAAAAATGAGAATGAACTTTGAATATATTTTTGCACTGCCCTTGGGTATAAAGCAAGTTTATGGAGAACAGATAAGGTAATCTTCATTTCTAAAATAGAGAAACAACCCATCCAAATTCCTTCGGGTCAATAAGCTTAATAACATTTGTACTCAAAACTTTGAAAAAAAGTAATTGTCAACTTTACAAGATCAGAAGTTTTAATAAGTAGGCCCTTCAATCAGCGGGGCGGGCAGATCAACAGAGGCCTTGTTTGAACTAAAAAATAAGATACAAAGAGCCTATGATGTAAAGGAAATAGCATGATTTGTTGGACATAGGGGGAGCCTTCGACAACACATCCCACGAAGCTGTAGGCAACGCTCTTGTTAGGAAATGCGTACCCATCACCATAACCAGGTGGATAAAAGCAATGTCAGGCCTTAGAAATGCAGAGGCATAAGCAAAATGTAAAAAATAATCATTTATGAAGAGGCTGTCCTCAGGGTAGTGTATTTACACCCTTGTTGTGAAGTCTTGTAGTGGATGAATTGTTACAAAATTGTACCTCCCAAGGTATATGCTGCATTGGACTTGCTGATGATATCGCTATAATTTTAGTTGGTAAGTTTGAAGAAACTCTTCATTGTTATCCAAAGAGGGCTAACTATATTACAAGGAAATGGTGTTTATCTGTAGGGGTATCAATAAACCCCTCCAAGACGAAAATCATACCATTTTCCAGGAAAAGACTTCTGTAACATATGAAACCTATTATGTTAGCTGGCGAAGTTATAGTAACAGAGAAAGACGTAAAATATCTAGAAATTAAATACACTAGATAGAAAGCTCCTTTGGAACAAACACTTTAGCCGGGAAGGCCACAAAAGCCCTAATGATTTGCAAAAGACTTGCAGGCAAGTCATGAGGCTGCAAAACTAACATCCTCAGGTGGATGAACACTCTGATGGTAAGACCCATCATAACCTATAGTGCGTGGCACAAGAGAACCGAATTATCAACAACTAGGAAAAACCAAGAAAAACTCCAAAGGCTAGCGTGTATCTATATTACGGGGGCAATGAGTACCTGCCCTATACCGCAGCTATGGAGATTGTCCTCCATCTATCTCTACACGAATTCATTGGAAGTGCGCCAATAGGAGGTATCATGAGATTCTCAAAGAAAGGAACTGGGACAGTCAAAATTATTGGTCTCAGTGAAAGAGACTTATGATGAAATGGTATGACGAAAAAATATAATTTCGAGAACATTTTTTTCACAGAGGTAACCAACAAAAAAAGATTGTGTAGCAGCAGAAACAAACTACATCCTTGAAAAAAATACCATCAATATTGGTGGACTAATAGATCGAAAATAAGCGAGGGACTGGTGCAGGAATCTTTTGGCTAAGAACCAAACCATCTATACCGATGGGGCAGTCCAGGAGCATCTTCCAAGCGAAGGTACATGCCATAGGGAAATGCGTAGGTCGAAATCTGGAAAAGAACTATCGTAAGAACATGGCCATCATATCAAATACTCAAGCTGCACTCAAGGCACTGAACTCATATACCATCAGCTCTAAATTGGTCTAGGAGTGCATAAGCAGGCTAAACGAACTTGGCAAACAAAAACATACTTCATTAGGTGCCTGGTAAGGTGGGTGTTCATGGAAAAGAAGAGGCAGACTCCTGAGCAAAAATAGGCGCATCAACCCCTTAAACAGGGCCTGAGCCCTATTGCGGAATAGGAGAAAATATTATCAAAAATTAAATTAAACAAGAAGAGGTGGCAAGTAGATCCTAGAACTGGAAAGAACTTCCAAAGTTAGGGCAAGTGAAATTACTACTCCGCAATTACAACCGGGAATGTTTCACAAATTCGATAAGCGCTTAAGTAGGAACAGCCTAAGAATAATAACAGGTATCTTAACCAGGGGCGTATTTACCCTAGGGCTAAAAGGGCTACAGCCCGGGGCGGCAAGGCTGCTAGGGGCGGCTTGCGCTTGGCCAATTTATAATATTTTTTTGAAGCGATTGAACTTTCAAAACATACAAGCAAAGAGGCGCAAGCCGCCCCTAGCAATTGGCCAATTTATAATATTTTTTTGAAGCGATTGAACTTTCAAAACACACAAGCAAAAGGGTGGATGCCGCCCATAACAATTATCCAATGTACAATATTTTTGAAGGATAAACAAAAAATACAAAGATTAAAAAAATGCGATTTTTTGAGTTTTTCAAGCATGAAAATTTTTTCAGTTCCGTGAGTGTCCGGCTGTAAGAGAGTTCACTGTCACTCACTTTTTTCACCACTTACTATTATTACTTTTTATAAACGATTTCTTATAATGAAAATTCATAGTTAAGATATTTACAGACATGTACCTATTCTTTGGAACAAATTTCAATGAAACGAAAACATTATCTAAATAAAAAAAACACTTGTTGCTATGTAGCTCTACAAAAATGGACTAGAACGGATCTTAATTTTTTGTTTCTAAGCCATCTACAAAAAGTCCCTTTTTATTAAAAAAAAATTATAAAAATCCATCAAGTCGGATTCTAAATATAAGGTCACACACAAATTTTTATTCTTTATATACCTAGCAAATAATATCTCAATTTTTTTTTAGTTTTGGCTGACTCGTGTCCCTATATACCAATACCCTTCCCTTCGTCAATAGTTTTGAACGACTTAAGAAACAATATAACGATTGTTTTTTTTTTTTGTACAATAGTTTATAATGATGGATAAATAAAAGGACCCAGGTATTATTTTAAAAACTTTTGGCGCAAAATTTTAGTCGAATTAGTACGATGTTAAAACTATTTTAGTATAATACTACTAGGTTAAAAAGACGATTTTGCTAATTTTAATCAAATTTAGCATCATGCTATCTCTAACATTTTACTAAAGTTAAAATCGTCGAATACCTATTTTATATTTTTAGTATGGTTCTCACTTGTCCCAATTGAAGTCCCTTGAGACAGAAATATTGTCTTAATTTTGGGGTTCTATACTCAAGCAATTCTATATTGTATTAAAAAAAATTCAATGTGTTAATACAGACGTTGAAACTGTGTCCAGGCTCTACGAGGCACTCATATCATTTGTGAGAGAAAAACGAGAATGCTTTGATATTTTAAAGAGATGGGAAAAAGCAAAACCTCTGAAAATTACAAAATGGACCAAAAACTAATCGTCAAGAGGAAAAAACGAGATGATGAGTGTCGCGAAGGGAGGTTCTTTTTTGTGGTCGTGAAAATTTTAAAATAAATACTTTCATTCCTATTTGCGACCAATAATTGATTGCGCTGAAGAGAAGAAATTCATCCTTTGAAGCAAAAACAAATGGTTTTATTTTTTTATCTAAGCTTGATCACATGAGTGAAGAAGAAATTCGAAAAAATGCAACCACTCTTCAGAAACTATACCTGGTTGATCTTGGGGAAAATTTTCAAGAATAGTGTGTCTTACTTAAAAATTTTCTTGAGCAAAACAACTCTGAAAATATGATTTTAAGGCAGCTTAACCTTCATATAAGAGAAAAATAATTGAAGGAAGCATTTTTATATGCTGAGGTTGCTTAAAGAATATACTTGTGCACTGTAGAGCAGTGTAGAGCTGTGTAAATCGTTCATTTCAAATGATCGAATCGAATTCGATCATTTTCATTTCACTCAAATGGCTCAATACTGTTCTGATTCGATTTTCATTTCGATTTCGATGATAAGATTGAGTTGAGGCTTTCACAAAATACTCTATATTGTAAGCCATAAATTACCAAATGGCATCGAATGATGGCTACTATGTCCATTGATTAAAAAGCGTCAAAAAATTCAAGACAAAGAAATTTCATTTGTTGCTCATTAAAAGATCAATTTTAGGACTAATAGTTACTGAATGAATTGGTACTATCGAATAAATTAACTTTTAGATACTATCGCATATGTAAGTCGAAAGTTTTTATTCGATAAGTCTTATTACTAGTTCAATTTCCACAGTGTCTAAACATACTAGATTAAATTACTAGGCTCGTATCGCGTAAGAGTAAAGTGATCACTAAATTAATTGATTGTCGTTTTGACAATCGGTCTCTCTTTATTTTTTTATTGATATGATAGAGACAGCTATATTCAAAATGACAATCAAAAAATTGACAATCATCTATCACCTTACGCGATTCCACCCCTGATACCTCAAATAACACCAAATCGATTCGAGTAAATCATGGTTAATCGAGTTAACTGATATTAAAGAATGAGACTCATTGAAATGATTGAGATTGAAATAGAAAATCGAGAAACGAGAATCATCTAAATGATTGAGATTGGGATCGATTAAAATGAAAATTTGGGATTTCGATCACCAATGCTTTTCGATGATCGGATCGAAAAAATCGAATCGATCCTGATTGACACAGCTCTACTGCAGTGACGAATTGTAGTGCAGAAAGATCGTTTTCCGTATTATAACGAATAAAAACGTATTTAAGGTCTCGCATTAGCGCCTTAATAGTTTAGCTTTATTAAATATGGAAGCTGAACTGACAAAAAATTTAGATAACGAATTTATTGTTAATGAATTTTGTAATGAATATACACACAAAAAAATTTGAAAACATCAAATATTATGCATTTTGTGTTTTTGATGTGTAAACATCTTTCCCGGCGGTAGAGTGAATCCAAAACGTGGGTAAAACTTGTAACCCGTTACGGTTACACGTTACGGTTACACGTTACGGTTACACGCTACGGTTACACGTTACGGTTACACGTTCTGTGTAGCAACCTACCTTACCGACGATTGCATTTAACACCATGTTTACATTGGAAATATTGCGAACTTACGACATCGTGTTTACATTAGCCGTGTTTTATTGGTTAGTGAATACACTACATATCAAAATTTAACATTGAAAACAACAACAAACGATTAGTGAATAAAAATAAGCTAGTAATTGAAATGGATAATTTAGTGAAGATAGAGTTTCGGATGTTGAAATGTAGGAGGTGTTTAGGTGGTGTCCGAAAAAGTATATGTGGCATACTTGAGGGTATTATAAATATTGATTTAAATATAAAATTAAAACAAATAAAATTAGTTTTTATAAAAAGAAAAACTTATTGTTTTATTTATTAAGTTTAAGTTTAAGTTTAATTTTATTGCAACAATTTGAATATTATAAAATAGCGACGCGTTTCGGATTTAATAATCCATCATCGGGCTAATGCTGTCGTACTATGGTGTTGTCGCTATTTTATAATATTCAAATTGTTGCAATAAAATTAAACTTAAACTTAAACTTAATAAATAAAACAATAAGTTTTTCTTTTTATAAAAACTAATTTTATTTGTTTTAATTTTATATTTAAATCAATATTTATAATAGTTCATGCAACATGGAGACCACACCACAATTAAACTTGAGGGTATGTTCGTTGGTATTTATTTTGTTATACTTTGCCGTTACTAATCCAAAGTGTGATCGCTCCGAAATTTACAGAACAAATATTTTTTCAAATGCAAAACTTTAATTCATACCATAATTCCGGCTTTACACTACTGCCATTAATTTTGTCATAAAATATTGAATCAATTTACGCGAAGGCGATTGGTTTCGATTGATATATTTTATCAGTTCACTGGCATTTGTTCAAAAATGTCATGTAATTGCGGCATTATGTTGAATTTATATAACAACTGAAAAAATCACATTTTAGTTGAATTAATACGATGTTAAGGCTGTTTTAGTATGGAGCTAGGTTAAGACAACGATACTTTCTCTACACTTTTATTGAAGGTAAACTCTCGCCGTGGCGCGATGGTTGTGTGCTCGCCTGTATCAGTATCAGTATCACAGGTTCGATCCCTGTCGTCGTCTATGTCGTCTTTAATTCCATTAAAACCTTCTAAAAATTGTCATCAATGGGTTGCTTGCTTACTCATTACATGTTGTTTAGGCATAACACTAACAACATGTGATTGAGTTAAACTAGTATGTCCAACAAGGATGAAAAACGAATAAAATAATGCGAATTATAAGGGACATAGAAATAAGACACGGCAATTCTCCGCTTTAGTTCAGCCGCCATCCCTGGAGACAAAAAAATCTGAGACAACCACCTTCATTCTCAGAACATCGTGCCACACATCTTTCCTATCCTTCTTTCTCTTCCGTAACTTCATGCCCGCGCTGTGTTAAAACATTTTAAAGGGTAATCATATTCCCTTGAGCGTGAGTTGATTATAAAAAAAAAAAAAAAAAACTTCATATTGTAAGACATTTTCATACACTTTAACATTAATGTAAAAATATTATTTTGTATTACTTAGTAATATCTTTCATTCAAGTATTGACTACATATATTATTAATAAAGTTTTTGCTGAAAGAAGAAGTCATTGATTTTTAATTAATTTAGAAATATTTTGCATAAAATAATTCAATATACTTTTCTTGTGTTCAAATCAATTTGAGGTTTTTTTAAATAATCTCTCATAATATGACTCTTTAACATTTAAAAACGTCAAAATAGGTCTGTTTTCTTAGTTTTTTACACGAACTACCATTGTTTTAAGGTTGCTCAGAATCAATTTATTAAAAGAAATTGCCTTAGGCTAGGCGGTTTCTTAACTGTTTGGTTCAAGAAACTAAAAAGTTTGTGTTTTGACACAAACAAAACGATTGCCTAAAATGAATTCGCTATTTTGTGTAACATATAATTATATGCACCTGCGCGGACATTCAACGAAATTGGTCATCTGTTTTCTATAAGTATTCAAACAGTTGTGCAACTAAAAATTGAATGTGCGCTTCTAGCCTTAGGATGATATTAGTTAAAAAATATTTAAAGTTAGAAAACTACTTTAAAGTTAGGAAATATATAAGAAGTATAATACTACTACCTTAATAAGAGGCTGTTTAAAATTTTGCGCCAATATTATTTTATTGAGTACAATGTTTTTTTTCTCCAATACTCCAATACATATATGTGAGAACATTTTGAGTAGATTGTAGAAAAAATATATATTTTCGCACTTTTGTAAGTTTTAAATCAAATTTAACAGTGAGAAAAACTCTAAATCAACAACTCTAAATCAACTCGATCTGCATTTTCATGAATATTTCAACTCCAGCTTAAAACGAGATACAGATCTTTCGAACACATCCGTGTAAGTTAATTCAACAAGTAGGAAGGAAGAGTGAGTTAAAGAGTGAATAAAGCGTTTTTTTGGTGCTTGTATTACTGCGCTAGATATAGATTACCAATAAAACGCGCCTATTGGAAACTTTGAGTACTGCAATCTCGATTTTATTACTTTCCATTGCTGGCTAGAACTAAATTCAATCCATTAACGAAAGATTTCATAGTGTGTTCATTCCTTTGAGTATATATAATATGGAGGGCTCGTTTCTATTCCAAATGCGTGACTATCATAGGGGGCGCTACTCAAATTTGTGTAAGACAAAGTTATTGCCGAGTGCTTCATATCACATGTGACGGAGAACTATATGCGAGGAGAAGGTAAGCACAAATCGGAGGATACGGCTGTATCCTTAACTTACAGAAAGTGAGACAGCGACCCCTATCACAACTTCAAGTACTACAATGCATTAGGGATAGGAACGAGCCCTCCATATTATATATACTCAAAGGTTCATTCAATGTTTTTTAAACAAATCCAGTTCACGTTAGTGATGGACAATTAAATTTTATTTTATGCTCCCAAAAATGTATTTTCAGAATTGACATTAAATAAAATGTACGATTGGGTCGCACGAACTTGCTCTTATGTATTTGCAAAATCGTCGTTTTAACCAAGTTTCATTGTAAAGCAGCTTTAATATCGTACTTATTCGACTAAAATTTTGCATCTTTGTCTTTCTAGAAAAAATTTGGAATTTTGTTTCTAAATACAAAAAAAATAATACTCAAACTTTTGAGGAGCTTTAGCATAAAAAAAACGATCAAATTCGGTTGTACCGTTTACGAAAAAATCAAAAACTTAAAAAAATGTTCCAAAAACCATTTAAAATGTTGTTCAGGGCAATCAGTTGACATCTACAACGAAATATTCTCGATACGTCAAAATTTAATTTGTCCTCTATATCTGTCATATACCATATAATTATTTTAATTATCGAATTAAATATTCTTTATTATATCAAAGTATACTTTTGGCATTCACTATATCAAAATATAGATCGTTCGCCATCTCTCAAGCCATGAACTGAATGATGACTGCGAACTTCAATGGATTAAAAAAATTAGGTTTTGCCACTTATAATTCCATTACAAGGTGGAAATGATGTCAATCGGTTTATAAATCTCTGACGAAGGCAGTAAGATAAAGTACAGAAACATAAAAAAAATTAAAGGATTGGTTTGATTTTGATAAGATGAACTCTCCATCTAGTGGCTTGTCAAAAAAAAAAGTTTTGACAATTCGCTGCATGATAAGTATATTTGTTAGCGGCGTTAAGCCAGATATACATTGTTCAAATGCATGGCAAGCACGTGCAAGTCTATTATTTCAGTGGCGAGAGGACGTTGCCCTTTGTGAGTTTTTTTTTCTGTAAAATTGTGTTTTTACGAATTTCTTTGAGATTTTTTTAAATTTTATCCGAGTAATTTGTTTTATTTTGTCTGTCCATTTCATCATATAATTTTCGTTTGGTGTTTTAATATTTTAATCAGTGCTTATTATGCTGTGCTGTGTTCTCATCTCTTCGACGTACTATACGCAAATAAACCAATAAATGCATGATCAATCATCAATCTTGCATATACAATATTTCTATGCAGTACGCTAGATTGAAAGGATTTGGATTTTTCTTCAAGCCTACATCCGATCTATATATGTGACTTTTTCAATAATATACTTACACGCGTGCTTGTCATGCATTTGAACAATGTATATCTAGCTTTAAACGCAATTGCTAAGGTTGAGAAAAAGGCGGAGTTATCGTTCATTCTTCTTTGTGGTTTTCTTTTTTTATATTTGGCGTTCGCTCAGTGAAATTCACTTAACTGAGTAGAGTAAGGAGTGTGAAAAGATGTATCCTTTTTGCATGAACAAAGTTAACTTACATTAAAAATCGCTGTGTTTAAAAGCACTGATGTACTCGAAATTAAGCCAAAAGAGAAACAGAGATTAAAATCGGATTCGTGTAAAAACAGTCTATTTTCTATCAGATAACATCCCTGTTTAAATATATGTAAGTGCAAAAAGCAACATCCCTGTTTAAACTAAAGTCAAACAAACTTTACGTTACGCAGCGGAGTCCACTTACTCCTAACACACGCCACGAACTACTTCATCGAAGCATATTGTCGATAAGGTTTTTGGGTTGTGTGAAATGAATAAGTGCAGACACGGCAGTTCACAACTGCTTGGCTCGAGCATTGACTTATTATATATGGACTGCTGGTTGTGTATAATTCTCAAACAAAATTTGCAACCAAAATGGTCCAACGGATACAATCGAAACTAGCCCTCGTGCCGACACTAGTGGCAAAAATAAACAACATATTAAACGCCATCTCTTGTTCTACTAGTGCTAACAGAAATGTTTACTCATAGAAACTAAGGACATCTATTGACATTGCTTTGAAGAAACGGTGCTAGTCTATGGTTAGAGAGATAATCGGCTGAGAATAGTGCTAAGGGATCTCGAAAAAATCCCCTTTAAAATATTCTATGAATCATTTTGGTTTACTTAATGATTTTATGTCCGCGCAGGTGCATATAATTATATGTTACACAAAATAGCGAACTCATTTTAGGCAATCGTTTAGTTTGTGTCAAAACACAAACTTTTTAGTTGCTCGAACCAAGCAGTTGAGAAACTAAAAATTGAATGTGCGCGCCCAGCCTTACAGTTCTAGTTTAAGATAAGGTGCGTTTTATTATTCACAAATCTATCTGGATCCGGATCTGGATTAAGTTTTAACATGTATTACAAAAACAATTTGGCATCCTGTTTTCTATCGGGATCTATTTCAAAGATCCAAAAATCAGTTATTACACTGGCGAGTAGATGGCTTTTTATGGCAATAAGGTAGTGTAAGCTATAGTGTAAAGAAAAAAGACAAGACATAATTTAATATTTACGAACTTAAGGATAAAAAGAGACGGGCTTATAACACTGCTGTCACTAAGATCCATATCGTTTTATTTTCAAAGGAAGATCCAAATCCGGATCCAGATAGATTTGTGAATAATAAAAAGCACCTAAAGAAAGTTTTTTGTAAATTTGATACAAATTGTAGGATTGGTTTTTCTCTAAAGTGAGTTGTTAATTTAAATCAAAATTAGGATTTATTTGCATAACTAATTTTTTTGCAAATATTTTCGCTCTAGCCAAAAAGATCTTAGCTTATCTCTTGATTTCTAGTATAAAAATTAAAATTATTTGTAAAAGTGAAACTAATTGCTTTAATAAAAGTATTTTTACAAACAATAATAATATTTGTTAATAGATAATACAAGTAAATGCAACGAAAGCTGTGTTGCAGTATATATTTATACGTTGAAAACAAAAATGAAAAAGGGAAAATTAAAAAGGGAAATTTTCAGATTTGGCAATTGGACTATTTGCACATTAGCCCCTTTAGCACTGGTTCCATTTCATAGTACTCAAATTTTCCGTCAGTGTCGGCACGAGGGCTAGTGTCGTTTGGTAATCCGTTGGACCATTCTGTAATCAGCTACTAGCAGTCCATATCTAGTATGTCAATGATCAGCTACTAGCAGTCCATATCTAGTATGTCAATGGGCTCGAGCAACTAAAAGGTTTGTGTTTTGACTAAAAGGCTCTGTTTTTTAATAAGGAATAATCATAGATGTCTATAGTTTCTATGTGTAAAGCTACATATATGTAGAGATATTTTTAGATTAAAGTACAAGTGAAAGGGTTAAATTGTGGGAAAAAAAGTGGCTTCCATTTGAATATATTATGTACATACATATCTAAAGTCACAAACTAAATAGTACGATTGCATTGTATGTTTATTGAGTACGTTCGATAACAAAAATTTGGCACTCGGACGAACGTTGATGTTTACACATCTTAACCGTGAGTCCTGGCACTCACACTTTTTTTATTATTATTTTTTATTACTTTATTTTCATTGTTCTAAAGGGCGGCAAAATTTATCAGCCCGGGGCGCCAAATCCTTAAATACGCCTCTGATCTTAACTGGACAATGTAAACTTAGATACCACGCGACCTATCCTCTCATAGATCCGGCTGAATCTCCTGTCTCCTCTGTTATGTTCATCAAAAGGGAATCAGTCGATTGTGGTTTATTCGAATAGATTTGCGAATTCATGGAATTCCACAATAAAAAGTCTAGCGGCGTCAAACCGCATGGCCAATCCACATTAGCTCTGCGAGAGATAACCTTAGGTTGCGCGTACAGTAGTGCGACAAAGCGATGCGATGCGAGAAGCGTTTGCGTGCGAGAAAAATATTTACATTGATTCTTATACACGTGCGTACATTGGAGCGATATTTGATGCGAGTGTTGCGAGTTTCTCGCATGCCTATCGCAAGCATCTCGCACACAAACTGTTCTGACCACTTTTTCAAGCGAGTTCGTGCGAGAAGGCTCATATTGTTTGTTTTGAGTTTTCAAAAAAAAAAATCAAAAGAGTAAAATTTTGTTATTTCAGTGCTTGTGTTGTGTGGTGCAACTTTTTACAATTTTGGTGGCAATAATTATAAAGGGATTAACAACATAACTGCAGAAAATATCGCTTATACTGTGCGCACTATCTCGCATCTAATTCTCGCATCTCGAATCGCTTGTCGCATCGTTTCTCGTATCGCATCGCTTTGTCGCACCACTGTACGCGCAACCTTAGGCTATGCGTACAGTAGTGCGATAAAGCGATGCGATGCGAGAAGTGTTTGCGTGCGAGAAAAATATTTTCATTGATTCTTAGGCCGCGCGTACAGTAGTGCGACAAAGCGATGCGATGCGAGAAGCAATGCCACAAGCGATTCGAGATGCGAGAATTAGATGCGAGACAGTGCGCACAGTAGAAGCGATTTTGTGCGGTTGAGTTGTTAATTCCTTGATAATTATTGCTACCAAAATTATCAAAAAGTTGCACCACACAACACAAGCAGTGAAATAACAATATTTTACTCGTTTGATTTTTTTTTGAAACCTCAAAACAAAAAATATGAGCTTTCTCGCTCAAACTCGCTTGAAAAACTGGTCAGAACAGTTTGTGTGCGAGATGCTTGCGATAGGCTTGCGAGAAACTCGCAACACTCGCATCAAATATCGCTTCACTGTGCGCACGTATATAAGAATCAATGTAAATATTTTTCTCGCACGCAAACGCTTCTCGCATCGCATCGCTTTGTCGCACTACTGTACGCGCAATCTTATATACGTGCCCACAGTGAAGCGATATTTGATGCGAGTGTTGCGAGTTTCTTGCATGCCTATCGCAAGCATCTCGCACACAAACTGTTCTGACCACTTTTTCAAGCGAGTTTGTGCGAGAAGGGGCTCATATTGTTTGTTTTGAGGTTTCAAAAAAAAAATCTAACGAGTAAAATTTTGTTATTTCACTACTTTTGTGTTGTGTGGTGCAACTTTTTGATAATTTTGGTGGCAATAATAATTATCAAGAATTTAATAACACAACCGCACAAAATCGCTATTACTGTGCGCACTATGTCGCATCTAATTCTGACACTTCGAATCGCTTGTCGCATCGCTTCTCGTATCGCATCGCTTTGTCGCAACACTGTACGCGCAGCCTTACCCTCAAATCGTTCATACAGAAGGTGAATCGTGGCATCCGCTGTGTAGGTCCTGGGTCAGTTTGGATCTTGTAGACCTAAGGCTAAGTGTACACGATTGGTAGATCTTACAATATTGTCAGATCTGTCAGTGAAAAACATGCTTACAATAGGGGTATTCACGATCTAATGCAACAGGTCTAGTATCATTGTAAAAGTGTAAAATCTTACAATCTTACAACATGTTGTAGTATTGTAAGATTTTACACTTTTGCACTTTTACAATGATACTAGACCTGTTGCATTAGATCGTGAATACCCCTAATGTTTTACAACCGTGTAGTCTTACAATTAATTGTCAGAAAATTTGTCTGACAATTAATTGTTAGATCATTGTCTGACAATTAATTGTAAGAATTCTGACAATCATATGTACGCTAGCTGACAATCGTGTAATCTTCCAATTAATTGTCAGAAAATGTATCTGACAATTAATTGTAAGAAGGTAAATTGTAGGTATTTGATAATCGTGTACACACACAATTTATTGTCAGGTCTGCCAATTTTTATCGTTGTCTGACGTTTCTGACAATGAAGAAATTGTAAGATGTAGGTTTTTTAGCATCATACAATTTTTTCATTGTCAGACAATTTGCAGCCAAAGTTCAAATGAAGCAGATTCCATAACCAACAAAAACTGACAATTAGTGGTGTGTGTACACGATTGGTAGAAAATCTACCAATCTCTTACAATTAATTGGTAGGTATTTGGCCAGTTATCTGAAAATAAATTGTCAGCCAACTTCTGACAATAATTTGTAAGAGATTGGTAGATTTTCTACCAACCGTGTACACACACAACTTGATTGTCAGCTCATTGGTAGATAATTGTCAGACATTGTCAGGTCTTACAATATTGTCAGATCTACCAATCGTGTACACTTAGCTTAAGTCCCGACGCAAAATTCGCCAAGTTGACGTTTTTGTGCATGGCGAAGAATCAACTGACTCGGGTCCTGCTGTACACTTTCGGTGATGTTCTTGGCCGATCTTGAGTTCCTTAAACGTATGAATGTTGGCTGATTGTCTACCGAACCATTCGTCTCAAATTTGGCCACCAAACGTTGAAGAGTCGACTTTAAAGGGCCACCGTAAAATGGGCGGAACTCGCGCAAGTAACGAACACTCATTTAAAAATTAAAATTTTATCATTTGGATATGCTGTTCAATTGTGTAACTTGCCATGATTTGGCATAATCTGCTGAATAATTAATAGATTTGACAAATGTCACCAAAACAAGATGGCCGCCAAAATCCAACAGCACCAATTGAAAAATTCTATAGGTCTCATAACTCATACTCTAAGGCTCGTATTCACCGAGCGCTCCTAAACGGCTCTTAACTTTACGAGGCTCTTAACTTGAAATTTCTGTGGGGTATTCACCAACCACTCTCAAGTGTTTTTCGAAGTTCGAAAATCAGAGCCACTCTCTCTTGTTCAGGCATACCCAAATTGTGAAATGTTGTGGAATGTTGGTCTCGACAGCAAATGGATACTCTACTACTTGGCATTGCTCACATGGATTCGAGTCAAATGCGTGCGTGGCACACGCACAAGCGAACAAACTTTCGAAGAGAGCGCTCGTAAGTTAGGAGTGGTTGGGACCACTCCTAACTTTTAAGAGCGCTCGTAGATCTTCACTAATATTGCTTGGTGAATAGGTTTATGAGCTTCTTAAGTTATGAGCGCTCGGTGAATACCGGCCTAATACTTCTGCCTGCTTAGAAAATAACGATGATATTGCCATCGCCCTCAACGGAGAGCATTATAGCCAAACCACAATCTCGCGTTTGGTCGGTCGGGCTTTGACATTTTGAATAAAAACAATAGACTCTTATGAGGCAATCTGAAATGTTACCTCCGGCGTTGCGACCGCTTTATATCGTAATATCGTAAACGTCAGACCAACGCCAGGCCAAAGCAAAAGTAGATCTATTTTCTATTCGGTCGGGCGTTTGACAGTTCATTGTCGGCCTTATTTTGTATTTGTTTTGAATGTTGAAAATTGAAGTGAAATAAGAAGTAAGTAATTGAAGTTCTTTTTTATAAATAATTAAATCAAAAAAGTGTGGTTCTGTTTTTATTTAAATAATTATATTGTTTCAGAAATCTTTAACCCGGCTGTATGAACCCTATTAACTTTGAACCACCAAACTATCAACAATCGGCGGCGCCGGCGTGGATAGCAGCACGGTGCACCATCATGAAAGCATTGGAAGCACATCTTGCGATTCTTTTGAACAGTTTGTAGGTAATGTATATCGAAAAAGATAATACACTTAGGGCGGTATTCACCGAAGGCTCATAAACAGCTCGTAAGTTTAATGGCCAAATCACAATCTCGCGTTCGTCGGTCCGGCGTTAAATGGGCGTTTGATCGTATATACGATTTTGTGTGTCAAAAAGCGCGACCGTAGCATTTGTAAAACGAAATTTAGCTTCAAACCTCGAGCGTTGACTGACATTTCCATGACATCTTTGATAAGTACCTACTTAATTGTTATATTCCAATGAATTTTGTTACTGTTTATTAATTTACAAGGTATATAATATTGCGTATTTTAAATTTTGGGCATTTAAAATAGTTAATTTGTAAAGCTATTTTCTTAAACAAGAAATGGATATGGCCGATATGGATGATCTTGATGACCTCCTTGACTTTTCCTTGTTCGGTGTTGTGAGCTATGCTGGGTATGAGGCATTTAAAAACGACGCGCGGCGACGTGGTGGCGTTTTTCGAACAACATTAGTCCTGTTTTTTAGTGCATTTTTATCTTCGCTTAAGAAAAAGTAGCATGTTAAATACAACAATAATACGGAGCTATACCAAATTTTTGTTGTATTTAACATGCTACTTTTTCTTAAGCAAAGCTAAAAATGCACTAAAAAACAGGGCTTTGTCAACAAAGAAAAACTTTTTGCTCTTGGAAGCACATCTTTATTGCAGACAGAATGAAGACTGCATTTATGTTTATATGCACCGTATAGGTACTGAAAAAAAATTATTATATAAATGGAATATGTTTGAAAAACAAAACAAATATATACCTTCCTTGGTGCGCTGGCCAAGATAAGATAAGGTAGGTTAGTTTTTAATTGAAAACAAAGAACTTGGCCAGCTTTGCTGGACTTTGTTATAGAGCTGTGTCAATCGGGATCGATTCGATTTTTTTGATCCGATCATCGAAAAGTATTGATGATCGAAATCAATCATTTTAATCGATCTCAATCTCAATCATTTATATGATTCTCGATTCTGGATTCTCGATTTTCTATTTCAATCTCAATCATTTCAATGAGTCGATTTTCGATATCAGTTGACTCGATTAATCATGATTTACTTGATTCCATTTCTTCCGATTCAATCAACGTGGATTATGAACGCCAAACGGACGGTGGACTGGAACTTCTGGGTTGAACTCGGCATTGAACAACATGATTGATCGGGTTGGTCGTTGATGTTGTAGGCCGGAAAAACAATTGTTGGGTTGCACTGATGTTATTTGGTGTATCAGGATCCGGTATGTTTAATGTGGATTTTTGGACGTTTCTTAATCCATCGGCATCGTAGCCATCCTTTGATGGAATTTGACAGTTTATGACTTGACGAATAGAGGACGAATTCAGTTATGACGTACAAGGTATATTTCGTACAAAATGTTAGCCGAAAGCCCTAAAATTGCACTTTTCCGGAGCAACAAATAAAATCTCTTTTTTTTGGTATTTTTAGACGTTTCTTAATCCATCGACATCGTAGCCATCCTTTGATAGAATTTGGCAGTTTATGACTTGACGAATAGAGGACGAATTCAGTTATGACGTACAAAGTATATTTCGTACAAAATGTCAGCCCAAAGCCCTAAAATTGCACTTTTCCGGAGCAACAAATAAAATCTCTTTTTTTTTGGTATTTTTAGACGTTTTTTAATCCATTGACATCGTAGCCATCCTTTGATGGAATTTGACAGTTTATGACTTGACGAATAGAGGACGAATTCAGTTATGACGTACAAAGTATATTTCGTACAAAATGTTAGCCGAAAGCCCTAAAATTGCACTTTTCCGGAGCAACAAATAAAATCTCTTTTTTTTGGTATTTTTAGACGTTTCTTAATCCATCGACCTCGTAGCCATCCTTTGATGGAATTTGACAGTTTATGACTTGACGAATAGAGGACGAATTCAGTTATGACGTACAAAGTATATTTCGTACCAAATGTTAGCCGAAAGCCCTAAAATTGCACTTTTCCGGAGCAACAAATAAAATCTCTTTTTTTTGGTATTTTTAGACGTTTCTTAATCCATCGACATCGTAGCCATCCTTTGATGGAATTTGACAGTTTATGACTTGACGAATAGAGGACGAATTCAGTTATGACGTACAAAGTATATTTCGTACCAAATGTTAGCCGAAAGCCCTAAAATTGCACTTTTCCGGAGCAACAAATAAAATCTCTTTTTTTTGGTATTTTTAGACGTTTTTTAATCCATTGACATCGTAGCCATCCTTTGATGGAATTTGACAGTTTATGACTTGACGAATAGAGGACGAGTTCAGTTATGACGTACAAAGTATATTTCGTACCAAATGTTAGCCGAAAGCCCTAAAATTGCTCTTTTCCGAAGCAATAAATAAAATCTCTATTTCTTGAATTTGTTTACACTTTTTAATCCATGAAGTAGCCATCATCATAGAGTATTTTGTGAGAACTATCAAAGCCACAAGTCAATCTTATCATCGAAATCGAAATTAATATCGAATAGGAACAGTATTGAATCATTTCAGTGAAATGAAAATGATCGAATGATCGATTGATTGAAAAGATCGGATCATTTTCGTAATCGATTGTTGAACGATTCGATCATTTGAAATGAACGATTTACACAGCTCTACTTTGTTATGGTTTTTTGTCTATATTTCTATCTGCTGTAATAAATTATACAAACAGAAAATTAAGGTACTGTATAAATATGTATGTATGTATGTATGTATGTTGGATTGTAGGTAATTGATGGAAGGGAATTCAAATGTGGAGTGAAATCAAGTGTCTGTAAGTTAATTATGATTAAGTGTATTATCTTTTTCGATATACATTACATACAAACTGTTCAAAAGAATCGCAAGATGTGCTTCCAATGCTTTCATGGTGGTGCACCATGACGCTATCCACGCCGGCGCCGCCGATTGTTGATAGTTTGGTGGTTCAAAGTTAATAGGGTTCATACAGCCGGGTTAAAGATTTCTGAAACAATATAATTATTTAAATAAAAACAGAACCACACTTTTTTGATTTAATTATTTATAAAAAAAGAACTTTAATTACTTACTTCTTATTTCACTTCAATTTTCAACTTTCAAAACAAATACAAAATACGGCCGACAATGAACTGTCAAACGCCCGACCGAATAGAAAATAGATCTATTTTTGCTTTGGCCTGGCGTTGGTCTGACGTTTACGATATTACGATATAAAGCGGTCGCAACACCGGAGGTAACATTTCAGATTGCCTCATAAGAGTCTATTGTTTTTATTCAAAATGTCAAAGCCCGACCGACCAAACGCGAGATTGTGGTTTGGCTATAAGAGCCTCATAAATTTGAAATTATTTTTGCTATTCACCAACCCCTCATAAGTATTTTTCGAAGTTCGAAAATGAGAGCCACTCTCTCTCAACCAGACATGTTCAAACTGTTAATTTAAACAGTTTTCAAACAAGATTGACAGCCGAGAAGTCAAATGTGAAATGTTAGTCATAAAAATTGCATTCACATTAAAAACAACATTTATGTGCGTAATTTTATTATTCATTTTTATTTATTTATGACTCTAGTGTTACAGTTCAAAGTGAAATAATTTCCCTACCAACCATTTGTATCCTCAATCTCCCCAAAAGCTTCTGGATCGTCCTATTCTGACTCGTCTTGTTTTCTTTTTTTCAATTTTATTCATTGTCCACGGTCACCGTCGTTCTGAAAAGTGATATTGTAAACGACTTCTTAATCTTTGTAAATGTGGAAAATATCAAACATACGATGTTATCGTCTTCGTCGGAATCATTATCAATGGATGGATTTTTTTCTGTTTTGGATTTATTCTTAGCCCACCATCAATTAATTCAATTTCAATTTTGTTTTATTGAACATACTATTTATAATTTGGCTTACAACTAATAAGATACTACATATGCATGAAAATTTACATTTGTTGGCTCATAGGGGGCCTAACTATATACAGTGACTTAAGTTTAATTATTTTTATATAAAATTTACATGACAAAAAAAAAAAAAATTTTAATTTAAAATGTTGGTTGACTGTATTGTCCTCAGGGTGTTCATTCCTGGTTGTCAGTGGTGATTAGCCCGCCATCATCATCTTCTTAATTTGCTTCTTCAAATTTGTCTGATTTGCTTTGCTTCTTGGGTTTATCATCATCTAGATTGATACTGCAATACAAAAATATATGTATTTATAAACTTGTACAAAACCAATAAAATAATCACCTCTTCTTTGTTGCGTTCGATTTGGTTTATTAATTTGTTAGAAATAAATCGAAATAAATGTATTCTTTTTAATTTTGCACGAATAAAAATTGACACAACTTGGGTTGTTGATTGGCGTTGATACTTTTTTGGTTGCTGATGTTTTTTTTTTTTTTTCAATTTATGATTGAAGTTTTTTCAATGAAAATTAATTCACAAATCAAATTCCGACAGTGACAATTTAAAAAATCCAGTTTGTTTCGAAAGCTTTCGAACAAGTTTTCGAAGAGAGCTCTCATAACTTATGAGTGATCAGGAGCACTCATAACTTTTACGAGCGCTCATAAATATTTAATATTATTGCTTAGTGAATGGATTTGTGAGCCTCTTAAGTTATGAGCGTTCGGTGAATACCGCCCTTAATCATAATTAACTTACAGACACTTGATTTCACTCCACATTTGTTTTTAAATGCCTCATACCCAGCATAGCTCACAACATCGAAGAAGGAAAAGTCAAGAAGGTCATCAAGATCATCCATATCGGCCATATCCATCTCTTGTTTAAGAAAATAGCTTTACAAATTAACTATTTTAAATGCCCAAACTTTAAAATACGCAATATTATATACCTTGTAAATTAATAAACAGTAACAAAATTCATTGGAATATAACAATTAAGTAGGTACTTATCAAAGATGTCATGGAAATGTCAGTCAACGCTCGAGGTTTGAAGCTAAATTTCGTTTTACAAATGCTACGGTCGCGCTTTTTGACACACAAAATCGTATATACGATCAAACGCCCATTTAACGCCGGACCGACGAACGCGAGATTGTGATTTGGCCATAAATCTCTGATTATCTTTTGGTGAAAACGTAGTATTAAATTTCATGTGGTTTAATTCATGTTCAATGAATGCATTATTCATACTTGTTTCAATTATCGTAATCCAAACCTAGACGTCAAGTTAAGTCAATCATCCTCGCATTTCTTTGTAAAAGCGAAAAGTTTCTTCGTGTAACTGGGGTCTATGTGAATATAAATCCCAATCACAGGCTGAACACACTCATACCAATTTGGCGCATGAATCCACTGCTAGAAAAATATAGCAAATGCAACAACCATTTATCTGAAACATTTGACATTTTTCAATTTTGACAGTACACAACTGTCACACACTTATTGACAATTCGAAAACAAATAAATAAAAATGGAAAATAATTCGTCCTCGGCAGGAAATAGTTTACTTAATCCTAAAATTGCTGAACTGTATAAAATAAGACAACCGACACATATCTATGATATCAAATACATACAAGAAGATGGTACTTATAATTGGAAAAATATAACACAGTTGTTGTTTGTTGATGGAAAGATTTCAGAAGATGGTAACTTCCGAAAAACGAAATGGTTTATTTCAAATAAAAATACTTTCCCACTCTATACACTGACGAAAGTTGACTTCTTTATCCATTTAGAACCAATCTATCCGAAGACGTACAAGGAGTACTTACCATACGTTCAATTGCTCCAACCAGTTCTCCAACAAAGTGAATCAGCCTTGGCGCGAGCAACTGACGACAGTTCCTGGTTGAATAAATTACAATGGCTTGGCCAACAGTCACAAGTCTCTATCATTTTACATGAATACCGTAATTCCTCTTCGTCATCTGTGAGTTCCGTGGAACATATACTGTTTCTAACATCAGTTCTAGAAAATGCTCTAGGCAATGTCTACCACACGATAGCTGGAAAGTCTCCTCCTCATCTCTTGAAAGATCTTCTTGACACTACGGAACTAAGAGACGCTCTTGGAGCATGTTCGGTAAGTAAAACCTGCCAGTGGCATTCATTTACATTTCTGATTTTGATTAGATTTTCTTCCTTAAAATCCTAATGGGATCACCAGAATCGATTAATCTGAGGAACGTAGTCTGGCATGGCTTCCCACTGCCTCACGAGATTCCTCCTTGCTTTGTTTCGACACTTCTTATTATCAGTGCGAGTCTGTCGGAGTTCGTGGAGCACCTAGGTCTTACTCCAAGGCCACAAGTTAGAGATTTTGGTAGATGTTTGTCCAAAATCCGATCTACATCAATTGACTTCAATCTTGTTGATAAGACTGCTCAGGTAATGGCAGCAATAGAGACCTCTCAATGGACTGGACAATGGAATGTCTACTGGAAGCAACTGTATCGTCACTATGAACAACGCAACTATTGGCGCTCTATCATCCTGATCCTTCCTCAGATTGAACTAGTGCTCCGAAAAATGTACGGCGAAGTCAACAACTTTGACATCACTGCTAAACTCAACGAGTACTACATAACGATGAAGAACATTTTCGAGGCCACAGCCGATAACAGAATCCTCGATTTTGGTTTGGCCAGAGGAACTTTGCATTTCCTCTATGACATCTTCATTTCTCCCTTCGGTATGAGAATACGAGACAAAGTCAGCCATGGAGAAGTAGACTTGAATTGTGTTGATAGAGAACTGTGTTCGGTATTACTTTATGCCGGCTTGCATCTTCTAAATAGAGACGCATTTCCGTTGGAAGGCTATGAAAGTAAATTCCATTTGAATTATATGGCCTATGAGGCAGTGACTACATCGAAGCGGTTTCTTTTGGATTTGATGACCCTGGCCACTCCGAAAAGTCTTGGAATAGAATTTGAATGGAACCATGAACTCATGTTTTCCCTGCAAGAACTTGCCATCAAAGAACACGTTGAAATATTTCATCGCCCGCAAAAGGAACCAGAAATAATGGCGAATCTAATGAAGATTGCTCAGCTCATTGTTCAAGTTTGTGAAAACTATCAAATGTCCTTTAAAGAACGTTTTAAAATGTTCCTCAGTCACGACTTACGCTCGAGGGCGAGGAAGACTTTGGAGAAAATGGTAGAAGCAATGAGTGTCATCGGGGAAACTCTAGCGACTATTGCAGGACATTTAGCCAGAATAATTGGTCACCAGAAATACTTCGAAGACGTATTTGATGATTGTCAAAGGTTTGTCAAATTATTTTATTGAAATTTCTATTGAATTGATTTTTATTTGATTTTCTTAGATTTTGTAAAAAGACTTTAACCATTGTCGAGAATTTGGTGAGATATTCGGATAGAGAGAGTAATGAATGGTTGAACGCTCTGGATTGCTGCAATAGGTTTCAAAAAATAAGCTTAAATTTTAATTCTAAACAAATTAAGGCCAATTAAGCAGTATCCTAAAAGGAGCAAATACTTTTGTACGGACTCTGATTAACTATAACTCATCTTAGTCAATGACTTAGATAGGGTTTTCCTTCAGCTTAAAAATGGATTAAGATCTGGAGAATAGAGAAGGGAGAAAAAGTCTATTGTAGGTACAGTACAATAAACTAGACTTATGTAGCTTAAATGTTTCATAAGCAACTGAGTCCAAATAAAAGCTGTTTATCCTGCTGGAGGTTTTGGAGAAATTCCAATTTTGTCTTATTACTTATGAAAAAACTTAATAATTATGAACAAAAATTAATTGCGCTCTAATACTTTCGGTATCAAATGGCACGGCAGTGCCCAGCCAAGTTGTGGCACTACACCCTTTTTACAGGAACATACTCAGGCGATTTTTGACCCCTCCCTATCTTCAGTACCAATGAAGTCAGAAACTTAAAATTCCTAATATTTGCTAAGCTAGTCAGGGACAGGCGTCTCACCAAATTTCAATTTTCTAGCATAAGCGGTTCCTGAGATATAAGGCCTCAAAAATCACTAAAACCGTAACTGACTGACTGACAGATCATCAAAATTATGGAGCACTTCCCGACATCGTAGAATCTTGTAATTTTGCACAACGGTAGGTCTTGTCATGCAAGCAGAGGAAAAAATTTGAAGTTTTCCATTCAGGGGGCGTGATATCCGTCCACTTTATCCGAATTGGTGTTGGTTGAATGGAGCACTTCCGACTGCTGTAAAACGATGAAATTTGGTGAACCGGTAGGGCTTAAATTGCAAATAAAGGAACAAAAATAAACTCTGAAGTTTTCCATTCAGAAGCGTGGTATCCGCCCACTTTCTCCGAAAAGGTGTTGGTTGAATGGAGCACTTCCGACTGCTGTAAAACGATGAAATTTGTTAAAGTGGCAGGGCTTAAATTGCATACAAAGAAAAAAATATAAAATTTGAGGTTTTCCATTCAGGGGCGTTGTATCCGCCCACTTCCTTAGAACTGATGTAAATTATATGGCACACTTCCGATTGCAGTAGAACAATGAAATTTGATAGAACGGTAGGGCGTAAATTGCATATGTAGGACCAAAAATAAAAATTGAGGTTTTCCATTCAGGGGGCGTGGTATCCGCCCACTTTCTGAAAAATGTTTAATTTATATGGTGTACTTCCGATTGCCGTAGAATGATGAAATTTGGTAGAGTGGTAAAGCTTAATGTACATTCAAAACGGAAAATAGAAAATCTAAAATTTTTCATTCGAAGTGTCTTTTTATTGTCATTTTTAAATCTTGAAAATTCATGACTTTTCTTAGAACTAGAGTGCTCGATTTGGTACTTTATGTTATGTTAACATGAATGAAAAAAGAAAACATTTGCATACCTGAAAAAATTATGACTTTACATAAAAAACTCTTAACTGTGATGTGAACTATAATCAAACCAGTAATTAGGCTATTAATTGGTGAGCTACCGTCATTTAAAAAAATGAGTTAAAATTGCAACGAAAACATCATCGCATCCTCAACAATTATTGCTTTTTTATGACTTTGAGTGGATGTATGTAGGTACTAGTTAGTATTTATAATTAAGGTAGGTATGTTAGTGTTAGGTTGCCAGGACAAGAAGAAACAATTGAAGCGCAAATCAAAACAACCAATAACAAAAAGAAAATATACCAAAAGAAATAGGAAGCTATAAACTAAGTTGATTTTAGTAGGTAGAGTTTACCCTTCTATCTTTCCGTATCTTTCGAGATTTTGACATGGCAAAATATTAAAATCTTTGTAAAATGGAGTGAGATCAGAACAAAAACATAAATGTTAAGAAAAGAGCCAAGTTCTATACAAAAACCTTTGTCTAACAAGTCAGCCGTGAAAAGTACTGAGATCTAAAAGTACGCCAAGTTCTTACTTCATGAAGGTTTAATACCGAATATTTAAAGTAGAATAATATTGAAACAGCTACAAAGTAATAGAGAAATTTTATTATTTAATGATTAATGACTAAAATTTGGTCAAGTTCTTAAAACCTTTCGAATTGGGCATACAAAAAAAAACTTGCCAAGTAAACCCATCAAATACAATACACATACAATACACATACAATACAAATACAATACACATACAATACACATACAATACACATACAATACACATACAATACAAATACAATACACATACAATACACATACAATACACATACAATACACATACAATACACCAGGGACGAAGCGTCCATATATTGAGTGGAATGAGTGCTTCCGTTGAACAATTTGAAAAAATCGTACCTAGCAAGGAATTAAATTCAAAATTCCAAATTGTATTAATATTTTTATTATTTTATTTGTATCTATTAATGAATCTTCATTTACTCTGTAAATTACATTCCAACATCATTATGACAACATTATCATCTTTTACTAAAATTACTAAAGGAAATCAGATCTCTCTGGTTATTACAACTTAAAATGCCACACTGCAAACCAACTGAGCATGCTCAACATCACTCCATTATTTATAATGCTCAATCTCATGAAAGTTCTTGCTAAAATGCTTAACAGCTATGCATTCCTTATTACCGCCTCCATAACTCAATTTCAAAATACCCTTCCACCCAAGTCAACTGAAAATATACCTACAACATCACTCACCAATATTCACAAAATGCTCAAACAAAAATGATTCTCAAACAATATAGAATGCACAACAGCTGGGCATTCCATTATTTCTCATACTTAACTTAGATCTCAACCCAAAGTCAAAATAATTTTGTCTCGTTTCTTGCCTTTTGCACAATGTGTGAAGAATGAGTTGAGTGAATGCATTACGAGAATTTCCTACAAGAGAGATAGAAAAACAAAAATGTATCTATTGAGTTGCTTATTGTCTCAAACTGATAATGAGTTTAATTTCGTGGACAAAAGGGGTAGAAGAGTTTTATTTTAACATAATGTGTGTGCAAATTTAGGTGCAATTCATTCATAACTATCAGAAAACAAACAAATATGAATTTAAAAGGTGGTAGTTTTTTAATTATTTTCGTGGCGATAAATACAATCCACCTGTTTTCTGTTTATTTTTTGTTATTATAAAAAAGTGGTCAAAAATAGTATTTCTTATATTCATATCTGAGGTTTCTTGACATTCCAGCAGAAATATAACTAAAGGTTATTTTCAATTATGAGAATTTTAAATCAAAAAAACTTCAAGGAATCTTAAGATTTTTAATATCCCGTAATAATGGCATCTGTAGAGAGATCATATTCATGTTTTAAGAGAATTAAATATTTTTTAGAAATAAATGTGGACAAGAAAGGTTATCTATACTCGTAGCTTAGTTCTCATGAAATCGTACTTAGATAATTTTGCCTTAAAAGAAAAAGGATAAATCTTTGCGCAAGGCATCAAGCTCTTTTTTTTTAATTAGACTTTACTGTAATATATTATTTATGTATATTATTTTATGTGTATTATCATTAAGTGGAATTTAAAAGGCTGGATCTCAAAGGTCTTTCATTTTTGGTTTTATGTTCAGTGCTTCCGCTATCGAAAAAGTCACGCCTCGTGCCTGCAATACACATACAATACACATACAATACAAATACAATACACATACAATACACATACAATACACATACAATACACATACAATACACGCAATACACAATACACAATACACGCAATACACGCAATACGTAATACACAATATACGCCTCGTGCCTGCAATACACAATACACGCAATACACGCAATACGCAATACACAATATACGCCTCGTTCCTGCAATACACATACAATACACATACAATACAAATACAATACACATACAATACACATACAATACACATACAATACACATACAATACACATACAATACACATACAATACACATACAATACACATAAAAATACACATACAATACAGATACAATACAGATACAATACACATACAATACACATACAATACACATACAATACACATACAATACACATACAATACACATACAATACACATACAATACACATACAATACAAATACAATACACATACAATACACATAAAATACACATACAATACACATACAATACACATACAATACACATACAATACCCATACTATACACATACAATACACATACAACACACATACAATACAAATACAATACACATACAATCCACATACAATACATGTTCAGAAATGTTTATTTGTTATAATTATTATTCAAATGCAAGTTCAGTATTATATTCAGTAATGTTAATTAATTATTTACTTTTCATGGGCGATTAATTACAATTTTTGTAAACAATGTGAAATTTTAAATTGCCAAACATATCGTATAATACCCTATGTATTTTTCTTATTCTTAATCTTTTAATCCCTTGCTATTTGTTTAAGCTAATCTTGCTAATCCATTTGCACTGCTATATGCTTTCATCTATGCTATCATGTTACATTTTTTATGTATGGTTTTTATTATTGCCGCAAAATCTTCGAGCATTGAGGGCTTTTGGTTAGCTGAAGATCGTCCTTTTTGCCAGCAACCACCAACGCGATCACTTGGAATCATCATCAAGCTCGGATACAAACACTAAATTTGTCTTGGTCGAATAAAATAAATTTCTTATAACGTTTAAGTTTGGACTATATTTTTTTTTGTTCGTTGGAAATTATTTATTACTGATCAAAGTTGGTCCTTCGAGCCGGATATTTGTAATTTTGGAACAAATTTGGAGCTGTTTGGTGGTTGCTTGGAACTTGGAATTTGCATTTGGACACTTGGCAAGCCACATTGGTACCAGAGGTAAACTGTATCGTATATAATATTTGTTGCTGATTTCGCTGATTTTGCTGTTCGGATTTTGGTTTGCTGTTGCTAGTAGGGTTAATTGGTTGCTTCGAGGTGCCTTTTAGATCAACCCGTTTTGGAATAGGTCAGTGAGAATTCGGTTTTTTGGTTGAATTACAAATCACACGTGTGTTTGAACTTTGCTTAAGTCATGAATATTTTGAAACAAGCTCGTGGTCACTTGAAGGGTGCTATAACTCGTACGCACTCGTTTATAGTAGAGGCGAAAGTTGATGATATAGACATTTTAAAAACTCGGTTGGAACGTTTAGAGGAATCGTGGAAATCTTTTTGCCAGAATCAAATTGAACTATTTCAATATTCCGAGGAAGAGGGTTACGTTGACCCTGAAATTGATTTTGAAATGACGGAAAATAAATATTTGGAAGCAAAAGGTGCATTTTTAAAAGCTATCCGTAGCAATACGCCTTCGACTGCTCGCACGGCTCCAATTCGTAACGCGACTAATAACGTGGACTCTTCGGTCGAACAGAATTGCTCAGCTTCCCCTTCTGCGGCCAATATTTGTTCGGAAGTTGAACTGCCAAAATTTAAAATACCACCCTTTGGTGGTGATTATCGACAATGGCCAGAATTTCGTGATATGTTCCTCGGGAGTGTCGATTGTAAGAAACTCTCCTCTGCCCAGAAGATGCGATATTTGAAATCGTTTTTTTTTTTTTTTTTTTTTTTTTTTTAATTCATTTTTATTTTTTCATTTATCTTAAAACTACTTAAAGCTAGACAAAAATTCATAAAAACTAGCCTAATTATCCACTAACTTAAAACTAACTTACTGGCCCTATGCGGGCACTCTAAGCTAAACTATATCTTAAATCTAGTGCCTTTCGGCCTAAGAAACTATTTTGAATTCAAAAACTATATCTAATTTTTTTTTTTTGTTTTCTCGAGAAAATTTAAAAAAAAACTCGGATGCTTTAACTTTTTATGTTTTTTATATAAAACTTACAAGCTAAAGTAAAACTAATTAAAACTACCGAAACCAACTTAAACTACTTAAAATAAACTAAAACTACTTAAAAACTAGAACAGCCACAGCAGCAGAGATTTTTTTTTTTTTTTTTTTTTTTTTTTTTTTTTTTTTTTTTTTGTATATACATTAGAAGAATGTACGCATTTTTTTTTTGTGCCACCCTGACTGTCCCTACCTAAGAATACCTTAAAACTATGTAAGTCGGCCAAGATAACTGGTCAACTATCTCTATCAACAATAGACAACCACCAAAACTGGTTCTCCTGTCTCACCCTGTCTTTCAGGTCCCGATCGGACACAGTCCTACTGAACCGAAGTCGCTCAGCTCCGTCTTGTGCGAGGACGTCTCGACTATAAAGGAGCCGCCTATCCACAGCCCTACGGCCGACGTGGTAGATTAGCGGAACCGCCTCTCTATCCTGGATCAACCCTATACTATCTAAATAGAGGAATGCATTAGGTGCAATATGGCCACTTAAACGCACACTCTCGAAGTATTCTGTGTTGGGGTAGTAAGCCCCAAAGATTAAGCTATTTGCTGAGGTCATCGCTCTCGCAATGTGACTCCGAATCAGCTTTATCAAAAAATTATCTATTCTGTTAATGTTGGCTCCGTTGTATAGAGTCCTGTTGGAATAGTAATGTTTGTACTCCGATTCTGGTGTTCTGTGTAATCCAAGACAACGTCTAAGACACTGCCTCTCAAACACCCGAATCTTTTCCATTTGAGATGGGGCAACGTTGAACCACACCGGGCACCCATAGGCAATCATCGGCCGGATGAGGGCCATGTAGCAAATCACCTTCACCCTGGTGTCAAGCCGGCTGCTGTAAAACAACCGTTTCGTCAGGGCAAAGGCTCCCCTAGCCCTGTTCAGAGCAGCATTTATATGTCTGTCGAAATACAAATACTGATCCAACCAGATGCCAAGGTACTTTACCACACTTCTGTTCGCCAGTGGTTGCCGGTGCGGCCCTACGATCATCAGCTTACGCCAGTTCTTTCTAGTATCCCTAGGGGCTCTAGCCAACGGAGTCCTAAACAGAATCGTTTCACATTTCTGAAAGTTGATTTTCAACTTCCAGTCATCACAATATCGCTGAATCTTGTCGAAGTCACGCTGTAAGAGAATTCTGATAACTTCAACTTTTGTAGCTGTTCTGTACGCTATTAGGTCATCGGCATACGCAATTGCCTGAGTTAGACTACTTATCAGATCGCTGGTGTAAATGCTGAATAGAATCGGCGAGTTCACCGCTCCCTGCTGAAGACCATTCTTGATATCGAAGGTTGCGGTAGAAGTTACATTGCCACTTTTGACAACAAACTTTCTACCATTGAGCATGTCATAAAGTATATACAATAGTGGTTTACTTATGCCGAGCCTAGTCAATTTTAGATAGAGACCCTCTAGCCATACGGTGTCGAAAGCCTTCTCCAAATCAACCAGACAAGCACCTGTACACTGATTTTTAGTTTTGTTCCATTGGATATCAGAAACGAGTTTAGACGCGGCATGAATGGTGTCATGTCCCGCCTTAAACCCGAACTGATTATCCGGTATGATATTATTGTCCTCCGCCCACTTGGACAGAGCTCTATTTATGACTTTCTCGAATACCTTGCTGATACTCGGTAGAATACTTATCGACCGGAGATTCGCCGGATTGGAGTTGTCCTTTCCCTTTTTCGGGAGAGGATGAACCACAGCTGTCTTCCACCGCCCTGGATAATATGCATTATTCAGTGCGTTGTTAAACAGTGTGGCATAAATGTCAATTGCTTCCTTAGGTAGATGTCGAAGTACAATATTGGATATACCATCGACTCCTGTTGACTTTTTCCTCTTTAATGAATCGAAGATGAGCTGGAGCTCCATCCTCGTAACTAACAGGGAACTACTCCCATCTTGCACGGCGATGATGGCATTCGCCAAGTTTTCTTCATTGAACCGGATGAAACCTAGATTCTCTGATCGCCATTGCGTCATTTCATTACAAAGATAGAAGTGATGGAGTAGAGCTCTGCTTTCCAGGTCGTGGTTGGGGTGGATGCTTGCATTCACCTTATACACTTGCTGGAAAGCAGCCCCCACAGCCTCCACTTTCTCCAGCGGATCCTCGACAATAAAGAGGTCATCGTCCAAGACCGCGTCATCTGGATCTATCCCTGCTGTCAGAAGTACGTTTCTGTTTTCTGTCGTTCTCTGGAGCTTAAGACACGGAAGTTCGTTTTGATCATTTCGTCTAAATATCTTGTTAATTTGTGGAAACATACTCGGGTCGCTAGAGTTAACGGCACGAATTTTGTTGTTCCAGTACAAATTAACAGACAATCTATAATTTTCCTTGATCAATTGGTTGATGTTCTTAATTGACGACTTCAGTGTCCCAATCTCCAGATCGCGTGAGTCAGTAAACCGTCGGTACAAGCGTTTAAGTCTTGTTAGTAGTCCACTTTTTTGTCTGTGTAGTGCATCAATTGTCGTGTTACGGTACATATCGGTTACGTTATGTTCTCTGTATTTTGGTATAGTTCTGTTCATAGTTCGTAGGATTGTTTCGTCTATTTGTTCTAAGTACTGGTCAATTTCGTTGTTAGTTAAATTCCTGTTATTTGGTGGGGATATATTATTGGCACGAATTTCGCTTGCTAAGGCGTTGGTAAAGCGTGGCCAGCGCATCTTACTGTAATTGTAAGAATGCGCAGGTACATACTCTTCCAACTCTACGAGCTCGTTCGGCAACTGTATTACTGCGGCAAAACCACAGTGGTCGCTGTCATAGTCTATCGTTTGTAAACAGTTTCTTGTCAGTTGACCCACAGTGTTAGTAATTGTCAGTCTAGAGTCCTTTAGTAATAGATCCAGATAGGCACCGCTTCTTGGAAACGATGGTCTATCAGTCGCTAGAAGATCGATCATATATTCAATACTGTATTGACCCATCCAATTAAATAGATGGTTACCTCTCGGATTTTGTACTTGATTTCCCCAATCTATATGTTTGGCATTTAAATCACCGGCCATGAGATAGTAATTCTCTACCGAGTTCAGTTGTAGCACTTGAAAAAGTTTTTCGAGCTCTGTCAAAAAGTCAGTTGGCTGAGGTGATTCCGGAGCGTAAGTCGCGACTATATACATCCGCTTCCCCTGTTGGAGAGGAATGCATACAATGCACGCCTCAAGCAGCCGAAATCTGCGTACTTCACTATTGTATATAACTTTATATTTTATGCCTTTTCGTACAAAGATTGCAACACCACCTCCTTGCGTCGAGTTGGGCCGATCTCTTCGTACGATATTGTAATTATTATGTGTCAATTTATGTTTCTGACTTAGTTTAGTTTCACTAGCCATAAACACATCAGGACTTTGATCTTTCAACAATTGGAATAGGTTTGCTCTACGTTCGATCCTAATCAGTGAATTTACATTCACAGCAAGGATCCTTAAGGGCCTCTCCGGCAGCGCGCCCTTAACCTAAAAATTGCGTAAAGCTCGGCAAAACAGAGTAGATATGGTCCACCCTCTTCGCCTGCTCCGTTATCTGTTTTTGAAGTCCTGCTATCTGACCAGAAATGGCCAGCAACATGCTTCTTATTTCGGCCTGTGCGTCCGGAGCCTTAGGCACGAGGGCCTGTGGGGCTGCCTTTGGCGCAGGCTGTACCGTATTACCCCTTCCTGCCGCCATTTGGGCGTAGGAGATTTGGGGATTAACGGGCGTTACTGTAGGAACACGCGTAATTGGTCGTTTTTCTACCTCTGCTTGCTTTGCCTTTTTCTGTTTAATTTCCTGAAAGATGGAACATCCCCGATAGTTTGCGGGGTGCCCGTCCTTCCGGCAGAGTGCACACTTAAGCAGTGTCATGTCTTGGACCCTTTCTTGCCCTAACTTACATTCTCCCCGAATGTGGTTCTCTCCACACTTTACGCAGCGTGATTGCATTTCGCAGTTAGCCGCGGCGTGGCCGAACCTTTGGCAGCGCATGCATTGAAGCATGTCGCCGCGCCTCTTTAATTTATCCCAGGTTACAACCTGGTAGTTGAGGACGGAGATACTCCTCAAACTATCCAGTTTGCTATTGGGTGAAAGTTGAACCAGGAAGATGGGCAACTTCCGATTCTCCCGTCTGGCTTTAACCGTGGCAAAAGGCTTGACTTCGATAAAGTCGAGATCGTCGCCCGCTTTTTTACGGAGCTCATTTAAGAGCTCTTGCGGTTCCGTGTAGGAATCTATGCCTTTCAACAAGACCGTTTGAAATTTCTCTATTTTAGGTGTGTAACTGAAGAATTCAGTTGTGGTAGCTTTAAGTAAATTTTTAACAACTTTATGCTGTTCCACTGTGAGGCAGTGGATAGCATGTCTATTAGGCCCTAATCTCTTAATGGTAAAGTTTTGACCTATGGCCGACTTACATATATCTATGGTCTCCTTTAGGTCCATCTTATACACATTGATGGGTGGCACTTGCTCTTTCTTCTTGTTTAGTTGCTGCGGCTGTGGCTGCTGCTGTTGCTTCTGCTGCTGCTGTTTCTGCTGCTGCTGATTCTGTTGCTCTTGGTTCTGCTGCTGTTGTCTCTGCTGCTGTTGTTTCTGCTGCTGCTGCTGTTTTGGCTGTTGTTGTTGATTCTGCTGTTGTTGTTGTTGTTTTACCTGCTGCTTTGGCTTTTGTGTAAGCAGCGGTTGTTGTTGTTTTTGCTGGGGCTGATGGGGCTGCTGGGTTGGCGGTTGCAGCTCCGCATCACTTTTTTGTTGCGCCTCCTTTGGTGGGGCCTGGAGACTTTTTTTGTTGGCGCGCTCCTGCCTCTCCTTTTCTCTGCGCGCTTCTTGTTTTTCCCTCAAAGCTTGTATCATTGTGGCTAAATCGCTTTGTAGTGCCACGATCTGCCCCTGGATTGTACCAATTTTGGCTTGCATGGTCTCTTCTTCTTCTTCATCAGCGGACCCCTCTGGCGTGGACAAGTCCACAAATGTTTGGCTGTCACCGGTGGTGTACAGACCCTCTCCACCCTCGGACATGTATGAAATCTCCTCGTCTTCATCGTTTGGCGAAGGATTCAAATTTTTGTTGGTTTCTGCTGCTGTTTTTGTTGCTTTTTGCGCCGTCACCTTCCCTTCAGCTTGCAGCTCAGCTGTGGTGATGGTGCGACGCTTTACCAAGTTGGGCACAACTTGTGTTTTCTTCCTCCTTTTCATTGGGGCATCGGCTGATGGTGCCGTTTCCACATCGGATGATGCTGGCACTATATCATCGGTTGACTTTGCCAGGGCATCTTTCGATGTCCCCGGTTTTGATGCCGTTGACTTCTTCATTGGTCTTGCTATACCTGTTGTTGTTGTTGTTGTTGTTGTTGTTGTTGTTGTGTCTTTAGCTGGTAGGACACCTTTCGATGTCCCCGCCTTGTTGTTTCTACGTTTGAGAAGCCTTTCTTCTTCTTGGATGATGCTTTCTACTTCACTGTTGTGAAAAAAAGCGTTAATAAGTTCAGTGCCCGACGGGGACTTGAACTCGCGATCTCTCGCACCGGGGTTCGCCACCTCTTCCTCTGAGCTACGCTCTATATTGAAAAATGAATGTCAAACTTTATATTTAAAAGCACACACGATTTTACTGAGATATCTACTGTGAAGCCGAGGACGTCTATTCACTTCGACAGTACGAGATCGACTCATATTTGAAATCGTTCTTAGAAAATGATGCCGCAAAACTGCTTAACGGTATTGAGATTTCGGACGCGAATTATGAACAAGCATGGGATAAGCTTGAACACCGATATGATAAACCGTTATACATTGTTAACAGTTATATCGAAAGCTTTTTGAAAATTCCCAACGTAGCGGTCGCGGGTAGTGGACATTTGCGTCGGTTAGTGGACAAATCGGATGAGGTTATTCGTGGATTGAAGGCTCTTAAGACCGAAGGGAGAGATCCATGGCTTATATATCTTTTGCTCGAAAAAATAGACTTTGATACGCGAAAGGCTTGGTCTCTTCATACAAACAATTCCGAATCCGAAACTATAGATACGCTTCTTGATTTTTTGGGAAAACGATGCGATGCTATAGAAGCATGCGCCACTAAGACAAGTGATTCTAAAATTTCCGGTAATAGACATAAAACGCGTCCCTATAGTGCGTCAAATAACATTAAGAGCCTTGCAGTTGCTAAACAGTTATGTCCCATGTGCCATGAAAATCATATGCTTCCACATTGCCCTAAATTTATTGATTTGCCCATTCCTTCACGTCGTTCCTTTGCTCGAGACCAAAAGTTGTGCTACAGATGTTTGGGTAGTAATCATTCGGCTTCGCGTTGTCGTTCTAAAAGCCGTTGTCCGCATTGTCGTGTTCGCCATCATGTGCTCGTGCACATGGATTCATCGTCATCGGCTGTTGAACCTAACAATTTGAATTTGAACATAGGCCAAGCTTCGACATCCAGTGCTGTTTCAATTGCAAGTCATCATTCACATAATGAAATTCGCCCATCTGGGATTTTGCCCACTGTTGTTGTGCAGGTCATGAACGCATCGGGCCAAGCTTATAATTGTCGTCTGCTGCTAGACACCGGCTCCCAAGCATCATTTGCTACGGAGGATTTAGTTAAGAAATTAGGTCTTCGTCGTCGTCATGCTCGTCTTCCAATATCAGGTATATCTTCGGTAGAAGCTTGTGTTACTCAAGGTGTCGTTTCGCTCACTCTTAAATCTTGTGTTGATTCCAATGAAGTTGAAGTTGACGCTTTCATTTTGAATCGCATTACTACGAATACTCCTTTGAAATCGTTTCGTTTTGATCAATCTGCGTGGTTGGATAATTTAAAGTTGGCTGATCCAGGCTTTAACAAACCAGGTTCTATTGACATTTTACTCGGATCTGATAAGGCTTGGAGTATTTTACGTGAGGGTCGACGGAAAGACGAAGCTGGTAATTTGGTTGCTCACAATACTATTTTTGGGTGGGTGATAACAGGTTGTACTCCCAACGAAGGACTTGTGTCGCTACAAGTTGGAATTGGTGAGGATGTTGACCTACTTTTAAGGTCCTTTTGGGAAGTTGAAGAGATAGATCCTAAATTGCGTTCGTTGGATTCAGGTGATTTAGTAGACACCCATTTTGTAAGCACATTTTCGCGAGGGCCTGACAACAAATACATCGTTGAGCTTCCTTTTCGCCACAAAGACATAGTTTTTAGTAACACTCTCTCCGGTGCTTTGTCTAGGCTATTTTCAATGGAACGACGCTTCACCCGTCAACCAAATCTTCAATCCGAATATTGCCGCTTCATGAGGGCTTACGTGCAGTTAGGTCATATGGAGAAAATTCCAGAAAACGAGATTGAACCATCGTCAGGGAAGGTTTTTTATTTACCACATCATGCAGTGGTTACAAATAAATTGCGCGTTGTTTTTGATGGGTCTCATCAGGATGGAAAGGGTGTTAGCCTAAATGAAAACCTTCATGTAGGACCTCCTCTCCAAAGGAATCTCATCAACGTTTGCCTGCGGTTTAGGATTCACAAATACGTTTTTGGTGCTGATATCGTAAAGATGTTCAGGCAAATTTGGATTCACCCCAAGCATAGGGATTTTCAGCGTATTGTGTGGCGAGAGAATCCTACTGAACCAGTCGGACACTACCGGTTGCGTACCATCACGTACGGTACTTCACCTGCTCCCTTTTTGGCAATGAGAGTTTTGAAACAACTTGCCTTGGACTACAAGGATCAGTTTCCTACTGCGTCACTCTCTGTTTTGCATGATTGTTATGTTGATGACATCATGACCGGGGCAGAATCGGTTAGCAAAATTTTGGAGCTTAAAAATGAGCTCATTAGTCTGTTGGCCTGTGGGGGCCTAGAGTTAAGTAAATGGAGTTCTAATTGCTGGCCAGTATTAGAAGGAACAAGCTTTGAACCCACAATCTCACTTGATCGTGACTCTTCAAATAATTGGACAAAGGTGCTTGGATTAATTTGGAATCCTCATCGTGACATTTTCAACTACAAAATCTCTATTAAAGATTCATCGTCGACGCCCACTAAGAGGATTCTGCTGTCAGAGATTTCCAAAATTTTTGATCCTTTAGGCTTTCTGGCTCCTTGCACCATATTGTTAAAAATGTTGTTCCAGGAGTTATGGGCACATTCAACGAAAATCGGATGGGATGACCCACTGCCTACTGAGGTATCCGATAAATGGATGTCCTATAGAGAAGAATTGTTTTTGTTTGAAAAGGTGGAGATTTTGCGAAGGTGTACTGTCAATGTAGAAGGATTTGAGCTGATCGGATTCTCGGATGCGTCCGAAAAGGCATATTCAGCGGTGGTCTATGCAAGAAGCCTTTCTGAAAACGGTAAAATCGAGGTTCAACTTGTCTCTGCCAAAACTCGCGTCGCTCCCATAAAACAACTCAGCATTCCTCGTCTTGAACTATGTGGAGCTTTGCTTCTTAGTCGTTTGGTGCAACTTGTTCGAAATGCGTTGAACTGTAAAATTATTCAAACCTTTGCCTTTTGTGACTCGCAAATTGTGTTAGCCTGGCTGTCCGCTCCACCCCGGCGTTGGAATACCTTCGTCGCCAATCGGACGTCGGAAATACTTGATATTCTACCCCGCTCTAATTGGAACCATATTCGATCTGAGGAGAATCCGGCGGATTGCGCATCAAGAGGGGTAGTGCCTAGTAAATTAATTGATCTGGAAATTTGGTGGAAAGGACCAGAATGGCTTTCAAGAAGCTTCGAGTGTTGGCCTATTTCTGGGGTGGGTGAAGTACTGAAAGAGGTGCCAGAGAGTAGAAAAGAAATTGTAGTTGCCAATGTTTCGTGTACTCATGAAGACTTCCTTGATAGACTTTGCAAACGCATTTCTTCGTGGGATTGTGTGATTCGCATTGTAGCGGTATTTGTTCGGCGAGCCAAAAATGCCAAACTTCCGGCTGGGGAACGAGTCAGTGGATATTTTCGTTCCTCTGAATTGCTTTATGCGAAACAAAAATGTTTGAAATGGGCTCAGAAAGAGTTTGAACAAGAAACAAGGGACTTACTAGCAGAGAAGTGTGTCTCTTATTCTTCAAAACTTTCTTCGTTGGCTCCTTTTGTTGACAATGATGGTTTACTTCGTGTTGGAGGCAGAATTTCAAAGGCTGTCAATGTTACTTTTAGCATAAAACATCCTGTAATTTTGCCAAAAAATCATCTAATATCAAAACTTATACTTAATAGTTTCCATTTGAGATTTCTTCATGCTGGTGTATCTGAACTTTTTTCAGTAGTGCGTCAGGAGTTTTGGATTCTGGGAAGCAGAAACCTCATAAGGAAGGTCGTTCACGATTGTATGGATTGTTTCCGTCAACGGCAAGCCACATCACATCAGCTAATGGGAAATTTACCGTCTTCGAGGCTTTCCCCATCCTTCGCCTTCGATAAAACTGGCTGTGACTATGCGGGTCCAATCACCCTTCGTTTAGCTAGAGGAAGGAACCCTAAATTTGTGAAAGGATACTTCGCGCTTTTTGGGTGTATGGCGACGAAGGCGCTGCACTTAGAAGTTGTAAGCGATTTATCTACAGATGCATTTCTAGCGGCGTTAAGGCGATTTATCGCTAGAAGGGGTAAGTGCAGCATCATCTACTCAGACAATGGCACTAACTTTCGTGGAGCTGCTAATAACCTATCGGAGTGGTACAAATTGGTTCGGTCTGATGGCCATAATGCAAAAATTTCAAAAACTTTGATGGCTGACAGCATCAGATGGGAGTTTATTCCCCCGCACAGCCCCACACTTCGGTGGACTATGGGAAGCAGGGGTAAAGAGTGTGAAACAGCATCTTCGGCGAGTTATAGGGAACCATATTTTAACCTTTGAAGAAATGACTACCTTGCTCTCTCAAATTGAAGCTTTGTTGAACTCTAGGCCCCTTTGTGCTATTTCTGATTCTGATTTAAACCCGCTAACTCCTTCTCATTTTCTTATAGGCAGACCATACACCGCAATTCCGGAACCTAGCTGTCTAGAAGTCGCAGTTAACCGGCTTGGAAGATGGCAACTGGTCCAAAATATGTTACAAGGTTTTTGGCGGGCGTTGGCACTGCGACTATCTAACCTCCCTGCAACAACGTCCCAAATGGCAGAAGAAAACGGAAAATTTCAAGGTCGGTGATTTAGTTGTCATTAAGGAACTAAATATGCCTCCATCAAAATGGGCTCTGGGGCGAATTGAAGTTGTTCATCCAGGACAGGATGGCCTTGTACGAGTTGTGTCGGTTCGAACCAAAAATGGAATTTTCAAGCGACCAATAACCAAGTTAGCAATTTTACCATGTTCCTGAAATCCTTCAGGGGGGGCGGCGTGTTCAGAAATGTTTATTTGTTATAATTATTATTCAAATGCAAGTTCAGTATTATATTCAGTAATGTTAATTAATTATTTACTTTTCATGGGCGATTAATTACAATTTTTGTAAACAATGTGAAATTTTAAATTGCCAAACATATCGTATAATACCCTATGTATTTTTCTTATTCTTAATCTTTTAATCCCTTGCTATTTGTTTAAGCTAATCTTGCTAATCCATTTGCACTGCTATATGCTTTCATCTATGCTATCATGTTACATTTTTTATGTATGGTTTTTATTATTGCCGCAAAATCTTCGAGCATTGAGGGCTTTTGGTTAGCTGAAGATCGTCCTTTTTGCCAGCAACCACCAACGCGATCACTTGGAATCATCATCAAGCTCGGATACAAACACTAAATTTGTCTTGGTCGAATAAAATAAATTTCTTATAACGTTAAGTTTGGACTATATTTTTTTTTGTTCGTTGGAAATTATTTATTACTGATCAATACACATACAATACACATACAAATACAAATACAATACCACAATAACATACAATTCACGTACAATACTCATACAAAACACAATACACACAATACACAACAATACACAACATACACATACCAATACACATACAATACACACACAATACCACATACAATACACATACAACACACAACACCACATACAATACACATACACCCATACACACACACAACAACACACATACACACACAACCACACACCAACAAACCACATACACATACAACCACATACAATACACAACATACACACAAACACAACCTACAAAACACATACAATCACATACAATACACACACATACACATACAAACACAACAATACACAAAATACACATACAAAACACATACACACACAACAACACACATACACACACATACAAAACACCCCCAACAATACACACACATACCAAACACACACAATACACATACAATACACAAACATACACATACAACACACATACAACACCACATACACATACACAACATACAATACACATACACATACACACAACAATACAAACACAACAATACACATACAATACCCACAATACCAACACACATACAATTCACATACACATACAACAATACAACACATACAAACAACAACAATACACAACAATACCCAAACACATACAATACACATACAATACACATACAATACAAAACAATACACATACAATACACAACAATACACATACATACAAAACAATACACATACAATACACATACAATACACATACAATACACATACAATACACATACAATACACATACAATACAAATACAATACACATACAATACACATACAACCACATACAATACACATACAATACACATACAATACACATACAATACAAATACAATACACATACAATACACATACAATACACATACAATACACATACAATACAAATACAATACACATACAATACACATACACAACATACACATACAACCCACATACAATACACATACAACCACATACAATACACATACAATACACATACAATACACATACAATACACATACAATACACATACTATACACATACAACACACATACAATACACATACAATACACATACAATACACATACAATACGAATACAATACACATACAATACAAATACAATACACATACAATCCACATACAGTACACATTCAATACACATACAATACCACATACAATACACATACAATACAATACAATACATACAATACAATACACATACAATACACATACAATACACATACAATACACATACAATACACATACAATACACATACAATACACATACAATACACATACAATACACAACAATACACATACAATACACATACAATACACATACAATACACATACAATACACATACAATACACATACAATACACAT
The DNA here is from genome assembly GCA_963931855.1 of Philhelius festivus. Lineage (NCBI taxonomy): Eukaryota > Metazoa > Arthropoda > Insecta > Diptera > Syrphidae > Philhelius > Philhelius festivus. Next base: position 82,050,968 of record OZ007556.1, on the reverse strand, counting down.
ACAATACACATACAATACACATACAATACATATACAATGCACATACAACACACATACAATACACATACAATACACATACAATACACATACAATACGAATACAATACACATACAATACAAATACAATACACATACAATCCACATACAGTACACATTCAATACACATACAATACAAATACAATACACATACAATACACATACACATACAATACACATACAATACACATACAATACAAATACAATACACATACAATACACATACAATACACATACAATACACATACAATACACATACAATACACATACAATACACATACAATACACATACAATACACATACAATACACATACAATACACATACAATACACATACAATACAAATACAATACACATACAATACACATACAACCCACATACAATACACATACAATACACATACAATACACATACAATACAAATACAATACACATACAATACACATACAATACACATACAATACACATACAATACAAATACAATACACATACAATACACATACACATACAATACACATACAATACACATACAATACAAATACAATACACATACAATACACATACAATACACATACAATACACATACAATACACATACAATACACATACAATACAACAATACAATACACATACAATACACATACAATACGAATACAATACACATACAATACAAATACACTACACATACAAT